>CM042837.1:1944781-2211037 GCA_023653725.1 Bungarus multicinctus | reverse complement strand
TCATCAGGGAATAAATCAAGAGCACGACATAAATTCAAATACTTTATTGGGTCATAATCAGCAAAAAAGACCATAGCAATCACGGACCTCAGAGGACCTCTAGTCCACTTATACCCTCCGGTGAAATCCTTCTTGAACAATTTCCTTTGATGGGAGCCACCCTAGGTTCTGGAGGCAAGCTTAATCATTGTTCTGTCACAAAAATTTTCGCTTTACCCTCAGTGAGATCTCTCCGCTAACATTGCTTCCAGCCCATAATTTCTCGTCCTGCCCTCAGGTGTGTGATGACCCAGAGTATATCAGAAATATAACAAATATATAACTTTAGACTGTCTACTATGGACCTCACCCCTTTCCTAAGAGGTCCTGTAGGGGGCGTACATAAGTGCATCCAACGTGCCTACCATCCCTGTCCTATTGTTTCTTTTTATTTTTCTTATATGTACCCATTTCATGTATTCATAACTATGTATACTTATACCTATTATCTTGTAAGTGATTGACAACCAAATAAATTATAAAAAATAATAAAAATTCTAATTCTAAAATCCAAAACGTAACTAAAAGTCCTTTAATGCCTTCAACTTGGCTTCACCGTTTAATTGTTCACAGTGGAGGAGTAAACTATTTTCAAAATAACATTTCAAAGGCAAGAAACACAGTTCGCAGTCAAAGAGCCGATAACGAAGCAAAAACCAGAAACAAACTGCATTGAATAAAATTCCTCGACAAACCAGGATAGATAATTGCCAGCTTCAGGAAGATAACCAGGGACAGTCCGTTGGAAGAACGCCAACCAAGATAAACCTTCTTTAGGAAGAAAACACTAATTTGCACGCAGGTCCAAACTCTTATGCAGATCTCACACCTGCAACCCATGAAGAGGATCATGGCCCTCTCCTCCCGAGTAGACCACGTTTTACCCTGATCCTCTCTTCCCTGGGTGCCCTGGGATGGATAGAGGATGGGCCTGGGTCCTCCTCTGACTGCTCAGCCGGCCTCTGCCCTTCCCCAGCCTCCTACGCCACCTCTGGAGCCACACTTCCACTCCCTGTCGGCTCTCCCTCCTCTTCCTCAGAGTCAGTCTCCACCAGGGGCATGACAAGGTGCTTTGGAGAGTAAGTTAATCTCTTCTTCTCTGTGGCAACACCTTAAGTATGGGAGACAATGCCCAGGTCCCTCCTAATCCTTCTCTTCGATGGGCTAGACATACCTAGCTTCTTTTAGCCTCCCTATCCTTTCATTATCTCTTTTTAAGAAGAGATTGGACAGTCACTTATCTGAGATAGTATAGGGTCTCCTATTTGAGCCGGAGGTTAGGGTTAGGGTTACTCGAGCTGGAGGTTGGACTAGACAACCTCCAAGTTCCCTTGCAACTCTTTATTATTCTGTATTCTTTATTGATGCAAACAGGTTCCCTTGGGGAGTTGTACTCTCTTCTTTCTATGATTGTACTAGCAGGGTATCCATGCTTTGCTATGAAACTATGCGATCAGGCAAGTTTTTGGGGAGGAAAATAAGGGGGGGGGAACTTCTGCCTCTGCCTACCAGCATCCATCAGTATTTATCTGGCTAGGGTCCTGTCAGTGTGTGAGAGACTTGAGGGCTGTTTGGAAACTGAAACAGTATTTGCTGCGTGAGCAAGGAGGAGACAGCAAGGAGCCTGGGCGTGGCTTAGCTCAACTGTTCTGAACTAAAGCTGATTGGTGCTCTGAAACTGAAACTAAAACTCCTCTCCTCTGCTTGTGTTTTGCATTTGGAAGAGATTTCTTTCGAGGTGGGGAGGGGGAGTAGAACTCCTTAGCATCAGAGCGTGTCAATAATAACAATATAGGAAATACTCTAAATGCTCTGATGGTCATTTTGAAAAATCCTTTCTTAGTGAGCCCCGAGAAGCCAAGAGAAACATACTGGCCCAATTTCAAGTTTGTAGGCTTTATGGTTCTGGAGATTTTGTGATGATGCGTGAGGGGCATTTCGCTTTGATAGACAGACAGACAGACAGACAGATAGATATTCACGATGCTTCATGTCTCCACAGAATGGGAGGGTTCTCTCGACGCCTCCTACATCCCGCTCTTCTTCCACCCTTACATCAAAGGATCCCAGGTTATTATGGATGAATCTTGCTGTACAGTAAGTAGAATAGACACCTTCCACGACGGTATCGTCTTCTCCAACCGGCCCATAGAACTTGATGAGAAAGTGACACTGAAAATCTTACAAGACGACCAGAAGTGGCATGGCGGGCTTCGGGTGGGCTTCACCTGGAAAGACCCCCGCCTTCAGTCTGGCGACTTGCCTCCGTTTGCGTGCCCAAACCTGGTCCTCCGAGGCAAGACCTGTGCGTCTGTTTTACCAGATGACTATCTAGCGGAAGGCACCACAATCAGCTTCTGGGTAGACAGCCGGGGCTGCGTTTTCTGCAGCACCAGACTGGAGGACGAAGGGTCCTTCCTCTTCAAAGGCGTCTCGGTTAAATCTCCTCTTTGGGCGGTTGTGGACGTCTATGGAAGAACCAAAGCCGTCCAACTTCTCGGTAAGCAACTGCAGGCAAGGACAATTTGCTGTGGGTGGCTTTTTCAGGTCAGAGGAAGGCCGGTGGAGTGACCAATAGCCCTCTTCTCTTCTCTCTCTCTCTCTTTCTGTCTCTCTCTCCCTCCCTTAAGAACTGTCTTGTTTAGTGACAAAGGTCTAACTTAGAGACAAAACCTTTCTCTGTGTGTGTGAGACTCTCTCCATCTCTCTCTCCCCTCCCAGTCACTGTCTGTCTCCCTCTCTCTGTCCGTCTGTCTCTCTTAAGAACTGTCTTGCTTAGTGACAAACATATCACTTAACAACAAAACAGCCCTGTTCTTTTTGTCTCTCTCTCTCTGTCTCTCTCTCCATCTCTCTGTCTCTGTCTGTCTCCGACTCTCCTTTAAGAACTGTCTCACTTAGTGACAAAACATTTGGGTTCAATTGTGCTCGTAAGTTGAGGATAGGACTTAATTCTTCCCCTCTAGGGAACAAAAGTTCCATTTTGTTCTAAAGTCATTATGCGATAACAACGCACAGACAATCTGTAAGGCTTGCAGGAGCATGCAAGGAGGAAAGAAATGGACCAGACCACCTTAAAAACCTCCAGTAATGGAGCAACCATGATTTCTGGTGGCAAGCTGTTCCACTGGTTAATTGTCCTCCCTCTTAGGAAGTTTCTCCTTAATTCCAGGTTGCATCTCTGCTTGATTACTTTCCACCCATTGTTTCTTGTCCTGCCTTCTGGTGCTTTGGAGAATAATTTCTTCTTCTCCTTTGTGGCAGCCCCTCAAATATTGGAATATTGCTATCATGTCATCCCTCATTCTTCTTTTCTTTAGACTAGCCAGACTCAAATCCTGCAACAGTTCTTCATACATTTTAATCTCCAGCCCTTTGATCCTCTTAGTTGCTCTTCTCTGAACTTTTTCCAAAGTCTCAATGTCTTTTTTTGCAGCATGGTGACCAAAATTGGTTGCACTATTCCAGGTGTGGCCTTGCTAGGGTTTTGTAAGGCGGCACTAATACTTCACATGATTTTGATTCAAAGCCTCTGTTTATACAACCCAAGATCGTATTAACTTTTTGGGCTGCTGCTGTTGCACACACGGCTGGCTCATATTCAAGCGACCGTCCACTAAGACTCCCAAGGTCCTTCTCGCAGTTACTGTTTTTGAGCCAGGTCTCGCCTAATCTGCACTGCACGGAGTTAAAAGTCCGCAGGACTTAAAAGTTGCCAAAAGGTGGGTTGGACACCTGTTTTAAACTTTCCCCGCAAAATATTTGTGCCTCTGCAGATTCCACCTGCTCTGGGTTCCAGGAAAAGCAGAAGAAAACCCGGCGGAAGATTGCATGGTCTGTTTTGCGTCCGAGGCCAGTACCATGATGTTCCCTTGCCATCACACCGGCTTCTGTGCCAGCTGCTCCTTGAAGATTTTCAAAACCAGCGGCCGCTGCCCTCTCTGTCGGGAGAAGGTGAAAAAAATCCTCCGGATCTCCCTTTTGGCGGAGAACGAGGGCCTGCCAGGAGGGTTGGGAAAACCAGAGGGACTCCATTCCCTGTGGTGACAAAACATGCGGTTGCGGTGCTCCTGAAATAATCTCCGTCCTAAGTAGGAAAGGGCAGGAATTGGGAAGGTGAAGAACGCAATTGGGAAGACCAAAATAACAATAATAATTAAAAAAAAGCAGCGCTTGCTTGCTTCGAAGGGACACAGAGGTGATGCATGGGGTGGCTTAGTTGATGGAGCTAAATTGCTGGAACTGCTGGAGATGCACAGTAGCCAGATCTCTTCGTTCTTTAAACAAAAACGAAAAAAAAAAAAAAAAACCCACACAGTTCTCACGCTGGCAAGCTGGCACGAGGCTGACAGCTTTGAAATTTATTTCCCGGTCTTTCCAGGCAGGGGAATCACCAGCTCTGTCTGTTCTCAGAGCAAACAAGAATCAGGAAGGGCTTGCTGGAAAATTTCTAAGGCTGCGCAAAAGCCATCCAAAAATGTTGTTAGCTGTGCCTTGCCAGGGAACGGGGCAACAAAGACAATTCAACAGGTTAACCAAAATCTTCTAAATCTGCTTGCCGCCTTGGCTTCCTTGTGACAATGCCTGAGAGTGAGGGGATTTTATCTTTTGGAGAACAGAATCTTATTCTGAAAAAAAAAAGCCATGGCCTTCAGGAAGATATGACCAGCCTTGTAAATAAACAGCATTGCAAGAAGGGACTGTCAAACTCCAAATTTCACGGGAAGAAGGGAAGAGGCATCAAGAGAGGAATTCTCCTTGAAAGCAAAAAAAAACCCCCTCCTATTGTTTCTCCTGCTCGGTGGGATGGGAACTGCCTCTTGCAGGAAACATCTGGAGATTTAGGCCTTCGAGACCAAAGGCGAAGGGATGATTTCCTGTGATTTGTTGGTACAAGATCAAAATCAAATCATCTCAAGGATGGCAGGGCCTGTATGTTGAAAGTTAAGATGTTGGAAGTTAGGGAAAGAAAGAAACAAAGAGAGAAAGAGAGCGAAAGTGAGAGGGAAAGAAAGAAGCAAGGAGGAAGGAAAGAGGCAGGAGGAGAGAGAGGAAGAAGAAAGAAAGGAAGGTAGGAAGGAAGGAAGAAGGAAGGAAGGAAGGAAGTAGGAATGAAGGAAGGGAAGGAGAGGGGAGAGAGAGAGAGGGAGGGAGGGAGGGAAGGGAAGGGAAAGGAAGGAAGGAAAAGGAAGGACGAAGGAAGGAAGGAAGGAAGGAAGGAAGGAGAGGGAGAGAGAGAGAGGGAGGAGGTGGAGGAGGGAGAAGGGGGAAGGCCTTAGAAGGGCCAGAGCAGGGAGGAAGGAAGGAAGAAAGAAAGGAAGGAAAGAAAGCGAAAGAAGGAAGGAAGCGAAGAAAGAAAGAAAGAAAGAAAGAAGAAAGAAAAAAGAAAAAGAAAGAAGAGAAAGAAAGAAAGAGAAAGAAAGAAAGAAAGAAAGAAAGAAAGAAAGAAAGAAAGAAAGAAAGAATCTTTTGCAATTTTAGATGATCAAGTTTTGGCAGAGTTTTCTTCATCAGAGGTGCTGTGTTGAGTGTACACCTTCTGGATGATGAAGGTTGCAAAATTGGCGCAAGCTGTCTGGTTTTCCCAGGACCCTTCGGGCGCAATGATTAATAATCCAACCATCCCTCATGGCTGTGTCATAGCATGTTAAGAACAAATTGGGTCCTGCTGGGTCAATGTGAAAATCAAAGTTTGCTCAGAAGGATAAATGAGGAGATTGCTCACATTCTCCCATGTTGGGAATTAACATTTGTTTTAATTAAACTGAAAACAGTTTCATCTTCTGAACGATACAGGTTTCTTAAAAGGCTGGGGTGGGTACATGGTGGGAATTGATAACCCATCCTGCCTTGGAAGAAAAACGAACGACAAATGCCATTGAATTGGTTTCAATCTGCTCTTAAAGACCCAGGTCAGAGCCAATTTACAAACAAAACAAAACAGTAACATCATGCTCTAAAGAATTAAGGATAGAAACAACTGGAAATTTAAAGTATTTTAGAGCAGATTTTCTAAATGGCAAGAAATCAACTTGTATCGTCTGATTGTGTTAATAGTGTTGTTGTTTTGTACTTGTTTCTTTGTAAAAAATATGTAATTTCTATAAAGAATTTGTAATAAACGGTTGAGATACCACCCTCCAGGAGCTTGTTTTCCTTAAAAATGATGTTTATGGGTAGAAAGGTGATGTTCAAAGATGCGTAACAGGAAATGTGGAATGAAAGAAAAAAAAAATCAAAGAACCAGTTTCTTTAGCAGCCCATTTCTAACAAGAGTAATCCAGTTAGAGGAAGTTGCTATGCAGGATGTGAAGGCAACACTTTGACAGCTAATATTGCATTGTTGAAAGGATCTGCTTGGAAAGACCTGATGTCCATTTTTCTGGATGATCCAGAATATAAGGTGGAGAAGAGAAAATCTGCTTCCTTTTTCCTGTCCTAATCATCCTGCAGATGTCTGACACCTTCTTCTACCTGCCCACCAACCACAAGTCAAAAGGATCCCAAAGTTGTTATCTATGTGTACATACTCTATGTATACACTTGCACACACATACACACACACATACACGTGTATCTTTAGTCCAGATTGTATAATGCTATTCTTAACAATAAAGAATCACCTGCTACTCATCAGTCACTTTGCTGCAGAGAATGGAAGGGATTGTAACGGCAAAACAATTGAAGGAAGTCGAAAACTTTATCACACTTAATACAAAAGTCAAGTGCAAAACTGGATGGACACTTATATATTAAACTAGCGAGGGGGCACATGACATGGTTTTTGCAATTTGTTAACTGACAGTTAACTTTTAATATTTGACTTATTTTCTATATTCAGGGTCATAACAGATTGGAATGTTGGAAAAACTTATCCTTCAGCTGTATGGATTGTTGAGATAGCTTTTAACATTCCTAAAGTGAAAGAGAATTTGCAGAAGGATCTCGTGATAAGAAAAACATTTCTTAGAATTTCAAACCAAGTTTGTGGTTGATTTACTGGGCAAGGGGGGATTGCTCTTATGTTGAGCAACCAACTTTCCTCTTTTGTTTTTCTTTGCTGTGTTAACTATAAAAAGGAATATATGATAGAATAGAATAGAATAAGAGAGTTGGAAGGGACCTTGAGGCCTTCTAATCCAATCCCCTGCCTAGGCAGGAAACCCTACATCACTTCAGACAAAAGGTTATCCAACAACTTTTTGAAAACTGTGTTAGAGCATTCACAACTTCTGGAGGCAAATTGTTCCACTGATTAATTGTTATAACTGTCAGGAAATTTCTCCTTAGTTCTAGGTTGCTTCTCTCCTTGGGGCTTGAGGTTCTCTCCTTTTTCATAGAGATTTCCCCTTTATCAGGGTATCCTAATAAATTGCTTTCAAATGATCTTCTGACTTGGTTGCTTATTGGGAAGGTAAACCGAGGCAGAACCTTTGGCTATCACCTTAGGCAGAGCAAAACCTTGGCTGATCCTAAAAAGTTAAGTAGTTGAGCCTCACCGAAGGAACAGGAGGTGCTCACAAATAATGCTGTAGGCCAAAGGTGGGAACTAAACTTTCGGAGAGATTGACTCACAAAAGTTTTCTAGAGAATCAGGTGGCGTGCCAACTATTTAAGCAACCCTGCCATTTTTAAAAAAACAGATATGAGGTTTTAAAACGTAGTGGCCCAAAAGAAGAAAGCACCTGTGAAATTGGAAAGAAAAAAACAACCCAGCAATATCAAAAACACTTGAATAATCAAGTTGTACTTGCTGGATTACCTTTGTGCCTTCCTGGTAACAGTTCCACTTTAGTTCACTGTTCCACTGGGCTCCTGCAAACGCCTTCAGAAGTGGTGGGAGCTTCATCCCTGGAGGCTTTCAAGAAGAGACCGGACTGCCGTCTGTCAGAAATGCTGTAGGTTATCCTCCTTGGGTGGGGGGTTGGACTAGATGACCTACAAGGTCCCTTCCAACTCTTGTTAATCTGTTAAAACTTGTTTTCAACTTTTAAACCGACTTTTAAACTGAAGAAAGCTTCAAAAAGTCTTAAGCATGGCCCGATTTTTTAAACACACCCCGATTTGAAGTCCAACGCAAAACCATTGAGCCCCACCGTAGAAAAGGCTGCCTTTTTCTTGATTGTAGGCCTTTGCTTTCAAACCCTTCCTGGGTAACCCACAACATAACAGATGCCGTAATCATTAGATCGGGAAGCAAGAGAAATCTGCCAAGGCTGCCTGCCGGCACTTTAAGTGACGTGAATCATCCGAGGACTTAGACAAACTTTCTAACAAGAAGTGCCAAGTTAAACAGAAGAAAATGGTGAGTTAATCATTTAAAAGAGAGAGAGAGAGGGAGAGGCAGAGAGAGATCAGGGAGGGAGGCCGGTGGAAAATTTTCCTTTGCAGAACCGAAAGGCGATCACATGAAAGGCGATCACAAGTTCATGCAATTCCCTCGGTGTAGTCGGGTGCCAAAAGGAATGGAAAATTTCCTCAATTCCTTTTCCCCCCACCCCACCGATCACGTGGCTGCTTTTTCCCTTCTCTCCCATCTGCCCCGCTGGAGGCACCTTTGCAAACAAACCACATTTAGATTTAATTTTATTCCCCCCCCCCTCGGAAAGGCAGAGAAATAAAATAACCCAAACAGCCGTGACTTGTGTGGAGGGAGGAATGTTTGCTCCCTGGAAATCGTTAAGACGTCAATATCATAAATGAAAGTTCAGATGGAGAGCAGGAGCGTCCCCCACCTCTGAAGAAAGCTTCAAAAATTTCAGCCACCGGTTTCTCTGCCTGGTGTCAACTCATAAATTCCATACATTTGATCAAGCGGAAGGGTTATCCCTTAGCAGAGGCATCTTGGGTAAAGGGTAGGAACATCCAAGATGAGGTTCCATGCAGGAAACCCAACCAAGCCAGTGGCGGTTCAGCAACCCTAAGTCCTATACGGGCAATAAATTTGCTTTGGTTTTTTTAAATTGGTGTTGTACAGGTCACCTTCAGGAAGTGAGGGGAGCCGAATGTCAATGCACAAAATATTTCTATGGTCTTTTTAGAGTTGCCAACAGAAAGGGAGGGAGGGGGGAGCAGTGCGGCAGCTTGCAAAACCGAAACTGCAATCCATAAATGTTTTCAAAGATAGTAACTAGGTGACTGAAGTTTCTGCCGTGCAAAATTCTAACTGGAGAGCATGACTGATGACTCTGGGCTATGGATGTGTCCCATTGGAGGATATGGATTACGATACACCCAGAGGGTAGGGGAGGGGGAAACGAGGGTCAAGGGTGACAATGAATGATGTGCCTCAGAGTTGGCTACACTCAGGCAGTGCCGGCATGTTAACTCCCAATAAATCCTTCTGGAGTTTGGCTAGAGACTCATGATTTAAATGGGCTTAAGTGTCGGAATCCTGACACTTGGTTGCTGGGTGGGCGTGGCCATGGTGGGCGTGGCCTAGTTGCCTCCTGCACCACGGTGGGGAGGGGGCGTTTTCATCCTCCCTGGGCTCCGGAGGTTTTCGTCGGGCCTCTGAGAGGGCAAAAACAGCCTCCCGGCCTTGGGAGGCCCTCATGAAGCCGGAAACAGGCTCGTTTCTGGCCTTCCAAAGCGTCCGGGACAGGTTTGGCCCGGTTCTGCTGAACTGGTAGCGCTGATGAGCAGTGGGGCTCGGTTCCCTCTGCTGCTCTGCTGTTGGGCCCACCTGGGCTCCCATACTCACCTTCATCCTCTGAATTTGAAGCGCAGCTGCTTTGTGGGGCACAGCCAAGTGCTACGCGGCAGCTGCTGAAGTGACCGGGATGGTGCAGGCTTGCAGGTGGTGAGTCGGAACACCTCGGCGCCTGTGCAAAGTGTGCGTTTAGCGTGCATGTGCACGCAAAGTGTGTGAAAGCCACGCTCACCGAACCGGTGGTAAAACTTTTTGAATCCCACCACTACTCCAGGTCTGTTTTTCCCCCTCCCCGAGCCTCCACATGGGCCTTGTACTTACCTGGCGTCCAAAACGGGTCGTGTGGGGACTCCTGGGAGCGGCGAGGTGGGTGGGGCCAGCCAGGGTTGGGATTTACCGGTTCGTTGAACGGGTAATTAAAATGGATAAAATTAGCTCAAACCGAGGGGGGGGGGGGAGGGAAACCGGTAGCAGCCCAACCCTGAGAAAGGGCTTTCCAAGAAGAAAGATGGGAGGACTTGATTAAAAACAGGGCTTGGCAATCATTTCTCCCCCAAATTACACACTGGGAGGGGGCCTAGCTCACCAAGCTCCAAGAAGGGGCAGTAAGAAACAACACATATACAGTCAGATAGTCCATGACTTACAACAGTTCGTTTAGTGACTGCTCAAAGTTACAATGGCACTGAAAAAAAAAGGGGGGGGGATTCATGAGCCTTTTTCACACCCATGACCGTCGCCGCGTCCCCGTGGTCACGTGGCCAACATTCAGGTGCTTGGCAACTGACTCGTGTTTATGACGGTCCCGGAGGTCAAAGTCAGATTCACGGAACAGCTGTATGAGTAATTTAACGGTGGTGATTCACTTAACGGTGGCAAGAAAGGTCATAAAGTAAGGGCAAAACTCACTTCATTGATGTTTCACTTAGCGGCAGAAATGTTGGGCTTGATTGCGGTCATAAATCAAGGACTACCTCTGTGTGTGTGTGTGTGTGTGTGTATGCAGAGTGAATTTTTCTAACAGGTGAGAAGCCACAAAGTGGATTTTCTTTATCCTTTCCTGCCGGCGGGACAGGGGAAACAGGTTTTCCTTATTTATACACAAGCCAAGCTTATGTTTACATCGGTGTTCATTTCTCAAAGAGTTTTTCAGCGCAGAAATATCCCAGTCCAGGAGTGTCAAAACTATGGGTGCTTAGATCTGGCCCACGGGGCCACCTTGGAAACAGCAAAGGGCTGGGCCATCATGCCTCTGCGTGCCCCCCCCCCCCCCAAGCTCCATTTTCACTGTCAGAGGGCTAGCAAAACAAACCAAAAACAAATCGAAAGTAGAAAAGTTTCCGCTTTTCCATTTGAGTTTGCAGGAAGGGACAGGAAAGGAGAAAGGGAAAGAGGAAAGACAAAGAAAAAGAAGGGAAGATGGGAAAGAAGAAGAAAGGAAAATGAAGAGGGAAGGAAGGAAGGAAGGAAGGAAGGAGGAAGGGGGAAGGAGCAGCAAGGAAGGAAAGAAGGGGAAAGGAAGGAAGGAGAAAGGGGAAAAGGGAAGGAAGGAGAAAGGGGAAAAGGGAAGGAAGGAGAAAGGGGAAAGGGGAAGGAAGGAGAAAGGGGAAAAGGGAAGGAAGGAGAAAGGGGGAAAGAGCAAGGAAGGAAAAAAGGGGAAAGAAGGAAGGAGGAAAGAAGAGAAAAGGGAAAAGGGGAAGGAAGGAGAAAGGGGGAAAGAGCAAGGAAGGAAAGAAGGGGAAAGAAGAAGGAAGGGGGAAAGAGGAAAGAAGGAAGGAGGAAAGAAGAAGGAAGGAGAAAGGGGAAAAGGAGAAGGAAGTAGAAAGGGGGAAAGAGGAAGGGAGAAAGGAAGGAAGGAAGAAAAGGTTATGAGGGAGGGAGGATCTGAGGGAAGTCTCCCTTGGGACTTGGCCACCACAGGTGCTCCCGACACCAGTGACGTTGAGCAGGCCATGCCCACCCTGGCCAAAACCTACCCCGGTCCCCCAAAGTGAAACACAACCCTGATGGGGTCCTCGATTAAATCGAGTTTTTGACACCCCTGTCCTGGTTCGCAAGGGCTTCTCCGTAAATTGCAAACCAGAAAGGAAAGCCTGACAGCCTGACCAACTTGAACAGAGAGGAGGAGATGGTATTTTTCCTCAACCTAGCAGTTAGGTAACCACAGACTGTGGCCAAGAATGAGATGAGATAATGCGGTGGTGCAACGGGAATTCCACAGAATTCTCAAGAAACGAAAGGAAGCTCTGCTTTTGAGTTAAGTCACCCCCGCCTGGCTCAACTTCCTTATTAACTTGATGAAATCATGGCAGCCCTCTCTCTCTGTAGAGGGAAAGTTTATGCTGGATAGGCTGCAAATTAAAAACGTTGGGGCTCTCGCTATTCGCCCTTCTCCCCGGCATTCAGCCAAGCTCTTCTTCTCGGTTACATTCGCCACCCACACGAAACTGAGGGAACTTCCCTATCACTTGGTGAAATCATGGCAGCCCTCTCTCTGTAGAGGGAAGGTGTATGCTGGATAGGCTGCACATGCAAAGCGTTGGGGCTCTCGCTAGTCGCCTTCTTCCCGGCCTGCAGCCAAGCTCTTCTTACATCCATCACACCATCACCCACACGAAACCACAGCGGCAAAATTGCAATTATAACCCAAAACAAGATATATATTCGAGTCACGGGCTGCTCTGTCAAAAGGTTCAAAGCAAGTTAAAAGCCGCAGGCCGAGCACAACTACTGTGAGGTTTGGGTTTATTCCTTTAAAAAATAAAAAGAGTACAAATATATAAAATGACTTTTAAGATGATGATAAAAGAACTGTAGAAAGGGAAGTCTGGGAACGTTTTCGCGGCGTGGGGAAAACTGAAAAAACACCTGGGTTGTTTTTTTTTTTTAAAAAAATGCAGGATGGGATAAACAGGAGCCATGATTGTGCAGAGAACACACAGTTAAAAAGGCTCCTTCTGCACTCGGGAGCCAAATTCAGGACATCCAGGGCTCCTTTTAAAAGACAAGCCGGTTTGAGCAACCGAATTCCTAATGCGATCCGCACCCTGTTGTGTCCCAGGAACAACCGATGGAATCAGGGTCACGTTGACGCGTTGGAGGAAAAGTCTCAAAAGGGCAGATAAAATTCCCTCTTTGGAGTCTGGAGCTTGTCGAGTAGCAGCGGTTAATCTTCCTGTAGCACTAAGACTTCAGACAAGTCTTGCACCCCTTGTAGTTTCAGGTTCTGGGGACAAGCAGGGTGGGGAGGAGGAGGAGGAGAATCAAGCGTCAAACTTTAAAGCCGCACCCTACTCAAAAGCAAATTTTTCTTTCTTCTTCTCCGCATTGGCGAAGGCACGAAAAGCAAGGGTGGGATTCTAGCAGTTCGGACTGGTTCTATAGAACTGGTTGCTCCAAAGAGCAGCTGACACCGAACCGGTTCGCTGCGATGATTTTCTGGTCTCCCGTTTGCCCCACCACCCGCCCAGGCTTTAGGCGGGGTCCTTCTCAGCTGCTTTGCGCGGCACAGCTGAAGGCCGCTCGTCCCCTGGGGAAGGTGAATGCTTGCCCGGAGCTGGTAGTGTGTAAATAGTGTGCACCTGTGCGCTCAACGAACCGGTTGTTATGCCGGTAGGATCCCACCCCTGCACGAAAGAAAAGGCTTCCCCAACTGATTAAAGAGAAGTTCGGTTGAAAAGAGGCGGTTCATCCCAGGTGACCGTCCCACTACAGATAGTTCACGACTTACAACGGTTCACTGAGTGACCGTTTGAGGTTGCGACGGTGCTGGGAAAAAAAGGGGGGGATTCGTAACTGTTTTTCGCACTTATGTCCATTGCCGCATCCTCGGGGGCAACATTCAGACACTTGGCAACTGGCTCGTGTTTATGACGGTTGCAGTGTTCTTGTGTGTGTGTGTGTGTGAGAGAGAGAGAGAGAGAGATGTGATTCCCTTCGGCCACCTTGTGACAAGCCAAATCAAGGAGGGAGCCAGATTCCCTTCACAACCGTGTTGCTGTTTTAACAATCGGCAGCGATTCATGGAACAACGGCGGCAAGGAAAAGGGCTCAAACTCGCTGGACAGGTGTTTCACTTAGCAACATAAATGTTTGGGGCTCGACTGCAGTTGTAAGTCGAGGACCGCCTGTTTTTTTTCCGTGACGCACCGTTCTCACCTTTTCGTTAGCCAGGTGCAAGAGGCAGGCAAACGCCAACGGCACCGACAGGTTTTTCGCCATCACGGAAGGCAAGCTGCAAGACAGAAGAAGCCGTGATCCCCTTTTGCGACCTGCTGACAAGCAAAGTCGACCGGGGGGGGAGGGGGCGGGGGGGGCGGGAGAGGGGAGAAAAATTCATTTAACAACCATATTTGCTAACGGAACAACTGTAGCGATTCACTTTAACGATTGTGGCCAGGAAGGTCTTAAAACCCAAGTTAACGACTGCTTCCCTGAAGCAGTGGGAATGTGGCGCTTCATTGTGGTTGCGTGTCAAGGACTGCCTGTGCTTTGCTGTCTTGTTATCAGCTGCCTTGAGGCAGGGCATAAATCAAAGAAGCCACCTGATAAAGAGCCCTTGTCTCACGGCCAGAGAAACTGGTCCTTATTAGTTTACTTTATTAGCATTTGTACAAACTTTGTACAATGAAATTAAATATCGTCTTCAGTGCGTTATCATGACGATGAAAATAAACACAAACATACAACCTTCCCACTCCACACATTGAATTGCATTCAGATTGCACTCTACAGCAGAATTCAAAATAGCTACTGCCCTGGGATAGAAGCTGTTTTTCAGCCTGTTACACTACCATCAAAGAAATGGTGGAATAGAATCTCACTTAAGAAAAGATGCAAAAGGAGGGGCAGAAGGAAACATGAACTGGCAAAAATTAAAATGATTTCTCATTTATCTGAAATAATTAAAATAGAATTGTAAAATTGTCCCTGGCAAGTTGTCCCATTCCACCCTGGAAATACCTGTGAAATAGGTCCTTAGTGATGCTACTGAAGGCCTTTGGGCTAGAGATGGATGAAGAGTTGACCTTTTTCTCTGGGCCTTCACTCTGCAGAAGAAACATTAACATAAAAGCCGTGTCAGCATTCCAACTAACCAGCTCCAAGCCAATAAACTCCGAGACAAACAGTTCCTCAAAGTTCCATTTTATGAGAGTTGTCATACTGGCACATCTGGGAAAATCTGAATCTGAGAATTTCCGGTTTTTCCCTTCCCAAAAGAGAAATCAAAGATCCATCTCCTGCACCCATCAGTCCATCCCATGGCCCAATCCAATCTTCGTCCCAATTGGAGACATTCCCCCCAGTCACTCCCCTCCAGGTGCAGGGCAACATGTCCTTGACTCTCTGAGAAAATGTTGTTGGGTCTAATCTTCTACCTCTCTACTAAATATCCTCTCCCAAATTCCCAGGCACTGAATGTGGCAGCCTCGAAGCTCCCAAGTAAAATATGGCTTCCAAAGTCGGCAAGCAGTCAGACCATAAACTTTCTAGGCAGAACTTGCTGTCTTCTGACCATGCTGATGGCTAGTCTAGTGAAGAGAAGGACCAGGGGAGATAGGATAGCAGTCTTCCAATATTTGAGGGTCTGCCACAGAGAGGAAGGGGGTCAAGTTATTTTCCAATTGACCTTCTGACAAGGAAAGTCAATGGGGATTCACTTAACAACAGACTCTTCTTAAAAAGATCCAGAGATGAAGCACCCACAACGTCTGGTGGCAAGCTATTCCACTGGCTAATTGTCCTCACTCTTAGGAAGTTTCTCCTTAATTCCAGGTTGCTTCTCTCCTGGATTAGTTTCTCATCCATTGTTTCTTCTCTTGCCTTCTGGTGCTTTGGAGGATAGTTTGACCTCCTCTTCTTTGTGGCAGCCCTTCAAATATTGGAACACGGCTATCATGTCACCCCTCATTCTTCTTTTCTTTAGACTAGCCAGACCCAAATCCTGCAGCCGTTCTTCCTATGTTTTAGTCTCCAGCCCTTTGATCCTCTTAGTTGCTCTTCTCTGAACTTTTTCCAAAGTCTCAACATCTTTTTTGTAGTATGGTGACCAAAATTGGTTGTGATATTCCAGGACTGATAATCGCCAGTCTTTTATTTTTTTTATTTTTTTAATAAACATTTATATGACATACATTTAAAACAGACAAATCAACATATATATCATTAAGTGTTGTACATTATGATTCTTGATTCTTAATGAATGTTCCTTCTTTATGTATACTGAGAGTATTTACACCAAGACAAATTCCTTGTGTGTCCAATCACACTTGGCCAATAAAATATTTTATTCTATTCTATTCTATATATACATATATAAATTTTACAGCATATGTTGAGCAATGGTTTCTCTTTTCTTTATCATTATCATTGACGTGATCTACCTTGTTAAAGTGGTCCTTCGTTCTTTTGGTATTACATTTTCTCTTCATCTTTTTTAATTAAACGCACGTTTACTATCATTTCAATAGTTTATCCAAGTATCCAATATTACCTTTTTCTTAACCACTCATACCAAATATTCCATATTTCATAGTATTCACTATTTTGTTTGTTTTTCAACAATTTAGTTAAGCTATCCATCTCAGCACATTCATATATTTTTTTAATTACCATATCATCTGAGGGGGTGAGGGATGTCTTCCAATTTTATGCATACGTTATTCTAGCTGCAGTTATAATGTGTAAAATTAAATATTGATATTTTTTCTCCATGTTTGTATCTATCATGCTTAGTAGAAAGATTTTGGGTTCAAATTTTAATTTTTGTTTTGTTATATCTAAAATCCATTTTCTAATGTTTTTCCAAAATTTCTGAGCATATGAGCAGGTCCACCACATGTGGAAGTATGTTCCTTGTACGTGATTACATTTCCAACAATTGGGTGGTAGATTAGGAAACATCTTAGCCAGTCTCGCTGGAGGTAGATGCCAACGATAAACCATTTTATATAGATTTTCTTTATATGAGACTGACATAGTTAATTTATAATTTGTTTGCCAGATGTGTTCCCATTTACCTAAATCAATACTATAGCCTAAATTTTTGGACCAAATTGTCATAGATTCTGTAATTGTTTCTTCTTTAAGTTTATAATCGAAGAAGCTTTTATATAATTTGCTGATTGCTTTCTTTTCCTCTCCAAACCATATTTTATCTAATTCTTGTGGGATTATGTTAAAGCCAAATTGTTCTCTCTCTCTTTTATAGTGGGTTTGTATTTATACAAAAGGCCACCATGCTATTTCTTTTCCTTTAATTTGTATTTGGTGTTTGTTTTTGAGGTCTCCAGTATCACAGTAAATCTTTATACCTTATAATATTTTCATAGTCCAGTACATTTGGGTGAGCAACTGCTTCCAATGTGGATAACCACAGTGGAACTTTTGAGTAGTGGTTCTTTTTAATCTTTTCCCAAATCTTAAACAATACATTTCTTATATGGTGGCTTTGAAAATATGAATGTTGCTTAGATTTTCCATCCCACATGAATGCGTGCCAGCCAATTTGGAGATCAAATCCTTCTAATACTAATAACCTTCTGTTTTCCAATTTAACCCAGTCCTTAAGTCTATTTGCTACAGCTGCATTATAATATAATTCAAAATCTGGAAGGCCAAATCCCCCTTTTTACCTAGTATCCTGTAATGATTTATATTTCACTCTGGGTTTTTTCTTCTGCCATATGAATTTAGATATTGAGCTATTTAATTCTGCAAAAAAATTCGTTTCCAAATTGACTAATCGCCAGTCTTTTAATACTGTCTACTGAGGTGTGGAAGAGCAAAATTGTTTCCAAGAAAATAAAATTTTGCAGCTCTTTCTTTTTTGCAAAGTGGTGATTAAAAGTGTGCGGTTACTGCCTTATGAAGTAGAGTTCATAGAAAGTCAACTATGATACCAAAGGAGAAAACAAGAACAACAATAAAACCAGGTTTCCTTATGCATACCTCTTTCTCGGTCTGATTCTTTGAGACCTCTGTCAAGAGGTGCCACATGCTCTGCTTGAGCCTCTTCATGTCCATTTTTTTGGCAGTTTTTGCATATTGAATGTCTATTTTGTTCACCTGCAATCCAAAATTAGGCAGAGTTAGAACAGTCATAATAATCCCAAGACAAACCTGAAACTCTGCCTTCTAAAGTATTGCTATGCCATACAATCTCCTGGAGGCCCTTACTGAAAATAAAATAAGTCTGCTTTCTAGAGGAATAAGCACGCAGAATGAGAAAACTAATCTAGAACTGAGTCTTGAGCTAGTTTCTTGTCACAAAAAGTCTGGCTGAGAAGGAAGGAAGAGCAATAGCCGTTAGATTTATATACCGCTTTGCAGTGCTTTTACAGCCCTCTCTAAGCGGTTTACAGAGTCAGCCTCTTGCCATCCCCAATAATCTGGGTCCTCATTTTATTGACCTCAAAAAGGATGGAAAGTCGAATCAACTTTCAGCCAGTCATGATCAAACTCCTGGCAGTGGGCAGAGTTAGCCTGCAGTACCACTAACCACTGCGGCACCAGGAAGGAGAAGGAGAAAGTGAATAAGGAAGGAAGAAAGGAAGGAAGGAAGGAAGGAAGGAAGGAAGGAAGGAAGGAAGGAAGGAAGGAAGGAAGGAAGGAAGGAAGGAAGGAAGGCTTTTACAACCCTCTCTAAGCAGTTTACAGAATCAGCCCCCAACAATCTGGGTCCTCATTTTACCGACTTTGGAAGGATGGAAAGCCAAGTCAACCTTGAGTCCCATTAGGACCAAATTCCTGGCAGTGAACAGAGTTTGCCTGCCATACTGCATTCTAACCAATTTGCAGCTTACCCTCACCTGCACGATGGGTAAGTCACAGGTAGATCTTCTGTCCATCGTCAAGTCACATTGTATATCATCTTTTCCCAACCCGGCACTTTCAGATACTAATTGGGAGTTTGGGGTGACCCCGTTTTGGGACTATGCATTCCAAACTAATACTTGCCTTTTGAGGCTCAGCTACCATGTTGGCTTCACCGTAGGTGGAGATGTTGAATCCTTTGACCTTTCCATCAAGTTCTCCATCTTGGTAATTGCCACCCGTAGGATTGGCTGTCATTTCAAACATCCCTCCCTGACCTATAAAGTTCACAGGCTCGTTGTCATCATCGCTGTCACCGTCCTGAACAGAAAGAAGGGGGGGGGGGGAATGAACAGGAGTCAAGTCAAGTCTTCAGAGTTCCACAGTGTTTTTCTCAGCCAGAGAGATCTAAAATAATAATAATACAGGTATAGAATAGAATAGTAGGTTGGAAGGGACCTTGGAGATTTTCTAGTCCGACCCCATGCCTAGGCAGGAAACCCTACACCACTTTTAGACAAATGGTTATCCAATCCCTTCTTAAAAACCTCCAGTGATGGAGCATCCACAACTTCTTAAGGCAAGCTATTCCACTGATTAATTGTTCTAATTGTCAGCAAATTTCTCCTTAGTTCCAGGTTGCTTCCCTCCTTGATTAGTTTCCATCCGTTGCTTCTTGTCCTGCCTTCAGGTGCAAGATATGTTAGATATTATTTATTTATTAATGTTTGAAGAGTTCTGACTTTTAAAAGCCTTCAGCGGGATTTTTCAGGAAGCTCGTAATTATAAGCCCGACCCCCCCAAAATAAGCTCCAGTTAAGATCAGCCAGATGCACTAAGTACTGTATTTCCCCAAAGATAAGCCCCAAGATTTATTTATTTATTTATTTATTGATCGTATTTCTATACCGCTCCCTCTCCGAAAAGGGACTCGGGGCGGTGTACAGCCTAATAAATACTTAAAATACAAGAATACAAAATTAAATAGAGTTTAAAACCGAATTAAACATGAATATAGCTGCATCCCAAAAGTTTAAAAATGAAGTTAAAATTTTAAAAACCCTATTAACTTAAAACCCCTTAAACCCTCACTGGGCCAGGCCAGCCTGTTTAAAAAATAGGGTCCTAACTGCGCGCCGGAAGGAGAGGATATCTGTCATGGCTCGTATCTCCGGGGGGAGATCATTCCACAGGGAGGGCGCTCCCACAGAGAAAGCACGCACCCTCGGGGCCGCCAGCCGCCAGCGATCAGGTGGCGGTACCCCAAGTAGGGCGACCCTGTGGGAGCGTACTGGGCGGCGGGAGGTTGTTGATGGCAGCAGGCGGTCCCGTAAGTACCCAGGTCCCGAGCCATGGAGCACTTTAAATACGTCAGTACCACCTTGAATGTCTTGAAGATGTCTTTTTGAGCAAAAATTAATATAAGACCTGGTCTTATTTTCGGAGAAAGATGGATATTGGCGTTACAATTCTCTGTTGTTTCATTAGCTATCCTAACCCAAATCTTGCGGCTATCAGCAACCCATTTTTATAGCTTCCAGATAAAAAAGGATAGCAGTCAACACACAGAGCAGGCTTCTGGCTATTGGAACTCACCTGCACCGCGGGACAGAAATTGGAAGTATCGTTGGGATTGTTGTAATCATATTCTCCGATTTCATCATCGTCGTCGTGATTGGGTGAACGGCCCTGAAGTAGCATCTTCGAGAGCTGCAGAAATAAAATAACTTGAAAGAATCATGAGAAGCTGCTACTAATGGAAAGCATTGAAGCACTAAGGCATGCTGGCTCAGGTAGGAAACTTCTCAGCCAACCTTCTGGCCAGAGGAGCAGGCTGTCAGCATCACTGCCGCGCATTGAACAAGCAAACCTTACCCTGATCTGAGGTTTGAGGAACAGCTGAGTGAGGTTGTCTGCATCATAATGGAAGTCTGTTGGGAGGGTGTTGCTTTTCTTGTTTTGGTTTTGGAGGGTGGACTTGGACAGAACCGTAGGTGCCTGTTTTAGAAAAGCAGAAACGTCAGAAACATCCTCTACTAGGAATGCTGGGCAAGTTTTATCTTAGATCACACTTTGCACTGATTTAGATTTGGTAACGGCAAAGGAGTCCCTGCAGATTTTATTCTGTTAGTCTTTGTTGAGTATAGTGGCAGGGGTGCTCATCTCCGTTTCAAGGCCAGTGAGCCAGCGCTGTCCGAAGATATTTCCGCGGTCCTGTGGCCAGCATGATGTCACAGAGCACTGTTGCCTTCCCAACAAAGTGGAATCAGTGTAGCACACAAGCCAACAAAAGCCCTTCAAAACATCTGAAGCAAACCGAAGACCCAACAACCCCACGAGAAAGCAACAGGGGTCATCTGCAACATACAATGCAAGAACTACAACATCCAGGCAGAAGACTGACAGAAAACATCCACAAACACCAACTGGCAGTCAGAAGGCATGATGAAAATTTCCTTCCTTCCTTCCTTCCTTCCTTCCTTCCTTCCTTCCTTCCTTCCTTCCTTCCTGCCTTCCTTCCTTCCTTCTATAACATACAATGTAAGAACTACAATATCCAGGCAGAAGACTGACAGAAAGCATCCACAAACACCAACTGGCAGTCAGAAGGCACGATGAAAATTTCCTTCCTTCCTTCCTTCCTTCTACAACATACAATGTAAGAACTACAATATCCAGGCAGAAGATCCACAAACACCAACTGGCAGTCAGAAGGCATGATGAAAATTTCTCTTTCTTTCTTTCTTTCTTGCCTTTCTTCTTCTTTCTTTCTTTCTTTCTTTCTTTCTTTTCTTTCCTTCCTTCCTTCCTTCTTCCCTCCCTCCCTCCTTCCCTCCCTCTCCCTCCCCCCCTTTCTCTCTTTCACTGGGAATCAAAGCCATAACTCCATCTGAGGGCATAATGCATAGCTCAGAGCACTGACCGTCTGAGACACTGAGAAATTCCCCCGAGTTGCCAGTTCAACAGGCAAGCCCCGATCCTGAGCAGGGTTGCCAGGAAGCGAGAGGGGTGTGCCAGCATCCCTCCTTCCTAGCAGTTGAGTTCTGAGTTGGATCCCTATTTAATGATATTTTCACCCATTACTTCTTGATCTGCCGGGGGAGGGGGGGAAGGAGGAAGAACCACCTACCCGAGTTTGGCGGAAGTAAAATTCAAAGTCAACCTCCTCCTCAAAATTGATCTCAAAGACTTTCTTCATTGTTTTCCTTCTGCTGACTCTCTCGGAGTTGGTTTCACCTGTGCAGATGACAGAAGTCACGATGCAACGCGATGGAAGGAAGTGGCTTGCTCTGCCATAGAATCTTATCTTCTGTTTTGTTAGTGTTGCTACTTGTAGGTGTGAACGGTGTTGTTTTGTAAAGGTGAACTCCAAGGCAAACACAAAATGGCACTTTCAGAATAATGAAACCTTACCTGTAGCTTTACTCTGACCTACCAATCCTGGTTGTGATGGGAGAAAAAAAACGATTACGGTGGAAGTATTGCAATAAATATTGGAAATGCGATCGCTAGACGTTTATCTATGTGCGATTAAGCAAAAAATGAGTAATGCTATTTCTATTATAGAGTAAGAGATCAATATAGATGGAAAAGAAAAGAGGAAAAGAAAGGAAAAAAGAAAGATTAGGAACAACATGACTAGCAATATTCCAGTGTTTGAGGGGCTGCCACAAAGAAGAGGGGGGTCAAATTATTCTCCAAAACACCCAGAAGGCAAGACAAGAAGCAATAGATGGAAACTAATCTAGGAGAGAAGCAACCTGGAATTAAGGAGAAGCTTCCTAACAGTGAGGACAATTAACCAGTGGAACTTCTTGCCACCAGAAACCGTGGGTGCTTCATCACTGGAAATTTTTAAGAAGACACTAGACCGTCACTTGTCTGAGACTGTATAGGTTCTCCTTCTTGAGCAGGGGGGTGGACTAGAAGATCTCCAAAGTCCCTTCCAGCTCTATTCTATTCTAAAAGTCTCAATATGGTACTGTGTATTACAGAAATGCTTCTGTAAACGTCCGGCAGAGAGCATTATTCTGAAAAAGGGAATGTGAATGTGCCTGGGTGAACCCATACGCAGCGCTGAGGAAGCTGCAGAAGAAGGAAACAGTAAAAGAAGTCAGGCAGGCTCACACCAGAGGAAGGGAAACACTAACAAGATAAAAAGATTGTGACTCTTCACAAATGGACGAGGTGCCACCTTTAACTTTTGACTGCTGAGCTCTTGGCAATCCCTGCCCAACGTACCTTTATGGCGTGGCTTGAAACGCCAGTGTTCTGGGCCTGCCCACATGGACATGATTCGGGGGCTGAAGTAAGAATACTCGCTGGGGTTCATAGACAGCTGTAGACACATGGACCCGATATCCCCTTCTCTGATGGAAACCTGGTTTTCTCTGTAGGAAAGAGATTTGATGCTAGTTTTAGAAGGGGGGAGGGGGCGGGGCGTTGCCTCTTCAAGGTTTGCTGTGCAGGAAAGTCCTGGACTCTGTTGTGGTTCGCCGGCAGACGGTGCAGACGGCAGCGGAATCGGGCAGTGGGGAAGAACGAGGGCCAGTCCGGGAACCTGGAGAGGACTTGGACGAGGGTCCTGCGTCCGATGCAGAGATGGGGACAGGACCATCTGGAAGTGGGGTGCTGCCTTTGGAGCCTCCGGAGTCTGGCAGCAGTGAGGAAGAGGAATCAGGGGAGCCTGTTCCCAGTGTGGGTGTGCACAGAGCTGCCAGAAGGCGAGAACAGCTGAAACAAAAGGGGCGACTCGGGAGTAAGGCTGGGAGGTGATTGCCCCTCCCATAAGGGATAAAGGACAGTCAAAGGTGATGAAACCTTTGCAGGAAGCAAAGTAGTTCAATTGGTTCAGATTAATCCTCGAAGCTCTTTGTACTTCAGTTGGTTTTTTTTCTAGTTCATTGGACACTCCTGTTATTGGCAGCACTTCACAGGGAAGAAAGGTGGGTGCTTATCTCGAGGGACTGTTTGAGATTCATTACTGGCTGGGAATGAAAACAATTCCCAGCTTTGCAATAAAACAAGACGTGTTTAAAATAAGCACATGCATAGTTACGGTCTCCGAAGCCTTAGTCAGAACAGACTCACAACAGTTTGCTTAGTGACTGTTCGAAGTTACCGAAAAAGGTGACTGATTACTGTCTTTCATATTTACGAGCATTCCAGCAGGCACGTGATCAAAACTCAGATGCTTGGCAACTGGCATATATTTAAACAGTTGCAATGTCCCCTTTGGTTACCTTCTGACAAGCAAAGTCAATGGGGAGGCCAGAGTCACTTGCCAACAGCCACGTCATAAACTTAACAATTGTGGCGACTCACTTAGCAAGCCAAGGCAAGAAAGGTCATAAAAATGGGGCAAAACCCACTTAACAACCGCTTTGCTCAGCCACAAAGATTTTGGGCTGCATGGGATCTATTTTATCAAATAGTTGGAAAACGAAGAAATAAGTTAAAACTGAGTAGATTAAGAGAAATAAATTAAGATTGTTATAAAGATAAAAATATGCAAGTGACAATGCTTTATAAAGAAAATGTGATTATTGATATTTCGGCAAGGAAAGTATGTTAATTATAATTGCTAGCACAAGATATATGTACCCAGTCGACATACTGTTTAAATGAAAGATGGATTTGTTGTAAAAAAAACATAATTAAAAAAAGAAATTTTGAGCTGTTACCAGCATAAGTCAAAGACCACCTGAATAACATGCATGTTTTTATGCACGCTGCTCCTGATCATTCTTCAGAGAAGACGATAATGAAATTCTCATTAAAATCTTCTCAAGAGCACCAACCCCCGCCCCCAAATATTCCAAGAAAGACACAGACCTTGAGCATTCCGGTGCTATTTGGCCGGCCTCCAGCTTTTCGGAGCATTCGCCAAGATCTCTTGCCATCGTCTTGTCTAGAACGTCGGCGTCAAAATCGTCTTCCATTCTATCCTCGAGAAACTCGCTATCCGTCTCTGCGTTGATATCAAACGCCTGGTCGCTCTTCTTGAATTTTTCCAGCAAAGCGGAGACTGACTGAACACAAAATCACATTTTAAGGGGAACTCTTCCCCCCCTCCCAGAAGGAGAGTTAAGATGACAATCAAAAGCTAACTGTACAACACTGGGCTCTAAACAGTTCTAGAATAAGAACAGAATAAAGGAATGAGCTGGAAGGGACCTTGAAGATCTTCTAGTTCAGCCCCCTGCTGAAACAGGAGAACCTATACTATTTCAGATAAGCAACTGTCTAGATTCTCCTTAAAAGCATCTAGTGATGAAGCGCCCACAATTTCTGAAGGCAAGCTATTAATTGTCCATAGTTAGAAAGTTTCTCCTTAATTCCAGGTTGCTTCTCTCTTTGATTAGTTTCCCATCCATTGTTTCTTATCCTGCTCTCTGGTGCTTTGGAGAATAATTTGACACCCCTCTTCTTTGGGGCAGCCCCTCAAACACTGGAATACTGCTATCATGTCACCCCTAATTCTTTTCTTTAGACTAGCCGAACCCAAATCCTGCAGTTGTTCTTCATAGAGTTTAGCCTCCAGGTCCTTAATCATCTTAGTTCCTCTTCTCTGAACTTTTTCCAAGTCTCAACTTCTAGATAAGTAATGATAAAGCTGAGAAAAACCCAATGAACTTATGTTAGTCAAAAATAAATCGCTGCCAAGGCTCAATCTGTCTTAAGTTAAACATTTCATAATAGAACTTGAGAAAACCTCTCAAAAGATTCGGTAAGAAAACCTGGTAGCCCACGAGAGGGTGGCATCTCCTGGATGTAAATTAAACGAATGCTGAGCTCCAGTATAAGGACATTATGACAACTTCTTCTGACGCAAACGCAGCAACCAAATTTGTGTACCTCGTTATGGGTTTCGCTGTCCCACTGAGTAAACAGAAAGCCGGACAAGGAAGGGCAAATGGTGGAGTTTTCCACGCAACGTAGAAGGATGGCTAGATAGGATGGCAAAAAAAAACCAAACAAACGAACAGGGCAATTCAGCAAGAAATCCGAGATTCAAAGCTATTCAAATCTCTTATGCCAGCAAGCCCCCTCCCCATTCACTTGGCTTGTCAGAAGTTTGCCAAAAGTGATCACATGACCCCAGGACACTGCAGGCATCATAAAAAAATATAATATGTCATTGGCCCGGCTCGTTCGTAGGGCATGTGGACTCACCCTATGAAGGCATAGCCAGGCCTGTCCAAATACAGAGGAACTCGGCAGAGCTGCCTCAAATTATAGCAGACAGGAATAAAGAAGAACGCGCCCGGGCCAACTACTCGAGCAAAACAACAAATTACAATAGCTGGCATGTTAACATCACCTCCTGGAGATAAACATTCCAGGCTGGGTCGGGCACAGGAGGAAGATAAGCCTCCTTTGACCAACAGGACCAAGGTAAAAACAGCAGAACTAATTACGGATGGGAGGCAGTTGAGAGGGCCTATCAAGCATGTGAGGGCTAAATTGATTAATGATATATAAAGGCAAACATTTCTGTAATGGTAGCTTAAAACTCGGACGATGTCAGCAGAGGCTGACGAAAACTCAGTAAGTACATTAAATGTAATTTTAAGTTCCGGAGATCGCAGAATGTCTGTTTCTTCGTTTACAAGTATACCTGGAACTTGTAATTTTAGAATACTTGTAATATATATATTGTAATGCCAGAACGGTTGCACCGTGTTGAAATCTTTATATATACAACACAGTGCAACCCTTCTGGCATTACAATTTTTATATATATATGTATATATATATATATATATATATATATAATATATATATATATATATATATATATATATATATATATATATATATATATATATATATATATATATATATATATATATAATATATATATATATATATTATATATATATATATATATATATATATATAGATATATATATATATATATATATATATGTATATATATATATATATAACTTCTCCATTTACAATCCTCTTGTTTGATGCATTGTTTACTAATTATTCTAATCATCATCGCTACTTATGTTCCGACCTTGCCTTCTTCGATGCAAGCACTGATAGAATTTATTCCACGTTTCATAGTACTTAGATTTCCCCTTGATTTTTTTTAATTCTAGGATTAACCTATCTGATCCTGCACAGGCCATAATTTTCCTTATTATCTCTGTTTTTGGCGGTATTTTTTCCTTCTTCCAGTATTGCACATATATTATTCTAGCCGCCATCAACACATGTACTATTAGATAAATTAAATCCTTCCTATATCCTTCTGGGATTATTCCTAGGAGAAAAAATTCCGGCTTAAATGGAATACAATCTCCCACCGTTTCTTCCACCCATGTCTGGATCAGTCTCCCCTTTTTCCAATGCCATTATAACTTCGAATGTTCACTAAATGGATGGCTGCACATAGAGGGCTCTCTATTAACTTTGAAATAAAAGTTTGAACATTAATTCAAATTTGGAATGGCAGAAAGGGGAGGAAAAAGAAAGGTGAGCAACAGTAATTTCCATGAACTACATTTAGGTCAAGGAATGATGGAAGACCAAACATGATTTCTGTCCTTCTTGCTCCGCATCAATATGAACACACTCAAGAATACGTATTATTGTAAGTTAGAATAGTTTGCAACCTATTTGTCACACCTACATTTTAAGTCAGTCACTTTCACAGGAGAAGATCTTGGTATCTCAGAAGTCCCTGAAGATGGCAGAGGAACGACCATGGAATCGAACAGGACTTCGCTGAGGTAGCTGTGCGTGTGGAGCATGGTGAGAAACACCCCAGCTGTACTGCATTCATCGAAGGACGAGGCCGTCTTCTGGAACATGGGATCACTCTGAAGATAAAACCAGGGAAAAATTGGAGGCGGTGGCTGAATTAAGAGGCACTCCCACCTCCCCACTCGTGCATCCTGTTCCCTCCCTCTCCCTCTCCTCACTATAAGTTTATTTTGATTGTGATTTCCTTTTTATAGTTGGAATAGAATAGAATAGCAGTGTTGGAAGGGACCTTGGAGGTCTTCTAGTCCAATCCCCTGCTTAGGCAGGAAACCCTAAACCATTTCAGTCAAATGGTTGTCTAATCTCTTCTTTAAAAACTTCCTGCGTTGGAGCATTCTGGAGGCAAATTGTTCCACAGATTAATTGTTCTCACAATCAGGAAATTTCTCCTTAGTTGCTTCTTTTCTTGGTTAGTTGCTTCTTGTCCTGCCCTCAGGTGCTTTGGAGAATAGCTTGGTTCCCTCTTCTTTGTGGCAACCTCTGAGATATTGGAACACTGCTACCATGTCTCTCCTAGTCCTTCTTTTCATTAAAGTAGACACCCAATTCCTGCAACCGTTCTTCATATGTTTTAGCTTCTAGAAATATTTATCTGTTGGGTTTTAATGTTTTAAGGCTGTAAGCCACCCAGAGTCATTTTGATATGAGATGGGTGTGAAATAAATTATACATACATACATACATACATACGTCACTTGCCAGGTTGAAAAACTGGCTGACCTACTGCTGACCATTCATTGCCTAGATCTGTACAATTAGCTCGATATCAATAAATCAATCCAGATTGTCTCTTCTCCACTCTATTGCCACAACATAGCACCGGGTTCTGTTTGCAAGTGTTCTTGCATCAAAAGTCTTAACAACATATAAAATAAGACATGACACATAGTTTTAAAAGTATAAATATGTATGCCTTTTGGAAAACATGAACCATTGTATATAACTGATAGCGAATTACTGACTGATTATCACTCAACAGAAAACTTTTTTTCTCTCTCAAGAAAAACAAATATTCAAAATATATCCTTCACTCCCAGTACAATCAGTTAAAAATTGCTGTCCCTTTTAAAAAGAGTGATTTCATTATTTTATTAGGATCGGATTATTTGTATTACGAGAGTCTACTCCCAAGATGGAATGTGAACTGCATGGAGGAACTTCTGAGAGGAGCCCTGGACAATAAAAGTCTAAGTTCATGTAGAGGCTGTGTTTCCCTTGTGGATATCCACTTGTCATGCATGGGTAGCAGTGACAGGGCTGAGGAGTCCTGTGAGATCAGGAGGGAGGCCAGACTGCATAGAGGCTACATTGCTCTCCTGAATTTACTTTTAATGATATTGAGGGAGAGCTTAAGTTATTGTTTACCCTGCCCATAAACGGGAAAACACTGTTCTCTGTATCAACCACAGAGCCCATCAGATTTTAAAGAAGCAGAACTATATCTTTTTCACTACAGGAAAAATCACAAAATGAAATGGGTGAGAGGGACGCCAGGCTGCTTCTTCAATGGTCAGAAGGACAGTTCTTTTCTTTTGTTTGTTTAATTTTTAGTCTTTAAAAACAAAAAGTACAAAAATCTCATTTCCATTAACAGAAGGAGGCCACAGAAGAGCCTCTCCGCTGCCCAAACTTTCACAACCTTCTGTTTCTACAGCCAACCTTGTAGAAACTGTCCCTGCATGGTAATTAGGAGAAGAAGAGTCACTTTCCTAGAGGCCTCACCTCACATTTGCGCTCCGTCTCAGAGACATTGATGTTATTCAAATTTTGTTCGATGGTTTTGTACAGATGCTTCCTCTTCATCGCGCGCTTCTTAGAATGGTCCAAATCTTCCTGTTCACCACCTAGAAAAGGACAGTCCAGGAGTGGAATATTCGGCAGCATTTTTAACAAAAACTTGCTGAAAATATTGTCAAAAGCGATAACACCCCAACTATTTATTTATTTTTTTAAATCAACTCATTAGGGGAAAAAATTGCTTTCAAGCAAATCTCATTGTTCAAATTCTGGTTTGGGTGCTGTAATACAACACTACCCTGAAAATTATACATTGTGCCTGTTAACAATGTTGAAAGGATCCTCCTCCAATAGGTGTATGTTGAGTTGTTTCTGGATGTCAAATGTGTTATTATTTGCAAGAAGAGGCTCAATTTTTCTATTACTTTTGCTTTTCTGCTGCAGAGATGATACTTAGTAAATCGATAAAACAAATTCAATAAAAGCAATAAAAACAATTCAAAAATCTTGGGTCCTTTATATTCATGACACATCCCACCCCTTTTGCTTTCTGCCTCTCTCAATCTGGAGCTGGGTGGTCCTAGGTGCCCAAAGGTTTCCCAATGTGATCCTTGCTATTTAAGTATCGTATCATACTTGTTACTAAAGATAGATGGTCCAATTTGAAAGTGACCTGCAGCAATGCTCCATGGTTTTTGTTCCGATGTTCAAATGAGCAAAGGAAATAATTGTTTTAAAAATCCTACAACAGGAGAGCAGAATCTTAGGGAGAGGAGAGAGGCTTCTAAGAGCTAAACTATTCCGAATTACATGCTCAGTTAATAGCAACGAAAAACCCACCTGTATCCTGGTTATTCTCAGTCTCTGCAGGTGCTGCATCTCTGCCCAGCCCTCCAAGGACGCGATAAACGTCTGCATGGACAGCATCCACTCTCACTGCGTAGATCTTTGCGCTGGCATCTAGGGTGCCAGCTGCTACCTGTCAATGCAAATGTAAAGAAATGAGATAGAGGCCAACCTGGGGGTAGAATTTATCTCTTAAATGCCTTTGACTAATAGCCAACAGAGCTTTTATTCTTTTCCCTTTTTTTCTCCTATACCTTATCCTATACCTTTTTCTCCTATACTGTTCACCTGAAACTAGGCCTTTCAAAACCAACATGGAAGATCAGCATAATTTAGAAATAGGGCCAGGAATATTTGTCATTGTTTTCATATCTCAGCAACAATTACTTTTGCAAGCCTTTCTTTGGCCATGGAAGAAGCCCCAAGGGTCTCAGGAGCAAATAGAAAGTGGACAGATCCACCTGTTTGTGAGGGATGGGGGAGTGGGAATGGCTGATCTTTATTTCCTATTTCCAGCAGTCTTTCAGATAGACTTGTTCCATAAAACTCTAGAATGCTGGCCAGGTATAGAAGGGGCAGGTTCTTCTGAGAGAAAATATAACCAAAAGGAAAAGGTAGTTTTGTGCTCATCGCCCAATCCTCACAGTCTTTCAAACCAGTCATGTGCAACACACAATACGAAAGATAACCCAAAATTTGCTGTTCATATTCTACATATATTTAAGAAAGTCGAATTAGGAAGAAACCTGACCTTGAAGTTGGTGAGTTCGGAATCTTTCTGCTTGAGTATTTCAGTCATATAGTCAATGAGGTGTAAGCCAAATACATTCTTCGTGGTGATTTTCTGGAAAGAAAGACAGAGTTAAACAAAACAGTTGGTGAACAATATGTTCAAACAACAACTTCAACTATGTGCATCACCAAGTTGAAAACATTTCAGCAATCTCATCTCTGACATAGCAAGCCTACAATCTTTAAGATTTCTTGCCTAAAATTGAGTGGCACCACTTTATATTAAATGCCACTAATAGGTAAGGACTGTAAGTGAACCACAACGATACTAACAAGTGTGCATGTCACAAGCCCTGCCTTAAAAAGAGGGAGGGTAGGGACTTCAGCTGGATATTTGAGACGGTAGGCCTGCGTCTCTGAAGATCCTGCTAGGGCTATTAGTTTTCCCAATGGGCCACTGTCTTAAGACTCCTCATCCCACAGAGATGTTGCTCTGGAGGGGGAAAAAATAATACGAGGGAGCGTTATGTGAACAGCCTTGAATTCTAAAAAACAAAAGTGGGTATCATACATATATCAATTTAAAAAAACCTCCCAGTTCCCGCAGTCAAGTGAAATGTCAAAAATGTTGTGAACTTTCATGGAACACGTGCTCCTAATGCTAGCAAGTTTAAACAGTTCTTTTGTACAGTTGCAAGGAGCGAGCAGAAGTTTAACTCACATTTTCTGTTGAAAGCTTGATGCATGTGGAGTAATGATCTGCAATCTGAGCATTGGACAATTGTGGGATCGGTGGCAGCGATGTCTCTGCTTGCCTACAAGACAAATGCAGACATATGGACATAAGTCTCTGTCTGTCTGTCATCTATCATCCGTCTTTCTATCTATCTGATATCCATGCTTCTATCATCAATCTAGATCTATCTATCTATCATCAATCATTTTTATCCTCTACCTACCTACCCATCACATTCCACTGAACTTGGCCCATTTGGGTAAACTAATCATGCTTAAATCCCCACCTCCTTAAAACCTTCAAGGTGCATCCTAACTTCCACTGTATATATTATTGCTATTAATCATCCCATCCTTTCTTTCACCCATCTCCTCCCACTTATGACCGTAACCTTGTTGCTTGTATCCTAAAGTTTTTATTCGCTGCTTCCTAGTATGATTTGATTGCTTGTGTTGTACCTTATGATTGATGAATGTATCTCTTCTTTTATGGACACAGAGCATTTGCACCAAGACAAATTCCTTGCATATCCAATCACACCTGGCCAATAAAGAATTCTATTCTCTATTCTATTCTTATTGACCCTATGACTATCATTAAGGGCTGTACCTGATGATTCCTGACTCTTGATGAGTGTATCTTTTCTTTTATGTGAGAGCATATGCACCAAGACAAATTCCTTGTGTGTCCAATCACACTTGGCCAATAAAAGAATTCTATTTCTATTTTTATTCTATTCTATTTTATTCTCTACTCTATTCCTATTCTACTCCTATTCTATTCTACTCTATCCTATTCTTATTGTATCCTATGACTATCATTAAGTGTTGTACCTGATGATTCTTGATGAATGGATCTTTTCTTTTATGAGAGCCTTTGCACCAAGACAAATTCTTTGTGTTTCCAATCACACTTGGCCAATAAAGGATTCTGTTCTGTTCTATTCTTATTCTGTTCTGTTCTATTCACTGCATATTCCAGTGCATTGACACCGTCCTGCTTTTTTTGGGGGTGGGGCGCTTATGTGTGTGGACATTGCTCTTACTTGCTAACGGGAGACTGTATGGAGAGAGGCGATTCAGCGCCAAACTGTAGGTCGAACACTCTGGAGCGCCTCCGCTGTTTCCTCTCCCGTTCATCGTCATTCTGCGGGCAGCTCTGCAGCACTGGGGTGCCAGAGCCACTGAGCGGCTGCCACCTGGTGCCAGGGGACATAAACACACTGCCGGAAGAGGCACTGCCTTTGGAGCCGGCAGACTGTGGCGTTGAAAAGCTCATGATCCCTAGGGGGGAAAAAAAAGACATAATCAGACTGAGGTTCTAGCTGATAAGCCCGGAATCCAGACTATTTACAATTAGAGACTGGAAATCTGTAGGCCCTGGGGGAAATGTTCAGCCGTTCTGACCAAGGCTTCCTGAAACATTAACAAACAGTTAATTTATAATAGTTAAGTTAGTCCCCAAAACTTTTTGTTTTATTTCAATGGCTGTGAATTATAGTCATTCACAGCCCGTAATGAGTCTCAAACAGTTTGTAAATAGTCCCACGGAAGTCTGCCAAAGTCCTTCGGGATAAGTCTGATAAGCACCCACCTTTATCTTCCTTGAAATGCTGCCAACGACTAAATTGCCATTTAGTTGTACAAGAGCGGAGCACAAATTCAACACAGAGATTCAGGTTTCAAATCAACCAATACGAACAAAGTTGCTTCCTGCAAAGGTTTCTGTCCCTTTGCTCCTCCTTTATCTCTTATGGGAGGGGCCAATCATCTCCAAGCCTTATTCCCGAGTTGCCCCTTTTGTCTTAAGTGTTCTTGCCTTCTGGCAGCTCTGTGCATGCGCACACTAGTAACAGGCTCCTCCTGTTCCTTTGCCTTGCTGCTGTCAGATTCTGGAGGCTCCGGAGTCAGCACATAACTCCCAGATGGCCCTGGCCCCATCTCTGTATCGGACGCAAAACTCTTGTCTGAGTCCTCTCCAGATTCCCGGACTGGCCCATGTTCCTCTCCCCTGTCCGACTCTGTGTTGCCTCTGCAGGCTGCCAGCGGACCACAACAGCAGCAATCCTCACTTCTGTCAATGTTGGATAGGGTGCTGGAACGGAGCAGAAGTCAGATGTCACCTTATGCTTGTGTGTTTCGCTACCATGCGGTGACAATCTGCCATGAATTCTGGAGAGGGTGGATGGGAAGGGGAATGCTTGGGGGAAAGCGAAAGTAACTACTGTATCTTCCCTAGATGCTGCTTCAAGGTCACCCAGCTGGGAGAAGAAGGCAGGTGCATACCAACCTTCATTCGAAGTGTCCCTTCTGAAAACATCTTGCCTGAATCTGATTGGTCATGGGGAAGTCAGCAATGGGAGGCAGTTAAGGGTGGGAAAAGTTGAACTTAGGGATTTTGATGCATGGTTCCCAGTTCTGGCTATGAAAATAAAATTATATACCTTTTTCAACAAATGGAGCCAAGGATCGTTGCATTTAGGAGAAAGAGGCTAAAAGCAACGAAGCCACAGATTCATTAAGTAGCAATAGCACTTACTTATATACCACTTTATAATGTTTTACAGCACTCTAGAGAGGTTTAAGTATTGGCAGGTCTGACAGCAGCAACTAGAATATGACAAGGGACCATCTCTGATGCCGATACTTTTCCACAGGCTTGCCAGCAAACAGAGTTCAGTAAGATGATGAAGAAAACCTTGAAGGTATGGCATAGCCATTACAAAATAACTGTTTAATTTAGAAGAGGATGAAGTTTTCCCCCCATGCCATCCCTCTCCTAAACAACTAATTCCCACAACACTGTCAAATTATCTAGAAAGGCAGTATTACCATCATTACTCTCATCTTCCCTATTACCTATCACCTTATCTGGTTATGACTCTAACAAGTTGCTTGGATCTTACAATTTAACTTGTTTAATTAGGACCCTAGTATGATTTATGTTGATTGCTTATTTAGTACCCATCACCAAGTGTTGTATCTAGAGTGGTGTGGTGGCTTAGAGGTAGAGCTCTTGCCTCACAATCAGGAGACTGTGAGTTTGATCCTTAGGTAGAGGCAGATATTTCTCTCTCTGGGCACACTGAGAATATATCTGCTGAACAAAACTGTTAGAAATAAGTAAATTCAAAAATAAAATGGTACATAAGATGCTTATAGGTTTCAGAAATGGAGGTTGGACTGGATGACCTTGCAGTGTCCCTTCCAATTCTGTTAATCTGTTATTAAATGAAATGTATTTCCTTGTATACACATGCTTTTATACTTTTAACATGCTCCATTGTTAAGCTTTTTGATATTTTTATCTTATGTCTATGCCTTTTATATTATGTTTGGGGGAGTTGTTATAATCTCTTTGGAAAAATGATAGTATATGAGCAGCTTTTAAATTGTATCTTTAGAAGTTAGAGGCTCTGATGAGGGGAGGCTACATTCCTTAAGGAAAGATGCCATGTGGGCAGCCAAAGTAAGAGGTACGGAGGGGTACGGATGAGAACATAACCGAAGGACACAATTATATTCTCCCTGGAGACATCCTGGGATTAGCTGCAACACCAAAATCCAGTAAGCTTGAATTTGGGAGTGAATGAGTCTCAAAAGAAGGAGGGAACTTGGGTGCCGAGATGAAACTCTATATAAAAGTATGTTTTGAGGTTCTAAAGGTGTGGCTTTTGATTTTGAACCTGCTTGGTTAAGGTTCTAAAGACCACCGGCGCTTTGCAAACCGTCTAATATTTCTTTTTAATAAATCCTCTTTGTTTTCAACGATCCAAGATTTTTTTTTGGGGGGGTTGGCTTTTATTTCCAACAAAAACTGCACTGGAGACAGGAAGGGCATCCGGCAGAAAAATTGTCCTAGAACCCAGTTCAAGATGGCTGGTTATCTGCAATCCCAAATACTTCCTACTGTTGTCCCCTTCTACAGCTGCAGCCTTGAGACAGGGTGGGGGTGGGCCTGGCTTTGGGAGGCTTGCAGGACTTTTAGAGCCAGCCTTCTGCAGAAGATACTCAACCAGACAGGTGGGAAATGGCAATTCGCGGAAGTCATCCCGTGGCTAAAGCATTCTGGGAGTCGTAGTTCCCACTCGTGGACGAACGGGAAAAAGGTCGCTTTCGCTTTACTGTAAAATGTGCATTTGGGGGAAACTGCAAGCTCTCGGGTTGTGGCAGGTCAGAGGTGAAAGAATGATTCCGACGTTCACTCGAAATTAACACGGGTCGAAAACAGCAGAACTTAAGCAAGTCCCTCCCGCGCGTGCGCACTTCCTCCCCTTTAAAAACACGCCGCTGCTTTCCGCCCGCCAGCCGGCCGCTTCAATCACCCAACCGGGCTCTTTTAAAGCCAATCAGACGGCGGGTTTTAATCGGCCGCGCTCGGCTTGCGCCGATTGAACTGTCGAATCAGCAAACAGTTCAGACTCCCGCCCCTACTCACGTAGAACCAATCAGCACGCAGTTTCCTAGGCAACGTTTCTCCCGCCTCCCCTTTTTTTTTGTTTGTTTGCGCCCGCGCGTTTCCCATCTTCTCGCTGAAAGTTGCCGAATTTACCTCAGGCAGTTTTTAATTGCTTCATTCCCGTTTTTTTAGCCCGCAAAGCGCTTCGCTCACCGGAGTTCGGGGGACGAGTCGCGGCCGCTCGTAGGCTTCAGGCGAAGAAACACTCCCCGGCGTCATCAGCCATGAGTTCCCTTTCTGGAGACGTCGCCAGTTTGAATCGCCCCGCGGCGGCATTGCGCAGGCGCGGAGGATGCATGACATCATCACGCCGGGAACAGATTTGGAGAGGCGCGGAGTTAACGGGTCATATAAACGATGCTGGGTGCAAAGAACTAGAAAAAACGAAGAGAACCCTCTTATAGTGCTCGACAACCATGGTTCGTTTAGTGACCGCTCAAAGTTACAACGGCACTAAAAAAAGTGACTCATGACCGTTTTTCATGGTTATGATCTTTGCAGCATCTATAGGGTCACATGAACACAATTCAGATGTTTGGCAACTGGTTCATTAACAGATGAGTTGGAAGGGACCCCGGAGGTCATCTAGTCCTACCCCTCCACATATCCCATATTGAAAACCATCGTGGGATCCTCTTTTGCGACCTGACAGGCAAAGTTGACGGGGAAGCCGGATTCCCTTAACAACCGGGTCATTAACTTATCACTTATTAAGCAATTCACTTAATAACGGTGGCAAGAAAGGTCGTAAAATGGGGCAAAACACGCTTAACCGAGGTCTCACTTAACAGCGGGAATTTGGGGGTCATAAGTCAAGGACTACCTGTATTTGAGAAGGAATGTGACTATGCTTTAGTTGCAAGGAGAACCCTGTAGCTTGCATACTAATAAGGTTTAAAAGAAAAGTTGAAATCTTTGTAGGAAAAACTGTTTTTGTAGGGGAAAAAAGGATCGTTTTTCATTTGTTATTTTTTTCTTTGTAATCTGGCTTGTTATAGCAATAGCACTTAGACTTACATACCGCTTTATAGTGGTTTCCAGCCCTTTTTAAGCGGTTTACAGAGTCAGCCTCTTACCCCCCAAACAATCTGGGTCCTCATTTTACCCACCTCAGAAGGACAGAAGGATGAGGGAGGGAGGAAAGAAGGAATGGAGGGTGGAAAGGAAGGAGGGAGGGAGAAAAGAAGGAATGGAGGGTGGAAAGGAAGGAGGAAGGAAGGGAGCAAGGAAAGGAGAGAGGGAGGAAAGAAGGAATGGAGGGAGGACAGAAGGAAGGAAAAGGGAGGGAGGAAAAGAAGGAGGAAGGGAGGAAGGAAGAGCAATAGCACTTAGACTTATATACCGCTTTATAGTGCTTTCCAGCCTCTCTAAGTGGTTTACAGAGTCAGCCTCTTGCCCCCAACAATCTGGTTCCTTGTTTTACCCACCTTGGAAGGACGGAAGGCTGAGTCAATCTTGAGCTTGCTGAGATTCGAACTGCCAAATTGTAGGCAGCCAGCTGCAGAAGTGGCTTGCAGTACTGTTAGCTTGCAGTACTGAAGTTATGCTTCAGAAGCTGGATATAAATAGGATTCTCAGCTATATCAGTAGCAGGATGGTTTTCAAACAACACGAAGTTACAACCAAAGATTTCTTTCCAAGAAAAGAGAATTCTGACAACCATTAATGTCAACTCAAAAATATTTCTTGTGTCTTTTAGAATTGTCAGCAGAAAGGGAGTGGGAGGAGTAATGCATACCTGAGATAATTGCTAGGTGGCCAAAGCTTCTGGCGTGCAAGATTATTACTGGAGAGCATGACTTATGACTCTTGGCTATGGATGTGTCCCATTGGAGACTACATCCAGGGGGTGGGGGGAAGACCAGGGTCAAGGATGAAATGAATGATGTGTCTCAGAGTCGGCTGCACCCAGGTAACGCCGACATGTTCACTCCTAATAAATGATTTTTTTAGAACTGAGAGATGCGGCTTGAGACTCATGATTTGAATGGGGGTGGATTGTCGGAGCCCTGATAGCCAGCCGACTCTAAGGCACATCATTCATTTCACCTTTGATCCTGGTCTTCCCCCACCCTGCAGATGTATACTCTCCAAAGGGACACATCCATAGCCAAGAGTCATCAATCATGCTCTCCAGTAACAATCTTGCATGCCAGAAGCTTCGGCCGCCTAGCAATTATCTAAGGTATGCATTACTCCCACCACTCCCTTTCTACTGGCAACTCTAAAAGACAAGAGAAATATTTTTGAGTTGACAAATAATATATAACTCTGAGGAAGTGCAGTCAGTGCCTTTTGAAGAATAGAACAGAGTGCAGAATAACTTGGAGACCTAGTGTAGAAGGTTAGCACCCACCCCTCCTAGAAGAATGAAGTATTTTGAGAAATATTTTAAAAGGCAGAAATATTTCCCTAAAGGAGAAACAGTGGGTTTAGTGACTGTTCAAAGTGGCACTGACAAAAGTGACATATGGCTGTTTTTCACACTTATGACTGTTTGCACCGTCCACATGGTCACATGATCAAAATTTGGTTTCTTGGCAACTGACTCTTATTTATGATGGTTGGAGTGTGCCAGGACCATGTGTTCTCCTTTTGTGAACTTCTGACAAACTTCAGTGTGTGGAGGGTGAAGGATGTGTGTTTGTGTTTATTTTCATGGTCATGATGTGCACTGAAGATGGTGTTTGGCTTCATTGTACGAGGTGCAATGACAATAAAGGAAACTAACTAACTAACAAGCAAAGTCAACATGGAAGCCAGAATCGTTTAACAACTGTGTTGCTAACTTAACAACTATGGTGATTCACTTAAGCATTATGGCAAAAAAAAGGGGGTTGTAAAATGGAGCAAAATTCAGTTAACGGTTCTTGCTTAGCGACAGAAATATTGGGCTGTTGTGGTTGTAAGTGAAGGACTATCTGTAGAAACTAGGAACCAACAAGTTCCCAACTCCAGCATCTTTGCCTTCACTTCTCAAACACAGAACATTCTCCACTTGAGTTTGGAAAAGTTGAAAACTCAGAAAACTGGCAGGAGACTCTCATTTTATAAGCCCAGAAAGCAGTGGTAGGATTCACATTTTTTTACTATCGGTTCTGTGGGTGTGGCTTGGCGGGTGTGGCAGGGGAAGGATACTGCAAAATCCCCCTTCCCTCCCCACCCCACTAACCTGCTTTCCAGCTCCGTTCTCCTGTGCAGGGCAACCAAAGACCCAGCCAATCAGCTGGGACTCAATGGGAGGCAGAGAATAGATGGGGGTGGGGCCAGTCAGAGGTGGGATTTGCCAGTTCTCCGAACGACTCAAAATTTCCGCTACCGGTTCTGGAGAACCGGTCAGAACCGGCTGAATCCCACCTTTGCCAGAAAGGATGGTATAAGAAATTTAAGAACAGAGTTTGCTGGAACCTTTATTTCAAGTCTAATAGAGCAAATTTGGAATTGAAATGTAGAAAAATATTGAAGAATAGCTGGCTCTAGGAAGCCGATCCTACTTGAAGGGGTTCTTTGAAGTGCTCCTGGCTGTTGCCCAGCTCATTTTGAAGCCTACCCAAATACCATCCCAGGACCATCGATGATGTGATACATCTCACCCAGCTTTGTTTCACATGCTGGAGACAATGTGGCTCCCCACCTTTTCGGCTCCGTTAAGGATTATGTGGGCTCAGGGATGAGCCAAAGGAAACTGCCCTTTCAAAACAGAGTTGAGGGTTGCTATTCTTCAGGTGCTAACCAGAGAGTCCTCACCTGCTCTACGACCGGCACAAACTCATTTATTGCCTCATCGTGAAGGATTGGGCTTAGGACCAAGTACTCAAAAAGGTTGAAGGGGGCAGCACTTCGGAGGCTCTTGGGAAGAGGGATTTGAATAGGCAAAGCAATGTTCCCAATGAGGAAGTGTTCAAGATATTTTTCTTCCAAGGCGGTATTCATGTACAAGAGGAGATCTTGAAGCCGTTGCGCAAGTTGCTCCGGCTCCCAGGAGGATAGAGGCCCCAGAAGCAAGAGGTGCATCAAACAAGTCTTGTAGTGGTAGTTTGTGAGCACCGGGTTCTTCTTGTCCAGGATCCCACTGGACTCTCTGAAAAAGATCAGGATCTGAAGACATTTCAGGTGGCAGCTGTCCTTGGGAGCTCTCTGGCTCACCCACTTGAAGAAGAGGAGCTCCTGAACGGCAAAACTTCGATGCCAAACCATACCATTTAGGTTTTCCATTGGGCCATCTCCGGTGGTCAGGAAGATGAGAGAGTCTCCTTGCTGCACTCCGAGTAAGATATCAATAAAGATCTCCTTCCTGGATCGAAGTTCTAGTTTCAGACGGCAGCTTTTGTTGGAATTCTGGATGGTGAGAGTTGAGTTGTACTTCTGGCCGAGAGCATCCCACGCCTTGCTTACCAGAGCGTGGAACCACTGGGTGGTTTTCTCCCCATCCAAGTGGGAACTGGTGCAAAGAACATGCATAAGGGACTTGCTCTGCTCTTCTTTGCTCAGTTCTCGTTCCGGATGATGGAGGGAGCACACCACGTCCCCCAGCAGCTTTTCTCTCTTACACAGGCACTCTGCCTCTACCAAGATGTGGCCATGCTTGCCTGGGGAACTCTCAGAGTCGCTGATTTCAATGTGGAAAGAGTGGCCCTTGGGCGGCAGTATAGGCACAAGGACACAGAACGTTTTCGAGACCTCCGTGGACCACCCTTCAAAGGCGCTGCCCACCCCGATGCAGTTCTCCAGCAGGAGCATGTTTTGATCCCGACTCTCTTCCAGCAGGTCGTTGACCAGCATCTCCACAAAATCGCACAAGCTGGACATATCGCCCATCTCGATATGCTGCTCATAGAAAGCCTCCAACAATTTCTGCCTGGACTCGTAATCTTCCGGTTCTGGATCGGTGTCTTCAAAGTCATCTTCTCCGTTGGTGGTGGTGCTGGAGCCGTCTGTGCTGGACTCGTCGCTGGGCTCCTTCGCAACGGTGCGTCTGCAGCATCCAAACAGGATGACGATAACCAGCCCTACGTAAGGCCACCCATCCCAGGTGCCATCTGCTGCGTCGAGGTCCTCTGCGGTCCACTGTTCCCGGTTCTGTTTGACATCCCAGTTCCAGTTCTTCTGGTCCATTTCCACTTGGAGCCGCCCCATTTCCGTAGTTAGCCGTTTCTCATGCTCCTGGAGACGATTCAGGGTGGTCAAATCTGTGATCTCATTGACCAACAGGGGGTGATGGATTAATGCTAGGGCCGCCAGGAAAAGCAGAGGGGCTATGGCCATATCTTAACATGGTGGTCCCTGGAAGGAAGCACAAATGATAGAGGTGTTCAAAGGGTAGCCAGGAAAGAGGAAACTATTGTTTCAAACATACGACCGTTCTTATGTATCAGTTCGTTGGATTTTTTAAAATATATGTGGGTATTCCTCTTCTCTACGGTCTCAACACCCCTTTTTTTTGGCATCATGGTGACCAGAACTGGATATCTTATTCCAGGGATGACCTCACTGGTGCAGTATAAAGCATTACTATCACTTCTAGTGATCTTAATGCTATCCCTCTGTGGATGCAGCCTAGGATTGCATTGGCGTTGTTGGCAGCTGAACTCTGAAGAGATTAGAGAAGAATTAAATATGCTTTCCCAGCTCAAAGAGGGGCGTGGTGCAGGCCTATATTACAGTTGTAACTTATCAGTGAATTAACTGAGGATAATTGAAAGGTAACACTGGTCTGTTATGAAGCACTCTGGGGAACAATTTGCGTGTTAGGAATTATGAGGCAAACAAAATTTCAGCTATATCTTTGTAGAAATTCTTGGTGCATTCCACAGAATGGGATTCACAGTCCCAAAATTGCTGTCCTTCAAAAAGGAGAAAACATTAAAAAAAAGGAGTGAAAAGGGGACCAGCAAGTTAATTACAGGTTGTAGCCTTTCCTAGTTTCAAATTATCCTGGGAAAAGAGCCCATTAGCATCTCAGTTGGGAACCCCAAGACACCCCCAGAATATTGAGACCTTCCCAACATCTCTGGACTGCTTAATAGGTGAGGGAGTCCAGAGTAAGGATCCGTGGGAGGATAGGTAGGAAGCTCATGATGGACATGATTTCACCACATCATTAAATCAGAGCTCTGGGTAATGAATTGACCCGAAGTCGAACTCGGAGAACACTCTAGAGTCCCTTGGACTGCAAGGAGGTCAGACCAGTCGATCCTAAAGGAAAATCAGCCCTTTGGAAGGACGGATCCTGAAACTAAAGCTACAATACTTTGGCCACCCAAGGAGAAGAGTGGAACTCCTTGGAAAAGACCCTGAGGTTGGGAACGATGGAGGGTGAAAGGAGGTGATAGCAGAAGATGAGATGGTGAGAAAGTGTCATAGATGCAGTGGACTTGGCTTTGGCCAGACTTCAGGAGGCAGTGGAGGATGGGGAGTGGGGTCCTGCTGTAATCCATGGGGTCGAGAAGAGTCAGAAAAGATTGAACGACAGCAACCTGTCTCACCCCTGCATCCATTGTGCGATTTGGTCTTACCTCATCTCATAATGGGACATCAGAACCCTCCAGAATGTATAGGTAGCCCTAGATTTAACAAGAGTTTGTTTAGTGATTGTTCAAGATTAGAACGGAACTGAAAAAATGTGACTTATGAAACAACTGTTGCAGTATCCCCATCGTCATTTGAACCACATTTGGACGCTTGGCAACTGGTTTATATTTATGATGCAGATGTTCCGGGGTCACGTTTTTTTGCAACTTTTTGATCAAGCAAAGTCAATGGGGAAGCCAGATTCACTTAACAACCGTGTTCCTAACTTAACAACCGCAGCAATTCACTTAATAACTGTGGCCCAAAAGGTCCTAGGATGGAGCAAAATTCACTTAACAATGGTCTCCCTTAACAGAAATGTTGGGATCAATTGGGGTTGTAGGTTGTGTACCCCCTGTATGCCTTTGACCTGCCTGAACTTCCGATTATCATGTTGCTAATGAGGCAAATTGTGCCTCCCTGGCAGGTGTCCATGGTTCAGTCTTTCACACACTCCATGCCAACCATTTCAGAGTCCACCTCAACATCAAGAAAACTGAGTACTTAGAGACTCTCACCACCCCTGGAAAGCTTTCAAATCAATGAAGAAGGTGGACATTTTTCGGTGTCTGGGATCCCACCTCCAAGGCTATGGCGACATCAGTGACGAGGTGCCAGCAAGGGTGAATGCAGCCTGGATGCATTGGCGAGAACTCACCAGTGTGTTATAGGACAGACGAATGCCAACCCATCTTAAATCTAAGATTTACAAGATAAGCATCCGCCCTCTTGCACTGTATGGCACTAAATGCTGGGCAGCAACAACAGGGACGGAAAGCTCTCTCCATGCCATGTAAATGCGAAGGTTCTGTTGGATATCGGGCATCTCCCTTCTTGACCATATCACAAATGACACAATTCAACAGCATTTTGGTGTGGCACCAATTACAGAGAAGAGGAGAGAAGGCTAACTCCGCTGGTATAGACACATCCAGAGAGCAGCACCTTCCACCGTGGCCAAGACTGCCTACCAACTAGAGGTCAATGGCCGGCGACCTTGCGGGCATCCAAAACAGAGATGGCGAGACACCATCAACAAACACATGCAAGCCATGGGCCTGAGCCCTGGAGACGCAGCTGACTGTGCAAAGTGGCATCCAATGATCTGAAAAGTGGACCCTGCACTTGCGGGAATATGCTGAGAAGGAGGAGGAGGAGAGACAAGAAAAAGCAAGAAGGCAAAAGAAGAGGAAGAAGAAAAGGAAGCAGGAAGAAGCAGGGGAAGGAGCAGGAGAAGAAAGCATGAGGAGGAGGAGAAGAAACAAAAGGAAGGAGGAGGAGAAGAAGAAGAAACAAGAAGAAACAAGAAAGTAGAGAAGAGGAAGAAGAAGCAGGAAAGCAAAAGAAGGATCGGGGGAGTAGAAACAAGGAAGGAGAAGAAGAGAAAGAAGAAGAAACAAGGAAGGAGAAGAAGAGAAAGAAGAAGAAACAAGGAAGGAGAAGAAGAGAAAGAAGAAGAAACAAGGAAGGAGAAGAAGAGAAAGAAGAAGAAACAAGGAAGGAGAAGAAGAGAAAGAAGAAGAAACAAGGAAGGAGAAGAAGAGAAAGAAGAAGAAACAAGGAAAGGAAGGAGAGGAGGAAGAAAAAACAAGAAAAAGAGACGGAGAAGAGGAAGAAGAAAAAGAAGGAAGAAGAAGTGAGAAAAAGAAGAATCTCCGTGTCTTCCAGCTGCCTTCAGTTTTAATATCTGTTATTTTTGAGGCACTTGTGTCTCTTAATTGCTGGGCATTGACACTCCTTGTTTTATACAGAAGCAGAAATCCAGGCTTCCCACCAAGCTCTTTTAGGAGTCTTTTGAGTCAAACCAAATGAGAAAACCGAATGCAATGGATCCATAATACCTCTCCAACTACAGGATTGCCACTGCTGAAAGAGTGAGCATGGGATTTAATAAACTGCCCAGAGTGATCTTGAAGTAAGACGAGCAGCCTATAAATTTGTATAAACCATATAATCAATCACACTGTTTCTTGGGCTGTTGTTAAGGTCAGATGGGCAGCTTATAATTTTTCTAAATAAATGAACAAACAGATTATGTGCCTTGGGTTGTTAAAAAAAAAAAAAAAAAACTCAGAAACTGGCCGTAGAATTGGCAGCTGCGATACAGACGTGACCCTCACTAGCAGCCATGCTCGGGCCACTTCCTTTCCCCAACCCCAACCTACCTCTGGAGGCATGTAGGTTTTTAAGGGGCAGTGCATCTTAAACCAGGGATGCTCCATACCTTTTGCCTGCTCCTTCCTGGCACCCTCACTTCCTAAGTCACAATCCCAGGTTTGCTCCAGCCTTCGGGGAGTCCCATTGGCTGCTAGTTGCTGCACTAGTAACCCCCTTCCCATTGTTACTTGACTGACTGTGAAGTCACAGCTGGCCTATAAAAGGACATCAAATTCAGGCTCCCATTTGCAGATCCAGGACACCGGCATTCTCATCCTGCTTTTGGACAAGCCGTTCCCCCAGAATGTTCTACCAGGTTCCAGCAAGAAAAGGAAATGTAGAGGTTATCGCCAATTTCACCTGTGGTTTAAACCTCCTGCAGCCATTTGGGGAAAGAGAAATGCCCCCTCCCTGTTTTTCAGAGGGTTAGGGTTAGGGTCCTGCATTCTAAACAGGAAAAAAAAACCTCACAAGATGGCATCCAAGAGATTTCTCCTCCACTACTTCTATCGTAGTATAGTCAAATCATAGTCACAAATCAAAGCATAAAATGGCAGCAATCCGTTTAAATTCTCTGAAAAACCGCATGGGGAAACAAAGAGCTTTTCTAATACTATCAAGAGGAGAAGGAAACTTTTATGGAAATGGAAGGCCTTGTAGCAGAAAGAGCTTGGCAACCACATCTTATTCATTAGAAGGCAGGAGGCCTACCAGCAAATAAGCTGCAAAACTCTGTTTGACCACAGGATGGTACCAAAGAGTGAGCCTTCTGTGTCACTCCGCTGCCATCTAGTGGTGTTCTGAACTTTTTGAAGCACAGATGCAGGAGCCCTGGCTTAGCATGTTGTGCAATTTCAACTGTACAATCAAAAGGACCTAAACTTTTGCCCCTGCCTATTGCTGGAGTAGAGTAGATATTTGATGGATGCATTTGTAGAACATAGTCGATTTTGTGGGAAAGGAGGGGAGGAAGGGAAGGAGGAAAAAGAAGAGAGATAGAGAGAAAAAGGAAGGGAGAGAGAAAGGAAGGAAGGAAGAGAAAAGTGGGGAAGGAAAGAAGGAAGAGAAAGAAAAGGAAGGGAGAGCGAGAAAGAAAGAAAATGAAAGAACAGCTACTGGATTCTGCTCTTCCATCTTAACCCTATCTTGACTTGTAGATGTTAATGGGAGAGAGAGCATCTCCAAGACTGGAGAACATAGAGATCCATTTGCTAGTCAGTTTATAATCAGGGGATAAAGGAAGAAAAGAAAAGGGAGAGAGAGGAAGGGGGAGAAAGAAAGAGGAAAAGAAAGAATAGAAAGAAAGAAAAGCATAGTGATACCCTGGCAAGCAGCACAAAATGCACTTGGGCCTAGGCAGTTAGAGTCAAATGCCAGCGGTGCTTCCTAACGGCTTGGGAGTCCGGCCAGCTGTTGACACCTGCTCGGATGGTGGTGTAAATCCACAGCAACTTCACTGAAGTCTGCAGAAGGGCTCCAAATTTAACTTAACACATGGCCGTGCCCCCGAATTCTCCACCCAGAGTCTTTCTCCGACCCCAGGGTCCTTCTGTAAGTCTTCTTATGAGGTGTCACATTGCAATGGAATAAAACGGCAATTATGGGGATGTCACGAGAGGATTAGGCAGCAGGGGGTGGACAACATGATCCAAGCCGGCCATCTTAACTGAGAGGCCTACTTGGTGCCGCAGCTCAAAGCAAGAGGAGGGGGACAGAGAAGGATTGGAGTGACGACCGTTGGTCCATCCGCCTCCCTGAGAAGCATCACATCATTCCTGGATCTTCTGTTGACTGAAGGTCCTTATAAGGAGAGAAGCAACCTAGAACTAAGGAGAAATTTCCTAACAGTGAGGACAATTAACTGGTGGAACAGCTTGCCTTCAGAAGTTGCGGGTGCTCCAACACTGGAGGCTTTTAAGAAGAGACTGGACAGCCACTTGTCTGGAAGGGAATAGGGCCTCCTACTTGAACTGGGGGTTGGACTAGAAGACCTCCAAGGTTCCTTCCAACTCCATCACTCTGTTACTCTGGAATCTCAACTGTTCCTGCTGACTTACGATGTGCAGAAGGGGGACAGCCCAGAGCCCTTGGAAACACTTTGAGTGGAGGGCCTTGTGCTTGGAGAGGTTATGCCTTCTCCCTGAGAAGGATGACCCAGCCCCTAGCCTCATCGTGGTGTGCTCCACACAAAATTTGTGGGCCGAAAGATTTGGACGGGACCTCTTCTATTCAGCCCTTTTCCTCCCCCTTCGGCTTCGTGGTTCCCTAACCCACAATCTGTGCGACCTGGCACCGTCCACAAGAGGAATCCGAATCAGGTGCCATTTGGTTCCAGCTGGCTTCCTCAAGCTTGGGGAGGGGGAATGAAGGGACATGGTACCCAAGTGTAACAGGAAGGTGTGAGCAGGACGCTCTTGAGGCACCGATGCAGAGAACCGTTGAATAACCTTTGCAGGTTTATGCCCGGCTGTTGCTCTGTGCCCTGCTGTGCCAAGCTGAGGATTCAGCCATTCCGAATCCTGCCATCAATCAGAACAGCAGCTGGTTTGATTTACGAGGGTCCCTTGTAATGACAGCCAGCTAATCCCGGCCTCTTTACCTGGGATTACTGTCAATCATAGTTCATTACCTGTGGGTCCAATCGTGCTCCTCATTTTCGGGGGCTGGATGGGGTGCGCCTTTCCACTGGACCGCAGACCCCCCCCTCCCGCTGCCCTGAATGGCCTGTCATCGCAGCTATAAATAATGTGATTTGTTTGCAGAAGAACAAATTTAGCTTGTCCAAAAGGTCAACGTGGCCAGGAGCCCAGCCTTGCTTCAAATAGTCTTCCATTAAAATGGTTCTCGTGTTTTGAGTTTCACAACCAAAGGAGGAGAAGGCTGAGGACATGGAAGGTGGCGAGGGGCCAGGCAGGAACCCACAGGGCCCTTTGGCGTCTTTCTCCTCCTCTCACCTTGTCCGTTCTCTGATGACGCTAAGATGGCAGGAATAGCCAACACCCCAGATGATAGTCACAAGATACAGATGGATCTCGACAGAACTGGGCACTGGACAGAGGCACAGGGGCGCGTGGCTCAGACAGGTTGCCCTGCTGCATCTTCGCTGGGAACAGAGGATGGCCAAGGTTAGCCAGCACAAAGTTGCAATTTGTACAGATAATCCTCAATTTACAATGTGTTCCGATATCTCAGGGGTTGCCCCAAAGAAGAGGGAGTCAAGCTATTCTCCAAAGCACCAGAAGGCAGGACAATGAAGCAACGGATGGAAACCAATCCAGGAGAGAAGCAACCTAGAACTAAGGAGAAATTTCCTGACAGTGAGAACAATTAATTGGTGGAACAATTTGCCTCCAGAGGTTGTAAATGCTCCAACCCTGGAAGATTTTAAGAGGAGATTTGACAGCCATTTGTCTGAAGTGATGTAGGGTTTCCTGCCTAAGCAGGACTAGAAGACCTCCAAGGTCCCTTCTGTCGTTCTGTTTTGTTCTAAAACGAAATTCAGTGTAGAGAAGAGTAAGTGTTTACACTTAGGCAAGATAAACTAAAAGCGCAGGTACGGATTAGGTGAAACTCGGCTCAATAACAGTAACTGTGAGAGAGATTTTGGAGTCCTACGGAACAATCATTTAAATATGAGTCAACAGGCTGTGGCAGCAGCCAAAAAAGCCAATGTAATCCTAGACAGCATAAACAGGGATACAATCAAGATCAAGTGAGGTACTAATACCACTCTATAAAGCCTTAGTAAGGCCACACCTAGAATCCTGCATCCAGTTTTGGTCACCACACTATAAAAAAGAGGTTGAGACTCTAGAAAGAGTGCAGAGAAGAGCAACCAAAATGATTAGGGGACTGGAGGCTAAAACATAGAACAGTTGCAGGAATTGGGTATGTCTAGTCTACTGAAAAAAAGGACCAAGAGATACATAATGGCAGCGTTCCTGCTTGAGTAGTGAGCTGGACTAGAAGACTTCCAAGATCTCTTCCAACTCTGACATTTTATGTTCTATGTCAAGCCATTTTCCAAAGCACCAGAAGGCCAGGCAAGGAATAATGGATGGAAACAAGGAGAGAATCAACCTAGAAATAAAGATTTTTTTTTTTTTTGACAATCCAATCAACCCATGGAACAGAAGTTGCCTTCAGAAGTTGTGGGAGCTTCATCCCTGGAAGCTTTCAAGAAGAGGCTGGACCGCCATCTGTCAGAAAAGGTGTAGGGTCCCCTGCTTGGGTGGGTGGAGGGATTGGACTAGATGACCTACAAGGTCCCTTCCAACTCTGTTAAATCTGTTAAATCCCATGTTCTCGCTGAGCTACTGTATGTCATGTCAGAGTGAAGGGATGGCAGTTCTACAGCATGAAGAGCAAAGAGAACGTCATTCACTCAGAAAGCTTACCTATTGGAAAGAAGGGGAACACTTCTTAATGTAGTAGCTCTCTATCCAATCTACTTCTATATATTTCCATGTATTTCTCTGCCCCTTACTTCCATAAGCACCGTGTTCCTTATCCACAAGTCTGGAGTGGCAGCCCCAGATTCATCCTTTCAATGAGGATGCAGCCTCGAAGAAGAACGCTTAAGAGTTGTGCTGCACCCTTATTGTTATTTATACCAGTGGTGAGCTGCAACTGGCTTAACGACTGCTTTCGTGAGCATGTGCGCAGAGCTAAAAAACCCATGGATTTTAACCTCAACAGCTTACCTTCTAGGGCAGTCCTGGTAAGTAGAACAGCTGAGGCGTGGAAATCTGCTATGCCACGCGAATCAGCTGAACTGAAAAAGACAGAAATATAGGACAGGATAGGGTGGGGCCAGCTGATGGAACAACCAGTTCGCTAGAACCTGTTCTGACCAAGGCTTCCGAGACCATAATTATGCACACGCTTATTTTAAAAACAAGTCTTGTTTTTATTGCAACGCTGGGAATTATTTTCATTCCCAGCCGGTAATGAATTCTCAAACAGTCCCTCGAGATAAGCACTCACCTTTCTTCCCTGTGAAGTGCTGCCAATCACAGAAGTGTCAAATGAATTAGAAAAGAAACCAACCTAAGTACAAAGAGCTTCAAGAATGAATTTGAACTGAACAAACGACTTTGCTTCCTGCAAAGGTTTCTTCACCTTTGCCTGTCCTTTATCCCTTATGAGAGGGGTCAATCACCTCCCAGCCTTACTCCTGAGTTGCCCCTTTTGTTTCAGCTGCTCTCCCCTTTAGCAGCTCTGTGCACATACACAGTGGGAACAGGCTCCCCTGGATCCTTTTCCTCACTGCTGCCAGACTCCGGAAGCTCTGGAGCCAGCACCTCACTCCCAGATGGCCCTAGCCCCATCTCTGCATCAGATGCAGGACCCTTGTCCGAGTCCCCTCCAGACTCCCGGACTGGTCCCCGTTCTTCCCCACTGTCCAATTCCGCTGCCGCCTGCACTGGCTGCTGGCGAACCACAACAGAACCAGTCCGAACCAACAGCAGCCCACTACTGATTTATACCCAACAAACTCCCATTGGATTGTGCCACAAGCCAGCTAGTCCTGCATTCTGCTTTCAGCAGAGAGACAAGCAAGGTGCGAGAGGAACGGCTCTTTCCTCTTCTGTAGGACTCGGGAGTCATTGTTGTTTCTATTCATGGAGGATCCATTTTGCCAGGTCACTAATATCCACTGGCAGCCTTGTGCTCCATAGCCCTATTTAATCATTCTAAATCCTACATCAGTTGACAAGAGATCAAAGATGAAAGTTTGGCCCTTCGTCCATGCCTTTTACCACCCTCTGTCAGTTGAAGCCCAACTGTCAACAGGGGTAAACCCCTTTCTTCTGACCGGGAGCGATGAGAATATCAACGAAGCCCGAACGCAATTTCCTACTCTCCGGGCTAAGATTATCGCATGAGGGTGAATGGGTCCCATCTGCTTCTAAAGCCATCGCTAACACCTTGTCATCTCCTTGGGCTGAATCCACAGCTGGACTAAGTCCTACGTTAAGAGCAACCAGAACGGCAGATAAAAAGGATCTGCAAGCTCTTGAGGGCTTCAAAAGAAGTCATGATGTGGCAGAAATTAGGGGATGGCGGTATTGGAAGGACATCCTGGGTCTGCATCTAGCTGGGCTTTCCATAGAACACGCAGAACATAAAATAGTAGAATTGGAAGGGACCTTAGAGGTCTTCTAGTCCAGCCCCCTGCTCAAGCAGGAGACCCCCATACCATTTCAGATAAGTGGCTGTCCAGTCTCTTCTTAAAAATCTCCAGTAATGAAGCACCCACAACTTCTGGTGGCAGGCTGTTCCACTGGTTAATTGTTCTCACTGTCAGGAAATTCCTCCTTAGTTCTAGGTTGGTTCTCTCCTTGATCATTTTCCATCCGTTGCTTCTTATCTTGCCTTCTGGTGCTTTGGAAAATAGGTTGACTGCTTCTTCTTTGTGGCAGCCTTTCAAATATTGGAAGACTGCTATCATGTCTCCTCTCATCCTTCTTTTCATTAGACTAGAGTAGACACACCCAATTCCTGTAACCGTTCTTTGTATGGGGCAAGGCATACATAGACAGGGCACATCGCTAGGAGCAGAGGCAAGAGTTCGTTCCGAAAGCATAACACGGAGCACAGCGATCAAAAGATGTCTTTGAGGTTGGAAAGCTTAGAAGTACTTATGTTAGATCATGAAGTAATGGACTTTGATGTGAGGTATGTTTAGGTGTGCAAATTAATTGATTTGATTTATTTGATTTGTCAATCACTTACAAGATAATAGGTATAAGTAAAAACATAGTTATGAATATATGGATACATATAAGAATATGCATACATACATACATACATACATACATACATACATACATACATACATACATGAAACAATAGGACAGGGACAGTAAGCATGTTGGTGGCTTATGCACTGCCCCCTACCGACCTCTTAGGAAAGGGGTGAGGTCAATAGTAGACAGTCTAAGGTTAAAGTTTTTGGGGTTTGGGGGAGAAACCACAGAGTCAGAGTATTCCAGACATTGACCACTCTGTGGCTGAAGTCGTATTTCCTGCAATCAGGTTTGGTGTTAAGAAGGAGGTGTGGAAGTTCAAAATGGCCTTTGATTGGGAGATGCATTTTAGAGATCTTCTTAGACATGAAATTTTATGAGGGATCTGATATAACGTCGTGATTTCAGACAAGTCTTAAAAACCTCCAGTGATGAAGCACCCAGAACTTCTGAAGGCTGTTCCACTGAATAATTGTCCTCACTGCTAGGAAATTTCTCATTAGTTCCAGGTTGCTTCTCTCCTTAGTTTCTATCCATCATTTCTCATCTTGCTTTCTTGCTTTTTGGAAAATAAGTTGACCCCCTCCTCTTTGTGGCAGCCCTTCAAATACTGGAATACTGCTATCAAGTCCCCCCCCCCCAGTTCAAATATCCATGTCCCCCACTCTTCCCAACATTACAGATTACAGGTAATCAGAATTGGAAGGAAACTTATAGGTCATCTAGTCCAACCCCCCACCCAAGCGGGAGACCCTACACCATTTCTGACCAATGGCAGTCCAATCACTTCTTGAAGGTCTCAAGTGATGGCGCTCCCACAACTTCTGAGGGCAACTTCTGTTCCATTGGTTGATTGTTCTCACTGTCAAAAAGTTTCTCCTTATTTCCAGGTTGACTCTCTCCTTGTTCAGTTTCCACCCATTATTCCTTGTCTGGCCTTCAGGTGCCTTGGAAAATAGCTTGACCCCCTCATCCTCTCTGTGGCAGCCCCTCAAATATTGGAAGACTGCTCTCCTGTCTCCCCTGGTCCTTCTCTTCCCTAGACTAGCCAGGCCCAGTTCCTGCAACCGTCCATCATATGTTTTAGCCTCCAGTCCCCTAAAATCATCCTAGTTGCTCTTCTCTGCACTTTTTCTAGAGTCTCAACATCTTTATAATGTAATGACCAAAACTGGATGCAGTACTCTAGGTGTGGCCTTACTAAGGCTTTATAGAGAGGTATTAGTACTTCCCTTGATCTTGATTGTATCCCTCTGTTAATGCAACTTACGTTTGCATTGGCTTTTTTCGGCTGCTGCTGCACACGACTGGCTCTTATTTAGCTGGTTGTCCACTAAGACTCCAAGATCCCTCTCAATTCCTGCTATTGAGCCTGGTTTTACCCAGCCTATATGTGTCCTTTTGGTTTAGTAAAATGTAGGACTTTCCTTTTCTCTAACATTGAATTTCATTTTGTTAGATACAGCCCAGTGTTCTAGTCTGTCAGGATCCATCTGGATCTTGAGCTTATCATAATTGCCTTCTCCAGTGAATTCCCTCGCACGACATGGCCAAAATAAGTGAGGCACGGTTTCGTGATTTTTGCCTTCCAGGGACACGTCTGACATTATGGGCTGCAGTAGTAGCTTGCTAGTCCAAGGAATACTGCAGGAACTTTCTCTAGCACCTCAGCTCAAACGAGGGTCGACTGTCTTCCTGTCTTGCTTTTTAAATAACTTGCTAATTTTTCCCTTTTCTGTTGCACAGAAGAAAACGGAGAGTTGATAGCTTTCGATGAGTCACGCCACCTGTTTATGGAGCGCTGAAGGGACCCACCTGAGATTTATGGAGAAATGTTTACGACGTTCAATTATCGGGCTGTGGGCTCTGCATGCAGAAACTCCTCTAAAACATTTCTTTCTAAAGGATGGGAGGGGGAGATGGGGGGGGGGCTACCCCATTGAGTTTGAGAGCTGGAGCCATTTTGGCCAAAGAGTAAAATGTTTCCCAGCAGGATGGCTTCTCAGCTGTTTCCATTTGTCCCCGGATTCCAGCTTATGTCAGGACAGCTGTTGGTGGAAGGGGGGGGGGGGTCCAGAGCAAGATGGGGAGGGGGCAGCTTTCACAGAGGGTAAAAGCCAGAGCAATAAAGAAAACAATGCATGGAAATGGCAGCAGGCCATAAAAGCAGAAGGACACACGGAACATGGGACTCGTCTGCCTCTCTACTGCTCTCAAGAAGAAGCTTAAACTCAACAACTAAAATTGTGTATATGTGTGTGTGTGTAAGAGGAAATAGCAAAAAAAAAAGGAGAAAGAAAACTTTTTAAAAAATGCACACGTAGTTTGCAAATTTAGGGTATTACAACTGATTGGTGAAAGCAGTCCAAAGCTGGCAATATGTCCATGCTTCAATCTTCACCTCCTCCTTAACTGGGCTGATGAATTGGCGAATGGTTCGGCCACCGTGCCAACAGCTGAGATAAGTTTACATTAATAAAGGAGAATATTTGTAGCTCAGGGATGACCTGAGGGGTCCTTGGTGCTCCCTGGGTTTGCTTGTTTTTTTGAGGATGTTTTGTTACCCAAACATCATCAGTGCTGGTCCTCCTTCTCAGTCCCAGCGCTGATACGTTTACCTAGTTTAGGTAATGGAACCATTGCAAGAAAACCAGCAAGCTCTCATAAGTTTACATATTGGTCATCTGTAGCCTGGGAACTGGTGGTTCTTGACCTCACTGGAGACAAAGTCAACTTTCTTTCCAGTCAAGATGAATTCCGGATTCCTGCAGCAAGACAGAAGTGTTTTTGCCAAGGCTTACTCCCAAGATGTTTATCTGTACCTTTAAGATTTCCTGGTGGTCTTCCCTCTCAACGTTGCTGTCAGCCCTTCAAGATAGGCCAGGTGAAAAAACAAACTCCGCAAGGAAGCCCGGGAACTCTATTTTATTCCTAGAGGATATAATAACAGAATCTTGAAAGTCTGATAACGTTTTCACTTTCATCCCCATTCTACCATCAACAGCCCAGGAGAAGTCAAATTTCTTTCTAATATCATCTTCCTTTCCCAGCCTTCATTCTTGTTTTGCTAACTGCCTTGGCCTACCTTCTCCAAGGTCATCTCTATATCAGTGGTCACCAACCGGTGGGCCATGGCCCACTATTGGTTCACGAGAAAATGTTGGTGGTCCCGGGGAAAATCCCCAAAAAAGTCTTCAGGAAAATCCTCCACCCCCGTTTTCCTACTGATTGATCGTTCTTTATTTGGGATCTCAGGATACTGTCTCTTTCTCTCTCTCTCTCCCCTCCCGAGAACAGAGCTGAAAAGTAGGTTAGTGAAGGAATGTGGCTGCCTTGGAGGGGATGGGGATGTGTGAGGGACCTCTGTTTGTTTGTGTGTGTGTGTGAGAGAGAGAGAGAGAGAGATAACATCACTGCCAGCCTTCCAAGGTTAGATTGGATCTCTCCCTCTCTCTCCCTCCCACCAACATCAGCAAGCCGCGTCAAAATTCATATTAGCGGTCCGCGGGATTCAAAATTATGAGTTTGGTGGTCCCTGAGGTCCATAAGGTTGGCGACCCCTGCTCTATATGGTTGCCTGCACCTAACAAGTTCAGATGCCACACAGTTTTTGGAGAAGTTTGTATTTAGCCCACCCATTTCCTGGTCTTGAAACAAAGTCCCAGCAACTCCTATGAAGAGATCCAATGACCACAGGCACATTCACATCTGACCACATCTTCCTCTTCTCCAGAAATGGTCTCCAGCTTAAAACTAAGGACCCATCGGCTGCTGTAGATCCCTTACCAGCATCCTGGAACATTCCAGAGGACAGCAGAACAGAAATATTTATGGAAGATGTTCACCTGGTCCTATGCGTAGCCACTTTCCTAACCCGGGGCCTTCCAGATGTTTTGGAATGCAACACCCGTCACATCTGAATGGGGGTGAGCGGGGAGACAGATTAGGGAAGGCTGAATTTCAGGCTTGCGAGAAAACCAGTGGCACAGGACATCTCGGGTGCAAGTTGAAAGTTCTCCGAAACTTGCAGCTGTCTGGAGTGAAGACAGGATTCCCGAGTGACTCGCAGCCTGTCTCGAGAGCTCAGGAGACGAGAAAGTAAACCTGGAGCGTGCCTTGGCTTCCTCAATCCTTCCCCTGAAAGGAAACATGGAAACCTGACCTTCTCCTCGAGATGGCTCCGAAGCAGCCACCCCCACTCCATCTTTCAAGGCCTAATTAGCCAACGAGAGCGTTGGCGTCTCCCACCTGTCTCTCCAGCCATCCGTCAGCCACCGAGTCCGGAATGCTCAGCCTTGGACAAAAGCAGCCCAAGAAAGCTTCCCAAGAATCCCACGGCTACCCAGGTAGCCAAACATCTATGGAGAGTCTCATCCAGGTCGTGGTTGAACCCCAAAAGGTCCTTTTTCAAGAGGCAACTGGACATTCTTGGTTTTCCTTCGGAGACGTTTGGAGAAGCGAAACATCTTCAAGGAAAAACAAAGTTAGTCCAGTTGCCTTTTGAAAAAGGAACCCTTGGGACAACTAAGCAGCCATTTCTGAAATTTATCTCCTGCCAGTTTAATCTCACTTTTCCCTGCCTTGGCTTAAGAAGACCACTCTTACGTTCATCCAAGGGCTGCCCCAAAGAAGAAGGAGTCAAGCTATTCTCCAGAGCCCCTGAAAGCAGGACAAGAGGCAACGGATGGAAAATCATCAAGGAGGGAAGCAACCTGGAACTAAGGAGGAACTTTCTAACAGTTAGAACAATTAATCAGTGGATCGACTCGCCTCCAGAAGTTGTAAATGCTCCAACACTGGAAGTTTTTAAGAAGATGTTGGACAACGCTTCGTCTGAAGTGATGTAGGGTTTCCTGCCTAGGCAGGGGGTTGGACTAGAAGACCTCCAAGGTCCCTTCCAACTCCGTTATTCTATTTCTATTTCTAAAAATGGTAGTAAGTTACTTCTTCCCTGGTCATTTCAGTTTAGAGAAGCGGCTGCCAATTTACCGGAAGGGCTGCAAATAAAGGATTCCTTGTAATGGGTACCTCCTCTGGCGCTACCCGGTGAGAATCCAAAGGGGAAGATTCCCAATTGGGATCCACTAAGTCTCCCAGTTCTGGATCAGAGAGACTTTCAGATCTGACCTTGTAAGAAGGGCTCTGGACTCTCAGGAAACGTTAAACACCCCCCCACCCCCCTGAAGCAACTGGTGCTGAAATATGCATTTTTTAGCCTTGTCTCAGGAGCAGGCTGAGCAAAACCGTGGTCTCTCAGCTGCCGTCCTTCCATCCATCCCCACTTCAGGCCAACTTCCCCAGCCTGCTTGGGGAGACCATGGCTGATTGGCACCTGGTTAGGCTGCACTCAGCTGTCCCTGATATTTGACACACAGACACTCACGCACACACACACACACACACACACACACATACATCCACACCCCTCCTTCCTGCCAAACCAAAAAAAACCCATCGGCCCTGGGAAAGGGAAATAAACATGCGAGGGAAAGGATAGAGGGCGGAAAGGGAAAAAGAAGTCATACTTCCAGAGCAAAAGAGACCCTTAGGACGTTGCCAGTGTCTTTGGTAGAGGGATACCCTGCAGCCAGACCTTGATGTAGATCTGCTGGGAAGAAAGTGGCCTTCTTGAAAACATGGTTGTGTGAAGAGGACCTCCTTGCTGGAGATTTTAGAACTGGAAAAAACAGCTAAACCTCTTTCTGAGAAACAAGTTCTCTAGACTGGGCTGTTTCTTCTTTTGTAGAAGCGAGTTCTTCAAGATTACCGCCATCTTGATTTTCCCTTCCTCTTGAGCCTTTTCCCATCAGTCCATTCCAAGGTTTTCCACCGGGAAGGGCCTTTGCAACAAACCAGCCTCCTCCTCCTCCTCCTCCTCCTCCTCTACTCCGAACTGGAACAAGGACTTGCTTTCTGCATCTTTGGGAACTATGTCAACGTTGTTGGAAGCCTCGGATGGAAACGCAAAGGGGATACAAGCGCAAACTCTCTCGGGAACATCCGGCGTGGAAAGTGGTGGTAAGGCATGGGGTTTGGGGGAAAAAATCAGGTTGGTTTGGGGATCTTGCAAACCATTGGACATGGGAGGGGGCTACTTTTGAGGATGTGCAACCCCTCCCCCACTTCAGATAGATACACTGTATCCTGTAATCATGGTAAATCAAATCTGACTAGAATCCAAGACTTGCTGGAAAGTATGGCCAATGCTTACGTTATCCTAGCGTTGCCTCGGGTCAAACAAGTTTAACCTCTTCTTTGATCCCATCTTTCTGCCACCACAACATTAATGTTGTTTTAAAATACAGATGGAAGAGAATAGAATAGAAATCTACTACTGGCCAAGTGTGATTGGACACACAAGGAATTTGTCTTGGTGCAAATGCTCTCAGTGTACACAAAAAAAAGATACATTCATCAAGAGTCAAGAATCATCAGGTACAACCCTTAATAATAGTCATAGGGTTCAATTAGAATAGAATAGAATAGAATATTTTTTACTGGCCAACTGTGATTGGACACACAAGGAATTTGTCTTGGTGCAAATGCTCTCAGCGTACATAAAAGATTCATTCATCAAGAGTCAAGAATCATCAGGTACAACACTTAATGATAGTCATAGGGTTCAATAAGAATAGAATAGAATAGAATAGAATAGAATTCTTTATTGGCCAAGTGTGATTGGACACACAAGGAATTTGTCTTGGTGCAAATGCTCTCAGTGTACATAAAAAAAAATACATTCATCAAGAGTCAAGAATCATCAGGTACAACCCTTAATAATAGTCATAGGGTTCAATAAGAATAGAATTCTTTATTGGTCAAGTGTGGTTGGACACACAAGGAATTTGTCTTGGTGCAAATGCTCTCAGTGTACATAAAAGAAAAGATACCTTCATCAAGAGTCAAGAATCATAAGGTGCAATACTTAATGATAGTCATAGGGTACAATAAGCAATCAAATCATACTGGGAAACACTCAATGTAAATTGTAAGGGTACAAGTGACAAAGTTACAGTCATAGAGTCCCAAGTGGGAGGGGATGGGTGATAAGGAGCTATGAGAAGATTAACAGTAATAGTAGTGCAGACTTTGTAATAGTTGAACAGGGTTGAGGGAATTATTTGTTTAGCAGAGTGATGGCTTTTGGGGAAAAACTCCCCTTGTGTCTCGTTGTTCTGGTGTGCAGGACTCTGTAGTGTGCAGTGCTATATGGAAGGGGAAATGAGTTTTTCACCTAGCATAATACGCTCAAAGTGTAAGACGAGGTTCCAATGTATGCAGATTTGGGGAAGCAGAATCAGGAAGTGTTTCTTATGGAAGAAAAAGGAAGGGAAGTTCACCATACATTCAAGAGTGTTGGAGGACTTGTGGTAGACATCCTCCTAAGTAAGAAAGAGGCCAACGCTTAAAATATTGATTACAACAGTTCAGCAGTTTCATCAAATCTCACAATTCTTGGGGATCTTTAATGCTGAGCTGACTAGCTTCTTTTGTGTCTGCAGAACTTCCCTGAACTTCTTGACTTCAGGGAAGAAAAGACGCAGCCCAGAGCTGCCTGCTGTTCTTGAGTCCCATTTTGATAATTTTCGGGATTCAAGCAGAAGAAAATGCCTCATTTAGGAAAATGAGGAAAATACTATATTTACATTCTGTGCGTTATAGGGTTATACTTGCTATTTTGCAATTGTTTCGCTGTTTTGGCATTTTTAAAAATAATATAGAAGAAGCAACCATTCTTCCTTGGTCTCCTTGGTCCCTATATTTCCCTATATGTCCCTGTATTTCTGCCATGCTCTCTGCTGATGAAAAGAACTTTTTAAAAAATGCAATTCCAGTTGCCCGCAGATTGATTCTCCCTCCTACGTGTGTTTAAAGAGGCTTTCCTGGTGGTGGAATTGAAACGGTTCACAGAGCAGCATATAAAGCAACACCAACAATCAAAGAAGATAACCCAAGTTTACATCCAGAACAGCTGACTCCAAAACGGAGGGAAGGGGGAAAATGAGAATATTGTTGCAAAGTAAAACTAAAATATGACAGAAGAGAATATTTGCAACTCAGGGTTGAAATGAGGGGCTCCTTGGTGCTCTATGAGTTTGGTGGATTTTCTTGCAGACGTTTCATGACCAAACTAGGTAACATCATCAGCGCAATGCCTTCCCTGAACCTGGGATGAAAAGAGTTAGGGAGAAGGGGAACCAAGAGGAGCTGCTCTCTCCACAGAGGCCACCATGGGGTTGCTTCTCATTCCCAGCAACAATCTGATGGTGTGGGGTTGTATTGCTTTGCTGTACAGGTAGTCCTTGACTTACGATTGGTGGCTTAGTGACTGCTCAAAGAGATCAGGAAGAGTCTGTTGTCCAGGGCCTGTGTCAAGATATTTGTCTTGACCAAGGCCATCTTGGAGGCTTCAGTGCTGCCACACTGGAGCTGAGGGATAGGGAGGGGGAGTAGAGATAGCTGGGGTTTTGTAGCCAAAACAAAATACTTTCTCTTGAGAACCAAGGACATCCCCATAGGTGGCCTGAGAGAGAGGAAGTGTGAAGTTACCAGCAACCGGATGGCATCTTGATTGGACCATGTGACTGATTGTTTGGGGAATTGGAAACTTTTTACTTTTTTAAAAAAATCATTTTATATCTTATTTATTGTACTGCATTTCAATTATGTCTTAAATTCTATTTTACATTCCTTTCATATCCCTCCATACATAAAAATTGTCCCATACTTTATAATATTCTGATGTGTCCCGTTCTTTCAATTCTAATGTCAAACTGTCTAGTTCAGCGCATTGAAAAACCTTATCTATTATTGCTTCGTCGTTGGAATTTCTTTTAACTCCCAAGTTTGGGCAAAGAATAGTCTTGCTGCTGTAATTTACATGAATAACTAGGCAACTTTTACTTTTAATTAGATGAAAATAGCAGGAACATTCAGAGTCGATTTTCACCAGTCTGTGCCAATATGATACATCCAATAAACTTGTTCGCTTGACTCAAGAGTTCTGTTTGCTACGGACGTGTTCCTTGGAGCCCTGACAATATTCTTCTGTCCTCCTCGACTCCAGGAGAAAATGGCGAGACCTCTCGGGGCAAATCTTCGGATTCCAGCGCTGAAGAGGAAGCCAGCACGGATCAAAAGAAGCCTCGTAGGCACAGGACCCATTTCACCAGCCAGCAGCTGCAAGAGCTGGAAGCTACTTTTCAGCGAAATCGCTACCCAGATATGAGCACAAGGGAAGAGATAGCAGGCTGGACCAATCTGACGGAGCCGAGGATAAGGGTGAGGGTCCCTGTGGAAAGAGGCGATGGGGAGGGGGGAACAAGGGAAATGGTTCCTCAAATTAGCTCAGCCACACCAGCGATGAATCACGGAAGAAGGGAGTGGCCTGAAAGCCAAACTTTGGCAGGATGAGCCACGATGGCGCAGTGGTGAGAGTGCGGTACTGCAGGCTGTTTCTGCTGACTGCCGGCTGCCTGCAATTGGGCAGTTCGATTCTCGCCAGGCTCCAGGTTGACTCAGCCTTCATTCTTTCTGAGGTGGGTAAAATGAGAATCCAGATTGTTGGGGGCAAGAGGCTGACTCTGTAAACCGGTTAGAGAAGGCTGTAAAAGCTGTGAAGCAGTATATAAGTCTAAGTGCTATTGCCCTTCCTTCCTTCCTTCCTTCCTTCCTTCCTTCCTTCCTTCCTTCCTTCCTTCCTTCCTTCCTTCCTTCCTTCCTTCCTTCCTTCCTTCCTTCCTTCCTCCCTCCCTCCCTCCCTCCCTTCCTTCCTCTTATTCTCTTTCTCCTTCACCTTCCTGGTGCCACAGTGCTTAGAATGAAGTATTGCAGGCTAACTCTGCTCAGTGTCAGGAGTTCGATCCTGACCTGCTCCTTCTGAAGTCAGTAAAATGAGGACCCAGATTGTTGGGGGCAAGAGGCTGACTCTATAAACTGCTTAGAGAGGGCTCTAAAGCACTGTGAAGTGGTATATAACAGATAATCAGAGTTGGAAGGAACCTTGTAGGTCATCTAGTCCAACCCCCCTCCCAAGCAGGAGACCCTACACCATTTCTGACAAATGGCGGTCCAATCTCTTCTTGAAAGTCTCAAATAAGAGTAAGGGCTATTGCTATTCCTTCCTTCCTGTTAAAATGCAGTATTGCAGGTTGACTCTGCCCACTGCCAGGAGTTCGATCCTGACTGGCTCAAGGTTGACTCAGCTTTCCATCCTTCCAAGGATGACAAAATGAGGATGCAGATTGTTGGGGACAAGAGGCTGACTTTGTAAACTGCCTAGAGAAGGCTGCAAAGAACTGTGAAGCGATATATAAGTCTAAGTACTATTGCTAAGATCAGAGTTTCTTGGCTTACCTTTCTTTGAAGTGTTAACATCAGTTTACAATGCCTTGGTAAGACCACACTTGGAATACCGCATCAAGCTTTGATTGTCACGATCTAAAAAAAGAGTGCAGAGAAGATCAACAAAGATGGTTAGGGGGCTGGAGGCTAAAATATATGAAGAACGGTTGCAGGAATTTGGGTATGTCTAGTTTGATGAAAAGAAAGTCTGGGGAGGCATGATAGCAGTGTTCCAATATCTCAGGGGCTGCCCCAAAGAAGAGGGAGTCAAGCTATTCTCCAAAGCACCAGAAGGCAAGAGAAGAAACAATGGATAGAAACTGATCAAGGAGAGGAGCAACCTGGAACTAAGGAGGAATTTCCTGACAGTTAGAACAATTAATCAGTGGAACAATTTGCCTCCAGAAGTTGTGAATGCTCCAACACTGGAAGTCTATGGAGATTCTCAGTCATGCAGGTCATGGATTGTCCCAAAGGTGATTTTTCAAGAGGCAACTGGACCTTCTGGTTTTTCTTTGAAGACGTTCCAACATTGGAAGTTTTTAAAGAAGAGATTGGACAACCATTTGTCTGAAATGGTATAGGGCTTCCTGCCTGAGCAGGGGGTTGGACTAGAACACCTCTAAGGTCCCTTCCAACTCTGTTATTCTGTTATACCCCAATTTCTTCAGGAATTATCAACCCCTGTGAGGTTGGCAAACTCAAAAGAAAGGAGAGATCTTTAGGGCCAGTAGGACAACGTAGCAGAATCTTGAAAGCCCATCGGAGCAATTCTCCAGCTTACCTTAGAACTTGTGTAATTAAGGTTGAATTGCTTTCCTTTGATTTAGAGTAGGGGTCTCCAGACTTGGCAACTTTGAGACTTGTGGACTTTTATTTATTTATTTATTTTATTTGTCAATTGCTTACAAGATAATAGGTATAAGTAAAAATATAGTTATGGATACATGGATACATATAAGAAAAATAAAAAAGAAACAATAGGACAGGGACGGTAGGCACGTTGGTGCGCTTATGCACGCCCCCTACAGACCTCTTAGGAAAGGGGTGAGGTCAATAGTAGCCTGTCTAAGGTTAAAGTTTTTGGGGTTTGGGGGAGAAACCACAGAGTCAAGTAGAGGATTCCAGACATTGACAATTCTGTGGCTGAAGTCGTAGTTCCTGCAATCAAGTTTGCTGCGGTTAACCTTCAGTTTGTATCTATTGTGTGCTCTTGTGTTGTTATGGTTGAAACTGAAGTATTCATTGACAGGTAGGACATTGCAAGGTATGTTTTTATATACTATACTTAGATTGGACCGAAGGCGGCGTAGTTCTAGGTTTTCTAGGTCTAGAATTTAGAGTCAGGTGGCATAAGGTATTCTGCAACGAGGAGAGGAGTGAAGAACTCTTCTTGTGAAATATTTCTGAAGTTTCTCAACTTTGTTAACATCAGATATGTAATGTGGGTTCCAGACTGATGAGCTGTGTTTGAGTATTGGTCTAGCAATGGCTAGCTGAGAAATGCTGGGAGTTGAAGTTCACAAGTCTTAAAGTTGCCAATGCAAATGTCCAGCTGTCTGCAAGGAGTGTCAATCCTTCCATTCCCCACCATCCAGTCCAGAGCTGAAGAAGCTCCTTGGATGAGAAGGTGAAACATCTCCAGAGAAAAACCAGAAAGAAAGTCCAGTTGCCTATTTAAAAAAGCATCTTTATGACAACATGACCTGGATGACTGAGAACCTCTACAGACATTGAGAAGGTTTGAAACTTTCTCACACTTCTCCTCCGAGGCACGTCTTTTGCAGGGCAGGGTTTTCCTCCTCTGCCTTTCCGTACACATTCCAGTCCCAGTTGTGTTGAGGCCACATTCTGGTTTGGGAATTCAGGGTGGGGGATTGAGTGACACTGCATCTGGAAGACAGCAGAAGGGAAAAGACAGGAAGGAAAACTGGTGTAAATCACCGCGAAACGATGGGACGATATGTCCAATTTGAGGCTTGAAGGCTGGCTTAAGTGCTGTTGCTGCAACACACTGATTTTTCTTTTCTGTTAAAAAAAAAACACCCCCCACATGTCCCATGATTGTTCACGCATTCCTCTATGGAAGCATGGAGAATGGGACAAACTGAAAGCATTCATAGATGTATTTTGCAAATGTCAGTATAAATATACGTCTCCCAGGATAAGCGTTGCAGGATCCAGTCTGAGTCGATCCCCAAGAGCAAAGGTTTATTCTTCCAAAGCTCTTGCTGGAGCCCATCTTCAGGGAATGTGAGCAACAGCCCAGGGGTTCACAACCTTTTCTATACCCTGCACCCCTAAAACGCTTCTGATATATTCCCACAGCCCCTTAAAAACATAATTATATGCATATAATCTATCTATCTATCTATCTATCTATCTATCTATCTATCTATCTATCTATCTATCTATCTATCTATCTATCTATCTATCTATCTATCTATCTATCTATCTATCTAAACCAAGTACCACTCACTCATCAAGAAATCTCCAGAACTGTAAAGCCTACAAACTTGAAATTTGGCACCTATGTTCCTCTTGGCTTCTAGGTGCTCACTAAGAAAGGATTTTTCGAAATGACAATTGGATCATTAGTATTTCATTAGTATTTCTTATACAGCAATTAACACGCTCTGATGCTAAGGAGTTCCACTCAAAAGAACTCTGCTCCAACTGCCAGTTGCCTCACATTCCGTTACCTCAGTTCAAACCAGCAGATGTTCCACTCCTTCACTCAGGAGCAGCCTGGGGCTCCTTACAGTACTAAACATCGGTACCTCACCGAAATGTCTACGCCTTCCACCTATGGAACTGCTTCCGGGCTCAAGGTGGCGGGAGCAATATTCCCTTATGTGTTTCAATCACCGACCGCCACTGAGCCCACGGATCGTAAACCAGATTTCTCCTGCATAACCCGATCACAAAGTTTTGTCACAAAGCACGGGTATCCCGCTAGTTATACATGTACACTATAATTTTGAAACTTCTAAACCCAAGGGGGGCTGGAATATCATCTCACAACCCCGGGTTGGGAACCCCTGCACTAGGCTGTTTTACATGTTGTATTTATGTGGTGCCTGGTAGTATGGGCTTTTAGTTGTTAATTAGGGTGTTGATGACCAGGTATTAAGTCGTTAATTGCTGTTTCCTTGTGTCCCTACACCCTTGCCTCCTAACTACCTGGTAGGCTGGGGGTCAATTAACACGCCAATGGACTGACAAGGGGCTTGTTTCCCAGACTTAAACCATTTCTCTGGCTATTTTTGTTCCTGCTTGGCCAACAATTGTATTAGTTGTGGAAAAAAAATATGAAGGCATGTCCTTGTTCAAAATATGTTCATAGGACCGGTCGGGCAGGGACTATTTGGATCAAGAATTTCAAATTATTTTTCAGATAATTATACAACTGTTAAGAGAATTCGGCTTCCCCCACTGAGTTTGCTGAAACCCTACCCCATTTCTGATAGGTGGCAGCCCAGTCTCTTCTTGAAAGCCTCCAGGGACGAACCTCCCATAACTTCTGAAGGCAACTTCTGTTCCACTGAATATAGAATAACAGAGTTGGAAGGGACCTTGTAGATCATCTAGTCCAACCCCTTGCCCAAGCAGGAGACCCTACACCATTTCTGACAGGTGGCAGTCCAGTCTCTTCTTGGAAGCCTCCAGTGATGAAGCTCCCACAACTTCTGAAGGCAACTTCTGTTCCATGGGCTGATTTTTCTCACTGTCAAAAAGTTTCTCCTTATTTCCAGGTTGAATCTCTCCTCCTTGTTCAGTTTCCATCCATTGTTCCTTCTCTGGCCTTCGGGTGCCTTGGAAAATAGCTTGACCCCTTCCTCCTCTCTGTGGCAGCTCCTCAGATATTGGAAGATGCTCTCCTGTCTCTCCTGGTCCTTCTCTTCCATAGACTAGCCAGGCCCAGTTCCTGTAACTGTTCTCCATAAGTTTTAGCCTTCAGTCCCAGTTGTGCCAATATGACAACTCTCATAAAATGGAACTTTAAGGAAATTTATGTCTCTGAGTTTATTGGTTTTCGAGTTAGTTAGTTGGAACGCTGACTGACATGTTTTTTCCTCCCTCTCCTTACCTGGCCTGTCTCTTTTCTTTCAAGGTTTGGTTCAAGAACCGAAGAGCCAAGTGGCGGAAAAAAGAACGCCATCAGCAAACGGAGCTTTGCAAAGGAGCCTTTGGGTCCCAGCTTAACGGGTTGACCGGAAACCCTTATGATGACCTCTACCCAACCTACGCCTATAATACCTGGACTCCCAAGGGGCTACACAGCAGCCCTATCCACGGCAAAGGCTTCCAGCTCTTCAACTCCATCAACCTCAATTCTTTCGCGCCCCAGAATGTCTTCCCAGCAGCCCCGGGAGCTTCTCTGCCCGGAGTCCCATCTCTGGACAACTTCAACAGCCTAGCAAGTCCTCCTGGGCACTCAGGGTCTATGTATGGGCCTGGTGCCCCTTCGCCCTACATGTACAGGGACCCCTGCAACTCAAGCCTGGCAGGATTGAGACTCAGAGCAAAACAGCCACAATCCGCTCTCAATTATGGCGCCGCCCAGACTATCAGCCCCAGCTCTAGCCAGTATCACCTGGACAGGCCGGTGTGATGCTGGGTTGCAGGTCAAGAGATGATCACAATTGTACCCCATTAAGAATCTTCCCAGCGGCCTCCGTACAAATAAATTTTAAAAGCCTCTTCAAGTCCTGGGTGGGGAAAGATTAGGGTTGGCCAATATTTTGGGTTGTCTCCTTTCTGAAGACCACGTCCGCTTCAAGTATTTTCTTAGCCCGGATCTTGTTTTGGTTGAAGGCTATAAAGCAGCCAACCGTAGTCTAATTTCATCTGAACCCTTCAGGGTCGGATACCCGAGGTGGTTGGGATTAATCCATTAATAATCATGATCCTGGAAAGATGGCAGGATCAGATGTTTAGAGGGGGGAGAACATCTGTTTTTACTCATCAAAGCAAAAGCTCTAAAAAAAAAAAAATAAAAGAGGAGGAGGAAATACCCCCAAACTTTCTCTCTACCAAGGCAGTCTTCTTCAACTTGGCCAACCCCATGGGTATGGTATTATAACTCCTCTCATCCTCAGCCAGTATAGCCATAACAGCCTCAGTTCAACTCAGGGAGTAAGCATCACAAACAGGAAGGCGTGTTGGAGAATAGACCTATGGAGGCAGTTAATTGGCACTCTATTATCTTCATTAATCTCTACAACACTATTAATCTCAGTTTCCCCTCCTGGGTGCCCAGAAAATTCCAGGTCAGGGCTGTGAAAAGGGACTAGATCCCCCTGCTCTCCTCTTGTGCTGGCCCACTCCCCTATATCACTGGACAGATAGTAATAGACTTATATACCGCTTCACAGGGCTTCACAGCCCTCTCTAAGCAGTTTACAGAGTCAGCCTCTTGCCCTCAACAATCTGGGTCCTCATTTTACCCACCTCGGAAGGACGGAAGGCTGAGTCAACTTAGAGTCGAACTACTGGCAGTGGGCAGAGTTAGCCTGCAATACTACATTATAACCACTGGGAAGGAAGGAAGGAGGGAGGGAGGGAAGGAAGGAAGGAAGGAAGGAAGGAAGGAAGGAAGAAAGGAAGGAAGGAAGGAAGGAAGGAAAAATAGCAGTAGCATTTAGTTTATATACCGCTTCACGGTGCTTCCCAGCCCTCTCTAAGCGGTTTACAAAGTCAGCTTCTTGCCCCCAACAATCTGGGTCCTCATTTTACCCACCTCGGAAAGACAGAAGGCTGAGTCACCTTGGAGACGGTCAGAATCAAACTCCTGCCTATGGGCAGAATTAGCCTGCAATACTGCATTCTAACCACTGAGAGGGAAGGAAGGAAGGGCAATAGCACTTAGATTTATATACCGCTTCACAGTGCTTTCCAGCCCTTCTAGGCAGTTTACAGAATCAGCCTCTTGCCCCCCAACAATCTGGGTCCCCCATTTTACCAACCTCGGAAGGACGGAAGGCTGAGTCAACCTGGAGCCTGGCGAGATTCAAACTGCCAAACTGCAGGCAGCCAGCAGTCAGGAGAAGTAGCCTGCAGTACTGCACTCTCACCACTGCGCCATCGTGGTTGGATCCTGTAATTCAGCTTTACCCTGAGCTTTCCTCTCCTTTTCCTAGGGGGCTGGAGGCCAAAACCTGTGAAGAACAGTTGCAGGAATTGGATAGGTTTAGTCTAGTGAAGAAAAAAAAGACTCAGGGTGGACAGGATACAATATTTGTTACAATATTTGAGGGGGTTGCCACAGAAAAGAGTGGGGCCAACCTGTTTCCCAAAGCACAAGAAGGCAAAGCAAGAAACAACGGAGGGAAACCACTCGAGGAGAGAAGCAACCTGGAGTTAAAAAAGAAACTTCCTAACATTTTGAGGACGATCAACCAGTGGAACAACTTGCCACCGGAAGTTGTGGGCGCTCCATCACTGGAGCTTTTTAAGAAGAGACTGGGGCAGCCCCTTGTCTGAAACGGAATTGAGCAGGGAGCTCGACTAGAAGGCCTCCAAGGTTCCCTTCCTTGCTATTCTGCCGCTCAGTCTGAGCTTCATCCTCCCGGTCTGAGCCTTTTAGCATCCCACACCATCAACCCTGCAGCTCCGAAGTCGAGGGAGGGCTAAGAAAGCCTTCCTTTCCTTGGGCTGCTTTATGGCCTCTTCCATTTCAGAAAAATCAACCCTCCTGTTTATCCTGAGAGGTCCAAGTCATAAATGGGAAAAGGTGTCATGACTCACATTTCCCCCCCCCCGCTCCCCCCTGGGGCCGTCGTAACTAAACGAACTGTTATAAGTCAAGGACTGCTTGTCCTTTATCAGCTCAGGAATCATCCAAAAACGGGGCTGCTTTTTTAATTTTTGCAATCTATTGCAAATAACTTAAAAACTAGAGACGACATTGCAACCGGTTTTCTCTTCCCTCTTCTATCCGGCGGACGTATTTCAGAAGGTCTTCCTTCTCTACAGATGAACGTGTCAGGTGGGAGCTCTATTTTTTTAATCCCCATAATCCATCCTTCCCCTCCAGGTGCCCTCTAGATAGCTTAAGCTAAGCCCGCCCCCGCATCACTGTCTAACTTGCCTCTCGACTACCGAATTCTGCTGCCCTTCCAAATGAAGAATGTCCTTGAAAACTATCTGCAGACCTTTTAATCGTGTCCTTTTTGCCTGATCCATCTGGAAGCGCGGCTGATAAATTTAGAACTAATAAAAGGAGACACTTCTTCACTCAGCGTGTCGCCAGAGAGTGGAATTCACCATCGCCAAAAGGCAACTTTTGCCTCTACGGAAGTTGAAACAAGCTCTCCTCCAGCTATAAGCCCATAGTTAGTTGTTTTCCTGAAATCTTTACTGCTGTTTTAGGATTTGTGTTATTTCACCCTATCTATCTATCTCTCATCTATCTCTATCTTTCTATCATCTATCTCTATCACCCTTCTATCATCTATCTAATCTCTCTTATCTCATCAGTCTCTATTTTCTATCTATTTATCTCTCTCATCTATCTCTATTTTTCTATTATCCATCCATCATTATCTTTCTAATCTCTTATCCATCTCTATTTTTTTCTTTCTTTCTCTTTCTTTCTTTCTTTCTTATCTATTTATCTATCTATCTATCTATCTATCTATCTATCTATCTATCTATCTATCTATCTATCTATCTATCTAATCTTATCTCATCCATCTCTATTTTCTATTTATCTCTACATCTCTATCTTTCTATATCTATCTATCCATCCATCCATCCATCCATCCACCCACCCACCCACCCACCCATCATCTATATCTATCATCCATCATGTCATCTATATCTATCCATCCATCAACTCATGCCCACCTATCTCATCTCTATCATTTATCTATATGTTTAACTGTATAATATTTTTACTGTAACCAGAGACATTTAAGGAGTGGGTCACAGAATTTTTTTCTAAAAAAAATAAATAAAATGTGCCTGCAGACATTTGGAATTTCCCACGGTGAATCAACAGGGAGAGATGGGGATGTTTTATTTAGATGTCCCTTTGAGGAAGGGAGACCAAACAGCAATTCTTATTGTGTGTTTCTGGAGAATAAAATGTTGTGGCCCACCAGCGGCCAGCAAAGCTGGTGACAGACTCAGACAGTGAAAAGGTTGGGGAGGAACATGGGCCAGTCCTGGAGCTGAGGAAGGCTCTGACGAGGGCTCTGCATCAGAGGCAGAGGTGGGGCCAGGGCCGTCCGAGAGTTATCAGCTGCCTTTGGAATCGGACATCAGTGAGGCAGAAGAACAGCTGGAGCCTGTTCCCAGTGTGCGCATGCACAGAGCTGCCAGAAGGGAACAGCTAAGGAACAAGGGTTGACTCAGGAGTAAGGGCACAGATGGACGGTGAATGGCCCCTCCCATAGGGAATAAAGAGCAAAAGGGGAATGGTGTTTGCAGGAGATAATTAGTTCATTTAATGAGGGTAAAGATCTGTTCCCGACAACCTACAAAGTATTCTCTGCTATAGCATGGCGTTTGGAAGCTATCAGCCTGGCAATTCTCCCAGCCTGATAAAGGTCTGTAGCTGTAAAATCTCCTGAAAGACTGTTTGCCAGGACTTTGCTGGATGGGAATGAGAGGAATTCACATTAGCCTAAATAAAAGGGGTTTTGTCGGGACGAGGAGCCTGCTTCATGCTTTTGGAAAGCCTAGGTCAGAACACAAAAAGGTTGAGAATTGCAAGATTTGGGCTGGAGAAACTGATCCAGAGGAGGAACGTGAAGGAGCGATCATTCCTGCTCATTGTAACTCACCTTTAAATGCCCCTCACAGGTAAGACTCCCCATTTGGATCTATGCTTACCAACACAACTAAGCCTTGCAGGAAGATCCATGGAGCTCAGAGGCCTCCATACTCGAAAACTTCCAAGACTTGTAGACTTCAACTCCCAGAATTCCCCAGCCAGCAGGAGTTGAAGTCCACTAGTCTTGAGGTTGCCAAGTTTGGAGACCTCTTATATAGTTGAACAAATTGACAGGCAGTGAAGACAAAGCAGACCCCATTTAATCCCCTTGCATATATTCCAAATCTGACTTTTCCAAATATAAAGACTGTTAACTATTTGGGGCATGGTCTTGGTTGTAGATTTTTTTTTTTTAGGTCAATGGCATTTGTTGTAAGAAGGACATGTTATAGAGCAGCACAGCAAAGGGTCTTGGTTCTTCTGGTTCATTCCAGCTACTGGTGAATTGAGGTCTTTTGGTTAGATCTAAAAATATCTCTTGGCGTAAACAAGTCATCAGCCTCCTGGAAGAGTCTCTTGACAGAATGCTAGGAGTATATTTTAGTCCCACTACAAAGGAAGTGATGGGACCGTGGTACACATATAAACAGACCTTGCCCTCCTCCGTCCACTTGGAAGAGGTCAGTGTGACATGTCCTCAAAGAACTTCACTTCATCAAGATTATGATCTTCTCCATGCTTGGTTGCCCAACTGGGAGAATCAAAGGTGGCACCTGAGCAAGAACACAGGAGATCAGCTTGCAGAGACAGGCTGCAGCCCCTGTCAAATGGTGGACGCACTTTTCAGATCATTAATGGGTTTTCTCAGAAGATTCAGCTCCTTATTTTCTATTTCCAATATTTGCACCCTGCCAGTATGTTTCTTCCAAAAGCATCTGCAGCTCTACAGCCATTATGATGTCAAATACCCTTTTAAAAAAAATTTGATGTGAATAATTGGACAATTTAAAAGCCACTCCAGATTCTTGGTTCTTAAGAATTGTCCAGTTATTGGATTCGGAACAATTCACCGGTGGAATTGCTGGCCACCAGAAATTGTGGGTGCACCATCACTGGAGGCGTTCAAGAAGAGACTGGACAGCCACTTGTCTGGAAGGGAATAGGGCCTCCTACTTGAGGAGGGAGTTGGACTAGAAGACGTCCAAGGTCCCTTCCTATTCTATTCTCTTCTATCTCCTGTTCTATATTCTATTCTTTTCTTTATTCTATTCTATTCCTATTTCTATTCTATCTCCTATTCTATATTCTATTTATTCTATCCTATATTCTATTCTATCCTATTCTTTATTCTATTCTATTCCGTATCCTATTCTTTATTCTATTCTATTCTTTTCTTTATTCTATTCTATTCCTATTCTATTCTGTCTCCTATTGTATTTTATTCTTTATTCTATTCTATTTTTATTCTATTTTATTCCTATTCTGTTGTCTCCTATTCTATATTCTATTTATTTTATTCTTTATTCTATTCTATATTCTATTCTATCCTATTCTTTATCCTATTCTATTCCGTCTCCTATTCTTTATTCTATTCTTTTCTTTATTCTATTCTATTCCTATTCTATTCTGTCTCCTATTGTATTTATTTTATTCTTTATTCTATTCTATTCTTTATTCTATTTTATTCCTATTCTGTTGTCTCCTATTCTATATTCTATTTATTTTATTCTTTATTCTATTTTATATTCTATTCTATCCTATTCTTTATTCTATTCTATTCCTATTCTATTCCGTCTCCTATTCTTTATTCTATTCTATTCTTTTCTTTATTCTATCCTATTCCTATTGCTATTCTATTCGGTCTCCTACGTTCTACATTCCTATTCCTATTCTCCTTCCTTTCCCTTCCCTGGGGAATCGTTGCGGGCGCTCCATCATCGGAGACTTTTAAAAGATTGGAGAATAATTTGTCCGGCGCTCCGTTATTCCTTTTATCATCGCCAACCCCGCCGTCCCTTTCAGAGCGGGGCGAAGCACGGAGCCGAAGTCGAAAAGAAACCCGCACGTCTAGCGCGCGTGCCAAAGGACGTCCCCTCTAGGGATTCGTACGTCACGCTCTCCTCCTTCCGGGCGCGCGGAAAGAACTTTGGAAAGAGAGGAAGGACTACCGGAGCTGACCCGGAACCGGAAAATCCGAAACGTGTTTTCTTTCCCCTTTCTTCCGCCTGTGCGTGTGGGAAGCGTTGCCCGGGAAGAGAGAGACCCGGAGCGGCCGGAGAAAGGCGGGGAAGGCCCAGCCGAGTCGGGGCGGAGGACGAAGCAGCGGCCGGGGACCTCCGAACAGCCGCCGCCATGGCGGACGTGACCGCCCGGAGCCTGCAGTACGAGTACAAGGCGGTGAGTGCGGGGCCAAGGTGGCAGAGCCCCGCTTTCGTGGGCCTGTCCCGGGCTCGGGTCTCCTTCTCCTTGGGCCCCGCGGAAAGGGAGATCGAGGGAGCCGGCTTGGGAAGTCCAGGCCTGGGAATGGAGGGCCCGAGGTGGCTCCAGGCACCGGGAGGGAAGCCTGGCCGATCCTCTCCTGGGATCCTCGGGCGTCCTTGGGGGGGTATTCCTCCAAGCAGCCTGGAAGTCGGGGCCCAGAGAAGGGGGCCGCTGGATGGGAGAAGAAGAGGGACATCCTCTAGGCTAGGGGTCTCCAACCTGGGCCTCCTTAAGCCTGGAGGACTTCAACTCCCAGAATTCCCCAGCCAGCTTTGGTAGGCAGAGGCAGAATTTTTGTCCCCCTTATTTTCTTCCCCAAAAACAAAGCCCGACCACATAGTTTCATAGTGAAGTACAAGTATAGAGCTAGTAGAATATAGAATGGAAATAGAATGCAACATAGAATATAGAATAGAAATAGAACAGAATATAGAATGGAAATAGAATGCAACATAGAATATAGACAAGGATATAGGATAGAAATGGAACAGAATATAGAATGGAAATAGAATACAACATAGAATATAGACTAGAATATTTAGGATAGAAATAGAGTAGAATATAGAATGGATAGAATGCAACATAGAATATAGAGTAGAATATAGGATAGAAATAGAACAGAATATAAAATGAAATAGAATACAACATAGAATATAGAATAAAATATAGAATAGAAATAGAACAGAATATAGAATGGAAATAGAATGCAACATAGAATATAGACTAGAATATAGGATAGAAATAGAATAGGATATAGAATGGAAATTAAGCCGATGTTTTGAAATTTCAACCCCTTCTTAAAGTTGCCAGCTTTGAAAATACACAGTCATAACCTACTGCCAGCGCTTGTGATTCGGTGGCGATGAACTAATTTCAGGGCAACGATAGAAAAATGTGCCTTTCATTTCATTATAACATAATCTGTTTAGGCGCTTGCCTGACTGCAAAGGTTAAGGAAGAAATGTTTGAAATCAATTGTTGTATAGCCATTACCGCCTTGCTGATCTCTCTTTTTTCACCCTTTCTCTTGTCTGTCTCTGTGGCAATTTTTTCAGAACTCTAATCTTGTGCTTCAAGCTGACCGGTCTCTGATTGACCGGACCAGACGTGATGAGCCCACAGGAGAGGTCTTATCGTTGGTTGGGAAGCTGGAGGGCACCCGCATGGGCGATAAGGCCCAAAGGACCAAACCCCAGATGCAGGAAGAAAGAAGAGCAAAGTAAGCAAAGAATTAAGTGTTTGTTGCCGATACATATCATACTTAGTTGAGTGAATTCCTAAGTGGGATGGATCTGGCACACTCATTGCGACTTCTGCTTATGATACTGAGGTTTCTGTTGCACACTGACATGCCAGTACTGCATGTTCAGTTGATCAGAATATTAAACGTTTCCAGATCATCTTCTGGAAAACTCTTACTTCTAGAGGTCTGTAGAGATTCTCAGTCATTCTGGTCGTGGTTGTCTCAAAGGTGCTTTTTCAGGAGGCAACTTGGATTTTCTTGTTTTTTGTTTTGAAGACATTTTGTTTCTCACCCAAGAAGCTTCTTCAGCTCTGACAGGCGTTTCTATTCCACACCATCCTGTCAGAGCTGAAAAAGCTTCTCGGGTGGGATGAGAAGCAAAATGTCTTCAAAACAAAAACAAAGTCCAGTTGCTTCCTGAAAAAGCACCTTTGGGTCTACTTCTAGAGTCTGGAAAACTCTGGCTCACATTAAAACCTCACTCTCCAAGATACAACTAGAGGTTGATGTTGAAGATGCTGTGAAGAAACAATTCTGATTAGGCAGTATGAATTGATAGAAGTTGAGGCCTGGGGCAGAGAAAATTGTAAACAGAGATTAAGACAAGCTAATGAGAATGTTCCTCTCTACGTAGGAAAAGAAGGTTATTTTGTGGTTCAAGATGGTGAGGGTTGGGTTTCAGGATGTTTGGTGATCTCAGAGAAATAGGATTTCATAATCTTGAAATACACCGGCACAAGAGAACTGCCAAGTAGAATTATAGGGGTACCAGCTATTCCATCAGTGGTAAAGAAGATTTGTGTATTTAGAAAAAAAATCACAGATTGGTTAATGGAGGAGGGAACTAATTCGTGTACATTTTTGTCATAAAACGTAGCGGGATGATACTTTTATCAGGATAATCTAATTAATATAAAATGGAGCAGATTTTCAACTTCTTGATAACTTGCCATAAAAATATTGTTATCAAAAGAAAATGCGTGTGTCTCGGGGGGAAGTGAAGGATGGATGTTTAAAGAGATGGATTTCTAGTTACCGGGCAGTTCTAAAGGAGGATCCTGGACTGAATACAGAGTAATTAAAATACTGTTCATATCAGAATAATTTTGATCGGGACAGAGAAAAAAATACACATTTGTGTATGATATAAATCCTCAGAAAGAGCTTTCTTGACTGTCCATTAGATAGATTTTCTTGTGTCTTTTCTGACTGCTAGCTAATCTTCCTCCTGGTTTCCTAGGAGGCGCAAACGTGACGAAGACAGGCATGACATAAACAAGATGAAAGGCTACACACTGCTTTCCGAGGGTATTGATGAGATGGTAGGGATTATCTATAAACCCAAAACGAAGGAGACTCGGGAAACCTATGAAGTCTTACTGAGCTTCATTCAGGCAGCTCTGGGTGATCAGGTGAGTGGAAAACAGGTGCTGCATTGGTCCTACCTGAGCTTTCACAATTACCCTACTTTGCACCCAGTATTTGCATTTTTGTGCAAAAGCTATAGGAGACCACAATTGAGCTCTTGTGTAGAAACACAGATCGGTTTGTGAAGCTCTTTATCATTTCTGTAGAGTCCACTGGAACTGAATGGCCAATAAATTGTTAAGAAATAAAATAGAGATACCTTAACACTTCAAGATGACCAGCTGTTTTATTTCTTGCTGTTTCTGTCCACTGAGTGAAATGAACATGTCATTTGGTTCAGTGTAGAAACTGGAAGCTTAGTTCAGTGTTTGGGAAATCCACTTTTTTTTTGTACTCTTGAGTTGTTGAATTTTTACATGCTGTACTAAAGAAAACAAGCTGGTACCTTATTATTGTTATCTTTTTATGGATAACTTAATCCAGTCTTTTCTTTCCCCAATAGCCCCGTTTAGATATGATTCCTGGTGTTTGATCTGACTTTTGGGTTTTTTAAAAACTGATCACTCAGGAGGGTAGCTGAAGTATTATCAGAGAATTGGTTCCAGTTATGTTGGCTTTCCACAAATGTTTATTATCGCTTTCTGAAACATGTTTATGGATCAGACAACATGGCATGCAAAATAATGAAAGTTACCAAATGAAAACATATATCATTAAGAATGAATGGAACATGATTGCTGATTGTACCCTATGACTATTATTAAGTGTTGCACCTGATGATTCTTGACTCTTGACAAATGTATCTTTTCTTTTATGTACACTGAGAGCATTTGCACCAAGACAAATTCCTCGTGTGTCCAATCACACTTGGCCAATAAAGAATTCTATTAAAAACCAACTGAGCCAATAAACTAGCAAACAGAACTAAAATAGATTATGTAATCAAAGGCTCAAGAAAGCAGCAGCTCTTAATTGTGTTTCTTAAGGCCTGTAGTGTGGAGAATAACTGTATTTTGGGGGCAGAGGGTGGTGAGAAAAGGCTGCCAAAGAACCCTCCTGGATCCCATAATGTGACTTTGTTCAATGCATGCACCCTCTCCTGTTGGGGCAAATACAGATGCATGCAGTCCCACAAATGAGTCCTATGATAAAGTTCTCAGCCCTTAAACTGGGCGCAGAAGGAATGGTATCGATTGATACGTATACATATTTATTTTGCAGCCTCGAGACATCCTCTGCGGAGCTGCTGATGAAGTCCTGGCTGTCCTGAAAAATGAAAAGCTACGAGACAAGGAACGGCGAAAAGAGATCGACCTCTTGCTGGGCCAGACAGACGACACCCGTTACCACGTCCTGGTTAACCTGGGCAAGAAGATCACAGATTATGGCGGAGACAAGGAGATCCAGAATATGGGTATAATCTGCAGCCTCGGTTCCTTTCCGCTTTTGCTCTCTGAAGTAGGGCAGGAGGGGGAGGCAGATTATAGTACAGTCTGATTTTTGTGGTTTTCTTGATTTGATCAAACAGGATGTGGTGATGAGAGGTGCATGGACAAATTCTGTTTGCCTTATCGTTTGCTGCCGAGGGTCAGGGATGGGTAGAAGCTTCCAAGATGGTTAAAATCTTAGAAGATGTTAAGCTTGGAGTAACTGTATTGTCACTCTGAACATACGCTAATCGGCATGTGTTAAAATGAATCTCCATTGCACGCAGCTCTCAAAGGGTCTCCACCTCCCAATATACACTACATAACCATGACAAAATAAAATGCAGAATTATGCCTACACCCACATCTACGACACAGAGAAACAATCCAGTCTAGTTTGGATGTATAACATTTTGGTGATTCCATCGTGAGCTCTACAGGATTTGAAAAAACATTTAAGGATTGGGCTACGGTTTGGGTTGCTAACTTTGATAATGGGAAACTTCTAGCAACCTTAGTTGTTGCATCAGGATGGCAGGGAGCTTTGCAGAAGCTCCAGCTGGAGAAGGAAGGATGAGCTTCACATCCAAAAGCCTCTGCGTGGTGTGAATTTTGTAACCTGCAAAATTGGATCCCAGTCTGGACAAAATTGCAGAAATGGCAACCAAGGCAAGTAATGCATGGAGCAACCATGCTGAGAATCAACACAATTTAAGGTGGTTTTGTTTTTTAGCTTAGAAACGAGATACAGGTCGTCCTAAACCTACGACCACAATTTTCTGTTGCTAAGTGAACCACTTGTTAAAATGAGTTTCCCCCACTTTCCTGCTTTTCTTCCCACCCTTGTTTAAGTGAATCCCTGCAGTTGTTAACTTAGCGACGCGTCTGTTAAGCGAATCTGGCTTCCCCATTGACTTTGCTTGCCAGAAGATCACACAATTGGGGGGGGGGGTGTCCCATGATCCTCGGGATGCTGTGCCCGTCGTAAATACGAGTGAGTCGCCAAGCGCCTGAATTTCGATCGCATGACCACGCGGCTACTGCAGCCGTTGTGTGAAAAATAACCTTTTTTCCAACGTAACATTGAACGGTCATTAAGAGCAATGGTTCTAAGTGGAGGACTGCCTCTCCCTGCTTCTCCTCACTACTGAAACCTTTCGCTCTCCTTTGCAGACGACAACATCGATGAGACTTACGGAGTGAATGTACAGTTCGAGTCCGACGAAGAGGTGAGCATGGAAGCTCCTGTGCTGCAGAACAGGGCTCCCCAACTTAAGCCGTGGCCCACTGACTGCACAACTGGCTCGTCTGAGCGTCATTGCGAGCGCCGCCCGGATGCTACCGTCGCCACCCTGTTTGCATTGCGCATGCACGCGGCCCTGTTTGCACATGTGCATCTGTGCATAAAGGCCTCTGCTCCCCTCCCTCTGGGCCCCCAACCCAGAAAAGTTGGGGAGCTCTGCTGTGGAATATCAGGAGAGAAATCCTATATCAGATTCCAAGCAACGTAACCATCCTAAAACAATGAACTCCGAGGCATTGCATTTCCTCAAAGAACAAGTTTATTAAAGTACACCATTTTGTCACTAACTAGTGCAAGGGTCCCCAAACTTGGCAACTTTAAGACTGGTGGACTTCAACTCCCAGAATTCTCCATAGCTGGCTGGAGAATTCTGGGAATTCAAGTCCACAAGTCTTAAAGTTGCCAAGTTTGGAGACCTCCGGACTAGTGGAAAGCCAGTACTGAAAGTTTCCCGGCTTTCCACATCACTATAACTAGAATTTTCTCAATTTTCCAAAACCAATATGTCAACTTGTCCAACCAGGATATGAAATGGTTTCCTGACAGTTTCGTTTCTCTTTCCTCTGGCCAAGCAGCCATTGGAACGTGGCTGATACATTGTCCAGCTATGTTATTTTGGCTGGAGCTCCATCCGCCTCAGCTCTTCCCCCCTTTCAGCTCCCAAGTGTGTCAAACTGAATTTATATGAATAACCCAGATATAACCCAATCCACCCACCTAACCAAACTCAGGTTTGACCTCCTAACAGCATTGAATCACGAAGGGGCTATTTTAAGTAAAAGAGCCATTGTGAACCAACAGGAAGGCGATGAGGATGTCTATGGTGAAGTTCGGGATGAAGCATCCGACGAAGACCTGGAAGGCGATGAAGCTGTCGTACGCTGCACCCTCTCGGCTAACGTGAGTCTTCCGGGAAAACGAGGCCTTCTGATTTAAAAAAACAAACAAACCCAAAATTAGTTTGATTAAATTGGAGACTAGTCGCCTTGTAGGTTTTCCTGGAAAAATCCTGGCCGGGGGAAATGGTTCTGAATAACTTGAGGATCAGTTGTTCCTACGTATGTAAGTCAGTATAGGTAGTCCACGATCACAACGGAACCCAACATTTCCATTGCAATTTTATATCTGGGTTCAAGGATTCCCTGTAGTGCAGGGGTCTCCAACCTTGGCCATTGTGATGACCCAAAGGAGCGTGGCACAAAGGCAACACATAATCAGTAGGAGTCCCTTTATTAGCTCCAACTTTGCCTCCAATGTCCTGGTTACCTTCTGTGCTGGAGAAAAACTCTCCCAGGAATAGCCTTTGACTGCAGAGAATCAAGTCTAAAACATGGTCAACACAAACTGCAACTATAAGTCCAATCAAGGCAAAATGAGGTGATTAGTCCGGCAGGGCAGGAGCAAGAATTCCAGATATGAAGGCATGGCAAAACCCAATACGGTTGGGAGGATGCCAGGAACACAGATAAGCAAAGCCAACACAAGATAAAGTCACGTTTGCTCCCAGCAGCCACCGCACTCAGCTTGCATCTCTTTTAAACTCTCATTCCCAGCTGTGGCTAATGAAGGGAATCAGGGCCCTCTCTTCCCCCGTAAGCCATGCAACCCATGTTGCTCCCTTCTCTGTTCCTCCCTGCGTGCCCTAGGATGAAGAGGGGGTGGGCCTGGGTTTTCCTCTGAACTCCCTCTCCCTTGTTCTCCCTCTGTCCTGCTCTGCCCAGCCGGACCTTGCCCTTCCCCAGTTTCCTCTACAGCCAACGGAGCCACACTCCCACTCCCTGTCAGCTGTTTGTCTTCCTCCTCAGAATCAGACTCCGATGGGGGGGCATGACAGCTGCTTTAAGCCTGGCAGACTTCAACTCCCAAAGCTGCCTGGGGAATTCTGGGAGTTGAAGTCCGCCAGGCTTAAAGTGGCCAAGGTTGGAGATCCCTGCTGTGCAGGAAGAATGAGAGAGGCTGCGTATTCCTAGTGTCGCCTTTGGGCTTCTGTGTGTGTGTGTTCTTAGCCAAGCTCAGGGTGCGAGTCCTGGCATTTCTCCCCAGTTGGTGGCTTCGGGGGAGCTGATGTGCTCCAAGAAGAAAGATCTGCACCCCAGGGACATCGACGCCTTTTGGCTGCAACGGCAGCTGAGCCGTTTCTATGACGACGCCATCGTCTCCCAAAAGAAGGCCGACGAAGTGCTGGAAATCTTGAAGGTGTGCTTGCTTGCTTGTTTGACCCTGGTGCTCTGATCCTGATCTTGCTGCTTTTTTGGGTGGGGGGTGGGGGTTGCCTTAATATTTGGGGCTCCAGAAGAAGAGCCTTCCCTGCCGTGGCTACCGTCTTCTGGAACAGGGGTCTCCCACCTTGGCCACTTTAAGACTTGGGGACTTCAACTCCCAGAAGTCATAAAGTAGCCACGGTTGGAGACCTCTTCTCTGGAACATCTTGTCCTCCCCCCCCCCAAGGTCAGTTCTGCCCCCCTTGGCCTCCTGAAAGGCCTCGGAAGACCTGGCTGTGCCAACTAGCTTGGGACCCCAATGGGGGTGTGGCACATCAGAGGTGATTGAAGGAATAGAGAACACCCCACCTTTTACCTGGTTGCTCATTTGGCTCCCTCACCCTCCTCCTTCATTCAATTTTAATTGTAGTGTTAAATGTCAGGTCTTTATTTATTGTTCTAATGTTTCATACAGCATTTCGGTGTCTGAAAACTGCCTAGAGTTGCCTTTGGCTAGATCAATTTGATCAATTTGGCTAGATTAATTTGATGAATAAAATAAATTACGTATATTTATACCATCCGACACACCTTTCACAAATGTGCCTATGTAAAAGATCCAATTCTTTCAAACCCTTAAAGAGGAAGGAACTTTTTTCACTGAAGTAACACCACCAATGCCTCAATCTCTGGTGCCTGAAATGGGAAGCAGGAAAGCTCTTGGGGAAAAGCTCTGTCTTTTGGCTTCTCTACCTTCATTCTTCTTCCCATCTGGTATATCTGGGCTCTACAGACTTGTGACGGCCTTGGGCTTACTCTGACCTTGGTTGTTTTCTTAGACTTTTCATTACCCAACATCCTCAGTGCTAGAAGGGACATGTTTGTCTTCTGTTTGTCATATTAACGACTTGCGCTGCCAGTATTGGTGGGAGTATTCAAGGAACCAAGAGCAAATCCCATTCTCTTCTAGCGCTGATGATGTTACCTACTTGGGTAATGAAATGTCTGCAAGTAAACAATCAAGCTCAAGAGAGTACCAAGGACCCCTCAGTCTTCTTTCTCTTCCTCTTCTTTTTCCTCCTCCTCTTCCTCTTCTTCTTCTCCTCTTCCTCTTCTTCTCCTTCCTCCTCCTCCTCCTCTTCTTCCTCTTCCTCCTCTTCCTTCACCTCCTTCTTTCTATAAATCCCACTCTCTTTTGCATTGATGATGTTACCTAGTTGGGCATTGAAATGTCTACAAGAAAACAATCAAGCTGAGAGAGCTCCAAGGACTCCTTAGTCCTCCTCCTCCTCCTCTCTATAAATCCCACTCTCTTTTGCATTGATGATGTTACCTAGTTGGGCATTGAAATGTCTAAAGAAAACAATCCAGCTCAGATTCCTCACTTTAACCCTGAGCTACAAATATCCTGTCAGTTCCATAGTCTTGTATTTAGGTAGGGAAGCCCTGTTTGCAATTCAGAAAACCCAAATGCAACCATCTGCAAAGAAAGCTGGAAAAATGGCTTCAAACTCCTGAAGGGCACCTGCCAGTCAAAGGCAGCCCCCTGCGCTTGCTTTTCCTGACTGCCCCGTGCCTCCCTTTTCCCTTCTATCATTCAAGTTTGAAATTGTTTCAGATTGACAGCCAGCTCTCTCCGCTTTCTTCCCCAGACGGCCAGCGATGACCGAGAATGTGAAAACCAGCTGGTGCTGCTCCTGGGATTTAACACCTTTGACTTCATTAAAGTGCTGAGACAGCACAGAATGATGAGTGAGTATATGTTGCTGGAATGAGGAATGCTACTTTCTGGGACTCCCCAAGAATTGGTCTCTTGGTCACAAAAGGGAGATGCGTAGCAGAGGAGAGTTGGGTTTTTCTTCTTTCCACCAGCTTGGATTTCAAGAATTTCCTTTTGCTCTTTCTGGCTTCTGAAAACAATCAGAATAGAGCTGGAAGGGACCTTGGAGGTCTTCTAGTCTAATCCCCCGGCTCAAGCAGGAAACCGTATGCCATTTCAGACAAGTTGGCTGTCCAGTCTGTTCTTAAGTCCAGTCTGTTCTCAGTGATGAAGCACCCATAACTTCTGAAGGCAAGCTGTTCCACCTCCCAGCTGTTGGAATCCAGGGCATAAGTCCCCCGCCCCCGTAGATCTGTTGTAACTTTGAATGCTTGCTTACTGACATGATAAATTGAGGGCTACCTGCAATACTAGCCTGCATGCTGTGTATTTCCCTTGTGAGAATTTTATATTTATGTCCTTCCTCTCTCTCTCTCTCTCTCTCTGCTTTTTTTTTCAAGAGGCTGCTGGACTTTTCTGGTTTTTCATTTGAACACGTATCGCTTCTCATCCAAGAAGCTTTTTCAGCTCTGATGAGATAGTGGGGAATGGAAGAATTTATCCTCCTTGCAGGCAGCTGGTCATTTGCATCCTTTTAGAGGGTCGTTTGAGGCCACTTGGAGGTTTATCTGTGTCCTCAGGGTCACCTGAGTGGTGCAATGGGGTGTGAAGCCTTTTTGGAACTGCTGAAAGGACTGTGTTGTCGAATGGAGATAGACGAGCCCTTTGTCAACTCATACAATATTTCTAGGGTCTTTAGAGTTGCCAACAGAAAGGGAGGGGGGAAAGGAGTTTGAAAGAGCAGTGCGGCAGCTTGGAAAGCGAAAGTGCATTCCATACATGGTTTTTCAGAGATAGTAACTAGGTGACTGAAGTTTCTGCCGTGCAAAATTCTAACTGGAGAGCCTGATTGATGACTCTGGGCTATGGAGGTGTCCCATTGGAGGATATGGATTACGATACACCCAGGGGGTGGGGGGAAAACCAGGATCAAAGGTGACAATGAATGATGTGCCTCAGAGTCGGCTACACCCAGGCAGTGCCGGCATGTTAACTCCCAATAAATTCTTTCTAAGTTTTGGAAGTTTGGCTCAAGACTCACTGCCGGAATCCTGACAGCCTCCCTCTCTGTTGAGGGAGGGCTCTTCAGTTTTGACATCGATGGCCTCTTTAACCCCTTTTTCAAACCAGCGGTCCTCTCTGTCCAAAATGTGGACTTTGATATCTTCCAAAGAGTGGCCTTTGTCTTTTAAATACAGATGGATTGCTGAATCTAGTCCTGAGGGGTTTATTCCCCTATGTCAGGGGTCCCCAAACTTGGCAACTTTAAGACTGGTGGACTTCAACTCCCAGAATTCCTCAGCCAGCTGGCTGAGGAATTCTGGGAGTTGAAGTCCACCAGTCTTAAAGTTACCAAGTTTGGGGACCTCTGGCCTATGTTGAAGAGCTGAAGCTTCTTGGATGAGAAGCGAAACGTCTTCAAAGAAAAACCAGAAAGTGATCTGGATGATGGGAGAGAATAAATCTCCCTAGAATATTTGACTGATGTTTTGCTTTCTGTCTCTAGTCCTTTACTGCAGTCTCCTGGCAAGTGCTCAGAGCGAAGCCGAGAAGGAGAGGATTATGGGAAAGATGGAGTCAGATCCCGAGTTGTCAAACTTTTTGTATCAGCTGCATGAAACCGAGAAGGAAGATTTGATCCGGGTAAGAATTTGATAGTAACGATTAAGAGAGGAACCTTATTAAAAGGATAATTGCACCAAGGCAGGCAAATCCAAAACCAGGACTGACTTTATGCAATACACCTGCACCGTGTAGCTTATTTTATGTATCTGTAGCATTGCTACATTAAGAGAAGTTTGGCACAATTTTTAAGCATTACTGAAACAAGTGAACAATAACAATAGCCTTTAGGCTTACATTCCACCCCCATAGCGCTTTATAGCACTCCCTATAAATGTAAGCATTATTTGCGTCTTGTCCCCAACGATGTGGGTCCTCATTTTACCCACCTCGGAAGAATGGGAGTCATCCTTGAGCCGGTCAGGATCGAACTGCTGATCTTTGGCAGAGTTTGCTGGAAATACTGCACTTTAACCACTCTGCCACCTGGGTTAAAATACTATTCCTTTCATATTGCAGTTGTATAATCTGTACTACTTTATTCCTCTATTCATTAAGTTTCTTCATTCTTACTCGTTGAGCGTAAGGTGACCTTCTACTGTTGTCTGTCAGCATTGCAAAATGACCCCTTTCATTGGGGTTTATTCCTTGGAAAGGGTATCTAAGGCTACAGGTTTCAGGGACTGAAACTTAACAAATGTTGGATACTGACTAGAGATGGGAAAGCCAGGGAGGAAAAAAAAACAGGAAAAAATAGGGTGGGAAACTGTTATTTTTTTCCCCATTTTTTCCCAAAGCCTTTTGAGAAAAAAGAAAATCAGAAAAAATGCAAATAAACCCCTGTTTTTCCCCCAGTTTTTCCAGTTTTTTCCCCAGGCCTTCCCATCTCTACTATTGGCCACACAAAAGCTTCTAATTCCTCACTCGCACACCTCCTCAAAAAAAACCCCACCTTCAGATGAAAAAGCTGTTTAGGGTTTTTTTTTTTTTTTAAAAAAAAATCTCTACCATTCATCATTAGAATCAAGGTTTAAACCAACTTGTTGGCCTTTCCTTCCTCTTTCAGGAGGAACGCTGTCGCAGGGAGCGTGTCCGTCAGTCCCGCATGGACACCGACCTGGAAACCATGGATCTGGACCAAGGAGGAGAGGTAATTGGGTGCATGGAGTGGTTGGAGGGCAGGGCAGGCTGGCTTTGAGGGCTCAATTTCCTCTCCCTATCTGAAGCCCTCTCCCAAGTGACATTTGCCTTGGGGGTCTTCTTGAATCCCAGGCCTTGGCCCCTCGGCAAGTGCTGGACCTGGAAGACCTCGTGTTCGCCCAAGGAAGCCACTTCATGGCCAACAAGCGATGCCAGCTGCCCGATGGCTCTTTCCGCAAACAGCGCAAAGGCTACGAGGAAGTTCACGTCCCTGCCCTTAAGCCCAAGCCCTTCGGATCGGAAGAGGTGAGCCTCCCTCTCTGTCATCTCGTAAAGCATTCCTGGGCTGCTCTTGAGTTGCCATAGGCAGGGGAGGCGGGGGGAGAACTTATGGAGAAGTTGCTATGACCAGAAGCACATTCCACGCATACCTTTCTCCAGATTGTATCCCAGGTTACTAGAGCCAGCCAGAGAGGCGGGCTGTCCGAGAAAGTGCTCGGTTGGAGAATGTGATTTATGACACACCCTGGGAGGAGGGGGGAAAACAGGGTCATGGGTGGGCAGCAAATTACATGGGGCAGAGCCGACTGCATTTGGGAAAGGTGCCGGACGTGTTGCTGCTAATAAATAATTGGATTTCTTTGGAAACTTGGCTCGAGGCTCATGAATTAATTAGGGCATCCTGACACTCTCATTTCCCTGCTGGGGCTTGTGTTTTGTGAATTTGGCATCACGGTCATTTCTCTTCTTCCTCCATCATCTTCCTCAGCAACTCGTTCCTGTCGAAAAACTCCCCAAATATGCCCAGGCTGGATTCGAAGGGTTCAAAACCCTGAACAGGATTCAGAGCAAACTCTACCGCGCTGCGCTCGAGACGGACATGAACCTGCTACTGTGTGCGCCCACGGCAAGTGTCACCTTTCTCTTCTCCTATCTGAGTTTTCCCCACTCTCTGATGCGTTGAGTTAAAACCACCCCCCACTCCCCAAGAGTCATTCTGGTGAGAATTGTAGCCCAGAATACCTTGAGAAGGCAAAGGCTGCTCTCTTGGCTTCTCGCGACCCTGAAATAGGGCCTTGGTGGTGCAGGCTGTTCATCATCCAGCACTTAGTGCAAGCTGCCTGCAATTTGTGCAGGTTCGAATCCCACCAGGCTCAAGGTTGACTCAGCCTTCCATCCTCTCGGGGTAGGTAAATTGAGGACCCAAAGATTGTTGGGGCCAATAAGCTGACTTTGTAAAAATGCCGCTTAGGGGGGCCAAAATGCCCTAGTAATAAGCAAGCAGATACAGTGGAATGAAGGCTATTGCCGAGCACCTAGCATGGTGCTCCATAGACTGTAAGCTGCCCTGAGTCTCCGGAGAAGGGCGGCATATAAATGCAAATTAAAAAAAATCATTTTATCACATTTTATCTATCTCTTAAATTATTGTATTCTATTCCAGTTTCATTTTAGACTCTATACTTTATTCCAATTTCATTGGAAATCTTCTTTTCTTTCCATTTCATTCGAAATGGTATTTTATTCCAATTCCATTTCAAATTGCTTTTATCAAATTTTAGTAATCATTTTGTTTCTGGAACTTTGCCCTCGGGTATGGCTACGGCTCAAGGGCTAATCTATCCATAAAAGAACCCTGAATCTCTTGCCTTCCCCTCTGTGCGTTCTACGGGGCAGGAGTTGGGGGACTCACAGGCGGGAATGAGGATCGGCTGCTCTCTGACACTCTCTCATCATCCAGGGTGCCGGGAAGACCAACGTGGCTTTGATGTGCATGCTGCGTGAGATCGGAAAGCACATCAATCTGGACGGGACAATCAACATCGATGACTTCAAAATCATCTACATCGCCCCCATGAGGTCCCTGGTGCAGGAGATGGTGGGCAGCTTTGGAAAGGTAAGAAGAGTTGATGGTGAGCTGGTAGAAGACATGCACGCCAGTGGAGCACAGCTGAGGCCACCCACTTGCGCCAAGTCTTAATGGTCTACATTAATGTCAGGTTTCCAAGTGAGGAAATCCATTTAAAAAAGAAAAGAGCAAAGACCATCTTCCAAAACCATTTATTTTATTTAGGAAAGCATCAAATTGGTAAAGTCTGTTGTCATTCTGCATCTGACATAACCTGGAATTACACCACATAATATTGGAAGTTAGCAACATCCCCCCAGAAGTCACATTCCCCAATAGAAGTAAATTAACATTGCCTGGTGTCATCAGTCTCCACCTCCAAGTCTCAGCAGGGCCAGCTTTCCTTCCCACGGGAAGGAGAACCACCTAGCCTAAACCAGCGGTCGCCAACCGGTGGGCCACGGCCCACCAGTGGCCCTTGAGAAAATTTTGGTGGGCCTTGAAAAATCTCACCCACAGAGCAACCCCCCCCCAAAGCAATTAATCCAGGCTGCGCAGAAACACAAGGCTGCGCTGACCATATGGCTCGCAGGAACCCTCCCCGCCCACATATTCCTTACTCAACAAACTTGCTTGCTAAATTACTATTTTTCGACCATCATCTGTTCTGCTGTGCCGGGAGATTTAGATTAGCTAGGAAGCAGAAAATGGTTGGATTGATCTTTGGCTCTGCTTTTAAGTACAGCCGAATCTCCCTTAGGACTGAAGGTTCTATTATTCAGTGCAGACTCATGGCAAGCAAATTTGGGAGACTGAGCTAGCCGATGGCAGATAGATAGAGCATTGAATGATTCTGTGAGCAACTCAATCTGCCTGCCTGCTTTGCCTGATTTTGGTTAAAATTGCTTTTTTTTAATAAAAAATTCAGTATTTATATAAATATTTATAATATTTACATGCAAGCCATGCTCAGCCAGTCACATGACCAAGCCACACCCACAAATTAGGCCATGCCCACAGAACCGATTAGTGATCCCTGGGATTTAAAATTATGAGTTTGGTGGTCCCTGAGGTCCAAAAGGTTGGCGACCCCTGGCCTAAACAACTCTGTCTCTATTCCTCCCACCTTAGGAATGTGGCAAGCCCGAAACCCTTCCACCCCACGACCAGCAAGGGAGAAAGAAAAGGAATATACTATATAACAAGGCTAAATAAAATGGCTATGCACATGTCATTTTTGGGCTTGACGATTAAGTGTTACAATGACTATATTAAGTGTTGTACCTTATGATTCTTGACGAATGTATCTGTCTATGTACACTGAGAGCACATGCACCAAAGACAAATTCCTTGGGTGTCCAATCACACTTGGCCAATGAAGAAGTCAGTCAATCAGTCAGTCACCTAATACCCTTTTTTGCCCTGTTCCCTCCCTCCTTGTAGCGCTTGGCCACTTACGGCATCACGGTGGCTGAGCTGACCGGCGACCACCAGTTGTGCAAAGAAGAAATCAACGCCACCCAGATCATCGTCTGCACCCCAGAGAAATGGGACATCATCACTCGCAAAGGAGGGGAGCGTACCTACACCCAGTTGGTGCGCCTCATTATCTTGGTGAGTTGACTCTCTCAAGGTTCTTGTTGGGGCCAGGCGGGATCCAGGCATCCTTCCTCCGTGGCAGTGCGATCCGTTGGAATAGCAATAGGATTTAGAGTTACATACCGCTTCCCAGTACTTCCCAGCTCTCTCTAAGCACTTTTGCAGAATCAGCCTATGGCCCCCAACCATCTGGGTCCTTGGAAGGATGGAAGGCTGAGTCGGTCGGGATCCAACTCCTGGCTGTGGGCAGAGTTAGCCTGCAATATAGCAATTGTAACCACTGAGAGGTAGGTAGGGAAGGAAGGAAGGAAGATAGCAATAGCCCTTCGCCATATACTGCTTCCCAGTGCTTTACAGCCCTCTAAGCGCTTTTTAAAGTCAGCCTAATGGCCCCCAACCAACTGGATCCTCTTTTGACCGACCTCAGAAAGATGGAAAGCTGAGTCAACCTTGAGCCAGTCAGAATCGAACTTCTGGCTGCGGGCAGAATCAGCCTGCAGCTACTGCCTTCTAACCACTGTGGCACCAGGAAGGAGAAGGAGAAAGGGAAGAAGGAAGGAAGGAGAGAGGGAGGGAGGGAGGAAGATAGCAATAGCACTTAGATTTATATACCGCTTCCCAGTGCTTTCCAGCCCTCTCTAAGGGGTTTACAGAGTCAGCCTCTTGCCCCCCAACAATCTAGGGTCCACAGTTTACCGACCTCGGAAGGATGGAAGGCTGAGTCAACCTTGAGCCAGTCAGGATCGAACTCTTGACAATGGGCAGTCAGCCTGTGATACAGCACTATCCACTGTACCAACACGGCTTCCTTCCTTCATTCTTGTTTTCCTTCCTTCCCTCCCCAAGCAATAGCACTTGGACTTCTATACCGCTTCACAGTGCTTCACGCCCTCTCTAAGCGGTTTACAGAGTCAGCCTCTTGCCCCCTAACAATCTGGCTCCTCATTTTATCCACCTCGGAAGGACAGAAGGCTGAGTCCACCTCAAGCCGGTCAGGATCGAACTCCTGGCAACGGGCAGTGAATCAGCCTGCAATACTGCCTTCCAACCACTGCGCCACAACGGCTCTTGGCAACTGCACCTCCCTTGATTTGCTATGCATGCGAGTCACCCTTTCTCCTCCGGGCAGGATGAGATTCACCTTCTGCACGACGACCGGGGCCCAGTTCTGGAAGCCTTGGTGGCCAGAACCATCCGCAACATCGAGATGACCCAGGAGGACGTGCGGCTGGTCGGGCTCAGCGCCACCCTCCCGAACTACGAGGACGTGGCTACCTTCCTGAGGGTGGAACCCACCAAAGGACTGTTCTACTTCGACAACAGGTATTCGATGGACGGTGGCAGTCATGTTGAAGGGTGACTGGGTGTGCAATGTGGGACCCTCTGTGTGTCCAGCAGACCTCTAAAGCGCCCAATTGCAGGTGATTCTCTGAGTAACTTGGCACACAAAAGCTATGCAATCAATCATAGAGCCCAATAGATGCTGCCACCTGGAGGGGAACAGCAATTAATCTCTGTTGTTTAATGTGAAAAATTAAATTTTGAAGAAAATATAGGTGTGTTATGCAGATCTTTCTTTAAGCATCCTCTCCCAGCAGTATGTTCCTTTCCTTTCTCCTTTCCTTTCCTTTCCTTTCCTTTCCTTTCCTTTCCTTTCCTTTCCTTTCCTTTCTTTCCTCTTCCTTTCCTTTCCTTTCCTTCTTTTCCTCTTCCTTTCCTTTCCTTTCCTTTCCTTTCCTTTCCTTTCCTTTCCTTTCCTTCCTTCCCTTTCCTTTCCTTTCCTTTCCTTTCCTTTCCCTTCCTTCCTTTCCCTTTCCTTTCCTTTCCTTTTCCTTTCCTTTCCTTTCCCTTTCCTTTCCTCCTTTCTTTCCTTCCTTTCCTCTTTCCTTTCCTCCTTTCCTTTCTCCTTTCCCCTTTCCTTCCTTTCCCTTTTCCTCTTTTTCCTTTTCCCTCCTCCTTCCTTTCCTTTCCTTTCCTTTCCTATTTCCTCTTTCCTTTCCCTTCCTTTCCTTTCCTTTCCTTTTCCTTTTCCTTTCCTTTCCTTCCTTTCCTTTCCTTTCCCTTCCTTTCCCTTTCCTTTCTTTTTTCCTTTCCTTTCTTCCCTTCCCTTCCTCTTTCCTTCCTTTCCTTCCTTTCCTTTCCTTTCCTTTCTTTCCTTTCCTTTCCTTTCCTTCCTTTCCTTTCCTTTCCTTTCCTTTCCTTTCCTTTCCTTTCCTTTCCTTTTCCTTCATCTTCTCCTCTCCTCTTTCCTTTCCTTTCCTTTCCTTTCCTTTCCTTTCCTTTCCTTTCCTTTCCTTTCCTTTCCTTTCCTTTCCTTTCCTTCATCTTTCCTCTCCTCTCCTCTCCTCTCCTCTCCTCTCCCCTTTCCTTTCCTTTCCTTTCTTTTCCTGCTGCCTTTAACCACTGGCTGACTCTTTTATGAGGTGGAAGGCAATTTAGAGCAAACCAACGGAGTGGATTAACAAGGGAAGTAATTCCTGAGATAAAAGTAGAGCAGTGTAATACTGGTTGCCTTGCTTCTGTCAAACCGAACCAGGAGCTGTGCAAAGTATGTCTGGGATATAAGCCGTTTTTTTTTTTGCAACTCTGATTTACGCTTTGCAAGGCCAAGGCCGCCGGTGGTCCACCTTCGGCCTTCTCAATTCTTCCCATCTCCTCGTAGCTTTCGCCCAGTCCCCCTGGAGCAGACCTATGTGGGAATCACAGAGAAGAAAGCCATCAAGCGCTTTCAGATTATGAATGAAATCGTCTACGAGAAGATCATGGAGCATGCTGGGAAGAACCAGGTACGGCCTTGCGTTTCCCCACGCATTTCATCTTGTTGCCCGTGAAGGCAAATCGGCCGTTTCCATCAAAGGAAAGAATTTTAAGTCCTCTTGTTGCTACTTCTGGGCGGTGTGCTCGAGGTGAAACGAAACTTTGATTTGGGGTTTTACTGATTACATTGATCTGTCGCTCCAGGAATGGCTAATTTATATTATTTTGGGAAAGTAAAAAAGTTGAGGTTCGTTGTTAGTGCTTCATTCTACTGCAACAGAGAGAGATGCAAGTTTTCTTCCCTTCCTCCCCTCCTCCCTTTTCTCTCCTCCTTCGCACCGTGTCCTATTATTTGCTTTCATATTTTCTATATTTTATCTTTCTACTAGCTGGATAACCGTGCTTTGCTATGAAACTATGTGGTCGGGCTTTGTTTTTGGGGAGGAAAATAAAGGGGAAGCATTTACCAGCATCCATCGGTATTCATCTGGCCAGCGTCCTGTCAGTGTGTGAGAGAGTTGAGGGCTGTTTGGAAACTGAAAAGAGTATTTGCTGTGTGAGCAAGGAGACAGCAAGGAGCCTGGGCGTGGCTTAGCTCAACTGTTCTGTGCTGAAGCTGGTTGGTGCTGTGAAACTGAAACTCCTCTGTGTTTTGCATTTGGAATAGATTTCTTTTCAGGTGGGGAGTGGGAGTAGAACTCCTTAGCATCAGAGGGTGTTAATAATAATAATAATAATACAGGAAATACTCTAAATGCTCTGAGGGTCATTTGGAAAAACCCTTTCTTAGTGAGCCCCTAGAAGCCAAGAGGAACATAGGTGCCTGTCATGCGTATGAGCAGAAATAATTAGAACAGACTTGAAATACTGAAACACATAACTGGCTTTATTGAAGATACTGCAGTACCGGCACCCTTTAACCCATACCAAAGATAGTATGAGACAAAGGAGACCCCGATTACCAGAAAGATCATATATTTATACCCAAATATTATGATAGAAACAATTACAGATCACATGTTGTTTTTCAGTTACAAAGATACATAGATTCTCATAGGAAAGTTATGAGTATTTCCACTGACCTCTTCTTACTTGACATTTGGATCGGTACCAATATCCTTTTCCCGGATTTATCTCCAGATATCCGGTTATGCAATTATCAGAGGACTATACTTTTGATTAATATGACTATATAATGTCAAATCGCCCTCTACACATTCTAGAACCTCATCCAAGGACACTTTCGCAATACCACATGTTTATTGTACAAAAACATATTTCTCAACTTTTCTGTCCTTTTAAAAGTCATTCTACGAACACAAAATGGCTACAGTCTGGTTCTGTAGTTTCTCAAGTATAACATCCAAATTTACTTATAACAGTGCCCAATTTCAAGTTTGTAAGCTTTTCGTTTCTGGAGCTTTTGTGATGATACGTGAGGGGTATTTCGCTTTTATAGATACAGATTTTATTTATTCTAAGATCAAATAAAATGTTTTAAAAAAAGATAACAAAGCAAAATTAGTTCCACTGTGAGAAGCGCCACTGTGTCCTACTATTCACTTTCATATTTTTTATATTTTGTCTTTGTATTTTATTCTATCATCTAGTAAAAAAAAGGTAAAAAAATAAAAGGTAACCAAGGGATTGCAAAACTAGATAGACCCGCTGTGAGAAAACCCCTCTTGATTCTTTGCTGCAGATTTCCTGCTTTATTCGGCCGTCGTTCTCGGTGCCTCGTTCGCCGTTTTTCTCTCTCTCTAGCATTCTAACACTGGAAAGACTCCGGTTTAACGGTTCTGTTTCTGACCTTTTGAACCCAGGTGCTTGTCTTCGTCCACTCCCGGAAGGAGACGGGCAAGACGGCGCGAGCCATCCGAGATATGTGCCTGGAAAAAGACACGCTGGGCCTCTTCCTGCGAGAGGGCTCTGCTTCCACGGAGGTCCTGAGGACCGAGGCCGAGCAGTGCAAGGTGTGTACATATTTCCCTTTCTTCCTCTGTCCCTCCTCCTCCTCCTCTGGGTTAGGTGTTATGGCTGGTTGGTTCTGCATTCCACAGAATGACCTTGGAATGGCTCTCATGGGACGGTACAATTCCTCTCATGCTACCCCCCCCCACCCCTTTTCTCCCACCCTACAGCTCTCCCTCCCTTTCAAGCATAGCAGCTGGCTGCCAGCAGGCAATGCATAGCGTAGCAGGAGGGCAGTCCTGAAAATAATATTGCAGAATGCGATCTGGGTCGATGACTGGGACCAGAGGTCTTCCAAGCTTTTGGACTTGTCCCGGAACCTCTCTCTATATATATATGTCTCTCTCTCTCTCTCTCTCTCTCTGTCTTTCCCAGTCTCTCTGTGTGTGTGTTTCTCTGTCTCTCTCTCTGTGTCTCTCTGTCTGTCTCTCTCTGTCTCTGTCTCCCTTTTTCTCTCTCTCTCTGTCTCTGTTTCTCTCTCTCTCTGACTCTCTCTGTCTGTCTCTCTCTGTCTCTCTCTCTCTCTCTGTGTCTTTCCCAGTCTCTCTCTGTGTGTCTCTCTCTGTCTCTGACTCTCTCTGTCTCTCTCTGTCTTCCTTTCTCTCTCTCTGTCTCTCTCTCTCTTGTCTCTAACTCTCTCTGTCTGTCTCTGTCTTCCTTTCTCTCTCTCCGTCTCTCTTTCTCTCTCTCTATGTGTGCCTCTGTCTCTCTCTGTCTCTCTGACTGTCTCTGTCTGTCTCTGTCTCCCTTTTTCTCTCTCTCCCTGTCTCTATCTCTGTTTCTCTCTCTCTCTGACTCTCTGTCTGTCTCTGTCTCTATCTCTGTCTCTCTCTCTCTCTTTCCCAGTCTCTCTCTGTGTGTGTGTCTCTCTCTCTGTCTCTGACTCTCTCTGTCTGTCTCTGTCTTCCTTTCTCTCTCTCTCCGTCTCTCTTTCTCTCTGTGTGTATGTATCTCTCTGTCTCTCTCTGACTCTCTGACTCTCTGTGTCTCTCTGTCTGTCTGTCTCTCTCTCTCTCTGTGTCTCTGTCTTTGTCTGTCTGTCTGTCTGTGTCTCTCTGTGTGTGTGTCTCTCTCTCTGTGTCTCTGTCTGTCTGTCTCTCTCTCTGAATCTCTCTCTGTCTCTCCCCCCCACCAATTATTGGCAGTAAATTGGGAAGAATTTTCTTGTTAGTCTTCTAATGAACATTGCTGTTTTCTCCTGTATACAGAATTTGGAACTTAAAGACTTGCTGCCCTATGGATTTGCCATTCACCACGCGGGCATGACCAGGGTGGATCGAACATTGGTGGAAGATTTGTTTGCAGATAAACACATTCAGGTACAGCATTCCACTTCCTGGAATAATAAATTCCCTGTTGTTGAATGTTCTAGAATACTTAGAGATAAAGAAGGCTCCGAGGGAATCTTTTCATTACTTGGGGACTGCTGTAGATTTTTCTTCCCAGGGAAGATTATATGTGAAGAGCTTTGGTGGGGGGGTGTCAGTCTGGATGGGGAGTATTCTGCTACAGGTAGTTTATTCTACTCTATTCTAGAATTTTTTATTGGCCAAATGTGATTGGACATACAAGGAATTTGTCTTTGGTCCATAAGCTCTCGGTGTACATAAAAATACATTCATCAAGAATCATAAGATACAACATTTCGTGATAGTCATAGGTTATTAAATAAGAAATCAGTACCACACTAGGAAACAAAACAATATCAGTTGTAAAGATACAAGTAACAAGGTTATAGTCATAAGTGGGAGGCGATAGGTAATAGGAAGGGTGAGAAGAATAATACAGTAATACAGTAAATAATTGGACAGTGTTGAGGGAATTACTTGTTTAGCAGAGGGGAAAACTATTGTGTCTAGTTCTTGTGGTGTGCAGTGCTCTGTAGCATCATTTTGAGGGAATGAATTGAAACAGTTTATGTCCAGAATGTGAGGGGTCTGTGAATATTTTCACAGCCCTCTTTTTGACTCATGCAGTATACTGTATAATTAGGCTTTTGCTGATATTGCACTTTTACAGAAATATTAGACACGGAATTAGATCTAATCCTTCTCTTGCAGGTTCTGGTCTCTACTGCAACCTTGGCTTGGGGTGTTAACCTCCCTGCTCACACGGTCATCATCAAAGGGACACAGATTTACAGTCCTGAGAAAGGACGTTGGACTGAGCTGGGTGCTCTGGACATCTTGCAGGTAAGATCCCGCTCCCCAGTTGGGCACTCCACTAATGCAGTGCATTTAAATATTCAGACCGTCATTCTTTCTCATCACAAGAAACTTGAAACCCTGTATCAGATCCTATGCTTGTATCTCAAGACGTGTGATGTGTTTTGTTTAGATGTTGGGTCGTGCTGGAAGGCCTCAGTATGACACGAAGGGTGAAGGCATCCTGATCACGTCCCACGGCGAGCTGCAGTACTACCTCTCTCTTCTCAACCAGCAGCTTCCCATTGAGAGCCAGATGGTGGCCAGGCTCCCTGATATGCTAAATGCAGAGGTTGTGCTAGGGAATGTCCAAAATGCCAAGGTGAGGATGGCGTGCCCATGTCCGGATCATTTTTGGAAATAACTCCGAGGTTAGCAGCCTTCGGACATCATAGACATTGTGATGACCCAAAGGGGCGTGGCACAAAGGCAACACAGTCAGATAAGCAATAAGAGTCCCTTTGTTATCTCCAACTTTGCCCCCAGTGTCCAGGTTATCTTCTGGCTGGAGAAAAACTCTCCCAGGAACAGCCTTTGACTGCAGAAAATTAAGTCCGAAACATAGTCAACACAAACTGTAACTTAAAGTCCAAACAACCCAAACTGCAGTAATTAGTTTGGCAGGGCAGAAGCAAGAATCTCAGGCTTGAAGGCATCGCAAAACTCACATGGTTGGGAAGATGTCAGGAATAGAGATAACCAGTCAACATAAGATAAACCCACGTTTACTCCCAGCAGCTGCATTTCTTTCTTCCCAGCTGTGCCTAGTGAAGGGAATCAGGGCCCTTTCCTTCCCTGTAAGCCACGCAACCCACGTTGCTCCCTTCTCTGTTCCTCCCTGTGTGCCCTAGGATGAAGAGGGAGTGGGCCTGGGTCTTCCTCTGAACTCCCTCTCCCTTGTTCGACCTCTTCCCTGCTCTGCCCAGCTGGACTTTGTCCTTCCCCAGTTTCCTCCACAGCCAACGGAGCCACATTCCCACTCAGTCAGCTGTCCGGCTTCCTCCTCGGATTCAGACTCCGATAGGGGCATGACAGACATGAAGTAAGAAAAGGAGGTTGTGCACTTGTGTGCCACTTAGTAAGCTATCCCATATTTATTTTATTTTATTATTTATTTATTTTGTCAATTGCTTACAAGATAATAGGTATAAGTAAAAACATAGTTATGAATACATGGATACATATAAGAAAAATAAAAAAGAAACAATAGGACAGGGACGGTAGGCACGTTGGTGCGCTTATGCATGCCCCCTGCAGGCCTCTTAGGAATATGAAGAATTATTAAGAATATGGAACAAACATCAGGCTATAGTTTTATTAAATAAATGAATGGTTAGGATGGAGTTTAGTCATAATTACACAACGTGACATCAGTGACATCAACAGACGCATAGAGATAAACCACATCTGCATACTAAAGGTGTATGTAGATATTGCTCATCAAAAGGCTGGAGAAGCAGTTTCATTCCCCAGTCCTTGTAGCTTTTCAGTGACTAATAGCGCTTCCCTGTGCTTCCTCTTTGGGCTGTTGCAGGATGCAGTGAATTGGCTTGGCTACACTTACCTCTACATACGGATGCTGAGGTCTCCAAATCTCTACGGCATCTCCCATGACGACATGAAAGGAGACCCGTTGCTGGACCAGCGCCGACTGGACCTGGTGCACACAGCAGCCCTGATGCTGGACAAAAACAACTTAGTCAAATATGATAAGAAGACGGGGAATTTCCAGGTTAGTACAGAGATATCCAGGTTACTTTGCCTGAACCAAATTCCACCAGAGTCTGTTAATGACCTGGCCATAAATAATCCCTGGTGATTGGTGAAGAGCCGTGATGACGCGGTGGTTAGAAGGCAGTATTGCAGGCTAATTCTGCCCACAGCCAGGAGTTCGATTCTGACCGGCTCAAGGTTGACTCAGCCTTCCATCCTTCCGAGGTTGGTGAAATAAAAATGGGGACAATATAGCAATAGCACTTAGACTTATATACCGCTTTATAGTGCTTTCCAGCCCTCTCTAAGCAGTTTACAGAGTCAGTCTCTTTCCCCCAACAATTTGGGTCCTCATTTTACCCATCTTGGAAGGATGGAAGGCTGAGTCAACCTTGAGCCAGTCAGGAACGAACTGCTGGCAGCAGGCAGAGTCAGTCTGCAATACTGCATTCTAACCACTATGCCACCATGACTCTATACCACTTCACAGTGTTTTTTCAGCCCTCTCTAAGTGGTTTACAGTGTCAGCCTCTTGTCCCACAACAATTTGGCTCCTCATTTTACCCACCTCAGAAGGACGGAAGTCTGAGTCAACCTTGAGCCTGGTGGGATTCGATCTGCCAAATAGCAGTAGGAGTAGCTTGCAGTACTGCACTCTTAACTACTGTGCTACTGAGGTTCCTGTATGCTGATGTTGTAAACCACTTAGTACCGTAAAACATTGTGAAGTGGTATATTAAGTGCTATCGCTATTGTGTATGAGGCCCAAAGTATCCACACAAAACTAACAAATTAGAATAGAATAGAATTCTTTATTGGCCAAGTGTGGACACACAAGGAATTTCTCTCCTGTGCATAAGCTCTCTGTACATAAAAAGCTATAAGTGATGAATCATGATCATAGTCATAAAAATACATTCATCATGAATCATAAGATATAACACTTAGTAATGGACACAGGATAGATACCAAATTAGCAAGCAACATAAATCATACTAGGAAACAAAATAAAACAATATAAATCGTGAAGATAAAAGCAACAGTTATAGTCATAAGTAGAAAAGGAGATAGGTAATAGGAAAGATGAGAAGGAGAATAGTAATACAGCCTTATTAAATAGCTTGACACTGTTGTGGGAATGAGTTATATAGCAGAGCGATTGGGGAAAAAACTCTCCTTGTGTCTAGTTGTTCTGGTGTGCAGTGCTCTGTAGTGTGATTTAGAGCAGGGGTCACCAACCTTTTGGACCTCAGGGACCACCAAACTCATAATTTTAGATCCCAGGGACCACTAACTGGTTCTGTGGGCGTGGCCTAATTTGTGGGTGTGGCTTGGTCATGTGACTGGCTGAGCATGGCTTGTATGTAAATATTATAAACATTTATATAAATATTGAATTTTTTATAAAAAAAGCAATTTTTACCCAAAATCAGGCAAAGCAGGCAGGCAGATTGAGTTGCTCACAGAATCATTCAGTGATCTTATCTATCTGCCATATCTATCTGCCATCGGCTAGCTCAGTCTCCCAAATTTGCTTGCCATGAGTCTGCACTGAATAATAGAACCTTCATCCTAAGGGAGATTCGGCTCTGCTTAAAAGCAGAGCCAAAGATCTAAAGACTTGCCAGAAAGCAAGAAATCCAACCATTTTCTGCTTCCTAGCTGAACCCACTGAATAATAGAAACTCATAAAATTTGCTAGCAAGCAAACTCACAAAATTAACTCACAACATACCATGAATATTGAATTTTTTATTTTAAAAAAGCAACTTTTATCCAAAATCAGGCAAAGCAGGCAGATTGAGTTGCTCACAGAATCATTCAGTGATCTATCTATCTACCATCGGCTAGCTCAGTCTCTCAAATTTGCTTGCCGTGAGTCTGCACTGAACTTCCTTGCAAACAAACCTTCAGTCCTAAGGGAGGTTTGGCTGTGCTTAGCTAGAAAGCAAGAAATCCAACCATTTCCTGCTTCCTAGCTAATCTAAATCTTCCGGCGCAGCAGAACAGATGATGGTCAGAAAAAGGAAAAATAGCAATTTAGCAGACAAGTTTGCCAGTTGAGGAATGAGTGGGTGAGGAGGGTTCCCGCGGGCCATGTGGGCTGAGCAGCCTTGTGTTTCTGCGCAGCTTGGATTAATTGCTTTGGGGGGGGGGTGCTCTGGGAGTGAGATTTCTCTGCGGCCCACCAAAATTTTCTCACGGCCCACCGGTTGGTGACTGCTGATTTAGAGGGTAGGAGTTGAAACAGTTTATTTCCGGGATGTGAGGGGTCTGTAGATATTTTCCCAGCCCTCTTTTTGACTCGTGCAGTATGCAGATCCTCCAGGAAAGGCAGGTTGGAAGCCATTGTTTTTTTCTGCAGTCCTAATTATCCTCTGAAGTCCGTGTCTGTCTTGTTGTGTTGCAGAACCATAAACCCCTTTGTCTGATTACCACCAGCTCCCTCGGCTTTAGAACAGCCACACTGCAACGCCTAGTAGGTCTGCCTACGGTGGATTCTTCCTTCTCCCCGTCTTAGCTGATCTTTCCCCCCTCGTTCTTCTCCCTCCGCAGGTGACTGAGCTGGGCCGCATCGCCAGCCATTATTACATCACCAACGACACCATACAGACCTACAACCTGCTGCTCAAGCCCACCTTGAGTGAGATCGAGCTTTTCCGCGTCTTCTCCTTGTCCTCCGAGTTCAAGAACATCACCGTGAGAGAGGTAGGAAGTCGGAGGCGGCATTTTCCTTCCGCGACAGTCAACGTTTGCGACTCAAACGTCATATTTGTTTTGTTTTTGCATCGCTCAAGAGCTTTCTCCAAATCCTTGCTTTTATCAGGGGAAGGAGGAGAATATTAGCGTCTTAATTTCTCTGCTTGGTTTTCATCTTTCAGGGGTTAAAATAGTTTTTGGAATATTAACACTACTGCTGTTGTTGCTTAACTCAACTCCATAAAAATAAAAGCGCTCATTTCTCAATATCTAGGCATTCTGGCTATCTCTCCACTTTTCTCAGAAACTCACAGTCCTTTCATTTTTTATTTTATAGAATCTAGCCAGCCAATTTTTTGCTTGCAAGCCCTTCGTTGCTGCCTTTTTAGCTTTGGAATCGATTGACTTAACATGGGTAGTAGATGTGTGGATGATTTGCAGTAATTCACCCATCACCTTAGCCAACGGATTCGCAGATTGCAGCCAAATTATACGGTTGAAATGAAGAAACTTTAATCAGAAGTGGTTCAGAAAAGCTCCCTTCTAATCTTTTTGGAACTAAATTCTGAACTCCGCATTCTTTATCTTTATGCAGTGAGTCCAGCTGACGGAATCCTAATAAAAATAAAACTCTTTTTGCTTGTTCACGGTTTTTCCACTCTAGCATGGCAGAGATGACTCACTTTTCAATCCCCCCCGCCCCTCCTCACCTTTGCAGGAAGAGAAACTGGAGCTTCAGAAACTGCTTGAGAGGGTCCCAATTCCAGTGAAAGAGAGCATTGAAGAGCCAAGTGCCAAGGTAAGTTCTTCCAAGTCCTGCCTGGATTTGCTTAACTTTTACAGTGCATGCCTCTTCATACACATCGCCAAGTACTTAGAACCGTGATGGCGCACCTATGGCACGCATGGCACAGGTGGCACACGGAGCCAATTGTGCGGGCACACAAGTCCCAGCCAAACTTAGCTGCAGTGCGCATGTGCACGTCTTCCCAGCTGATTTTTGGCCCGTTGGAAGCCGTTCTCACCCTCCTGGGGGCTCGAGGGAAGCCTCTGCAGCCTTTGGAGGCCGAAAAACAGGCCTTCTGGAAGTGTTGAAACCGGAAGTGCCCATTTTTCGGCCTCCAAAGGCTGTAGAGGCTTCCCTCGAGCCCCCAGGGGGGTGAAAACGGCTTCAAACGGGCCAAAAATCAACTGGGGGGGCGCATGCACGCACGCACAGTGCAGGTAAGGGGGCGAGGTTGCACGCACATGCACAGGGGGCGGGGGCGCATTGCATTGTGAGTGCTGGCACGAATGCGCTTTCAGCACCCCGCAACTAAAAGGTTCACCATCACTGACCTAGAAGGCTGAATGGGAGATTCAGATTAATATGCTCTAATATGGTTTTGATGGTTGCAGTTTTTCCCAAGGCTGGAGTCCAAATTTAAGATTTTTTTTTTTTTAAAAAAACACCAAACAGTGTTTCCCCTACTAAGAAGCAGAAGGATATGTTCTTTGGGGCAGGGGTCTCCAACCTTGGCCACTTTTAGGATCTGTGGACTTCAACTCCCAGAACTCTGGAGTTGAAGTCCACAAGTCTTAAAGTAGCCAAAGTTAGAGAGGCTGAGGAACTCTGGAGTTGAAGTCCACAAGTCTTAAAGTAGCCAAAGTTAGAGAGGCTGAGGAACTCTGGAGTTGAAGTCCACAAGTCTTAAAGTAGCCAAGGTTAGAGAGGCTGAGGAACTCTGGAGTTGAAGTCCACAAGTCTTAAAGTAGCCAAAGTTAGAGAGGCTGAGGAACTCTGGAGTTGAAGTCCACAAGTCTTAAAGTAGCCAAAGTTAGAGAGGCTGAGGAACTCTGGAGTTGAAGTCCACAAGTCTTAAAGTAGCCAAAGTTAGAGAGGCTGAGGAACTCTGGAGTTGAAGTCCACAAGTCTTAAAGTAGCCAAGGTTAGAGAGGCTGAGGAACTCTGGAGTTGAAGTCCACAAGTCTTAAAGTAGCCAAAGTTAGAGAGGCTGAGGAACTCTGGAGTTGAAGCTCCCACAAGTCTTAAAGTAGACAAAGTAGAGAGGACTGAGGAACTCTGGAGTTGAAGTCCACAAGTCTTTAAAGTAGCCAAAGTTAGGAGGATGGACTATGGTGAAGTCCACAAGTATAATAGCCAAGCGTTAGAGAGGCTGAGGAACTCTGGAGTTGAAGTCCACAAGTCTTAAAGTAGCCAAAGTTAGAGAGGCTGAGGAACTCTGGAGTTGAAGTCACAAGTCTTAAAGTAGCCAAAGTTCGAGAGGTGAGGAACTCTGGAGTTGAAGTCCACAAGTCTTAAAGTAGCCAAAAGTTCGAGATGCTGAGGAACTCTGGAGTGACGTCCACAAGTCTTAAAGTAGCCAAAGTTAGAGAGGCGAGGAACTCTGGAGTGAAGTCCACAAGTCTTAAATTAGCCAAAGTTAGAGAGGCTGAGGAACTCTGGAGTTGAAGTCCACAAGTCTTAAAGTAGCCAAAGTTAGAGAGGCTGAGGAACTCTGGAGTTGAAGTCCACAAGTCTTAAAGTAGCCAAAGTTAGAGAGGCTGAGGAACTCTGGAGTTGAAGTCCACAAGTCTTAAAGTAGCCAAAGTTAGAGAGGCTGAGGAACTCTGGAGTTGAAGTCCACAAGTCTTAAAGTAGCCAAAGTTAGAGAGGCTGAGGAACTCTGGAGTTGAAGTCCACAAGTCTTAAAGTAGCCAAAGTTAGAGAGGCTGAGGAACTCTGGAGTTGAAGTCCACAAGTCTTAAAGTAGCCAAAGTTAGAGAGGCTGAGGAACTCTGGAGTTGAAGTCCACAAGTCTTAAAGTAGCCAAAGTTAGAGAGGCTGAGGAACTCTGGAGTTGAAGTCCACAAGTCTTAAAGTAGCCAAGGTTAGAGAGGCTGAGGAACTCTGGAGTTGAAGTCCACAAGTCTTAAAGTAGCCAAGTTAGAGAGGCTGAGGAACTCTGGAGTTGAAGTCCACAAGTCTTAAAGTAGCCAAGGTTAGAGAGGCTGAGGAACTCTGGAGTTGAAGTCCACAAGTCTTAAAGTAGCCAAGGTTAGAGAGGCTGAGGAACTCTGGAGTTGAAGTCCACAAGTCTTAAAGTAGCCAAGTTAGAGAGGCTGAGGAACTCTGGAGTTGAAGTCCACAAGTCTTAAAGTAGCCAAGGTTAGAGAGGCTGAGGAACTCTGGAGTTGAAGTCCACAAGTCTTAAAGTAGCCAAGTTAGAGAGGCTGAGGAACTCTGGAGTTGAAGTCCACAAGTCTTAAAGTAGCCAAAGTTAGAGAGGCTGAGGAACTCTGGAGTTGAAGTCCACAAGTCTTAAAGTAGCCAAAGTTAGAGAGGCTGAGGAACTCTGGAGTTGAAGTCCACAAGTCTTAAAGTAGCCAAAGTTAGAGAGGCTGAGGAACTCTGGAGTTGAAGTCCACAAGTCTTAAAGTAGCCAAAGTTAGAGAGGCTGAGGAACTCTGGAGTTGAAGTCCACAAGTCTTAAAGTAGCCAAAGTTAGAGAGGCTGAGGAACTCTGGAGTTGAAGTCCACAAGTCTTAAAGTAGCCAAAGTTAGAGAGGCTGAGGAACTCTGGAGTTGAAGTCCACAAGTCTTAAAGTAGCCAAGGTTAGAGAGGCTGAGGAACTCTGGAGTTGAAGTCCACAAGTCTTAAAGTAGCCAAGGTTAGAGAGGCTGAGGAACTCTGGAGTTGAAGTCCACAAGTCTTAAAGTAGCCAAGGTTAGAGAGGCTGAGGAACTCTGGAGTTGAAGTCCACAAGTCTTAAAGTAGCCAAAGTTAGAGAGGCTGAGGAACTCTGGAGTTGAAGTCCACAAGTCTTAAAGTAGCCAAAGTTAGAGAGGCTGAGGAACTCTGGAGTTGAAGTCCACAAGTCTTAAAGTAGCCAAGGTTAGAGAGGCTGAGGAACTCTGGAGTTGAAGTCCACAAGTCTTAAAGTAGCCAAAGTTAGAGAGGCTGAGGAACTCTGGAGTTGAAGTCCACAAGTCTTAAAGTAGCCAAGGTTAGAGAGGCTGAGGAACTCTGGAGTTGAAGTCCACAAGTCTTAAAGTAGCCAAGGTTAGAGAGGCTGAGGAACTCTGGAGTTGAAGTCCACAAGTCTTAAAGTAGCCAAGGTTAGAGAGGCTGAGGAACTCTGGAGTTGAAGTCCACAAGTCTTAAAGTAGCCAAAGGTTAGAGAGGCTGAGGAACTCTGGAGTTGAAGTCCACAAGTCTTAAAGTAGCCAAGGTTAGAGAGGCTGAGGAACTCTGGAGTTGAAGTCCACAAGTCTTAAAGTAGCCAAGGTTAGAGAGGCTGAGGAACTCTGGAGTTGAAGTCCACAAGTCTTAAAGTAGCCAAGGTTAGAGAGGCTGAGGAACTCTGGAGTTGAAGTCCACAAGTCTTAAAGTAGCCAAGTTAGAGAGGCTGAGGAACTCTGGAGTTGAAGTCCACAAGTCTTAAAGTAGCCAAGGTTAGAGAGGCTGAGGAGCTCTGGAGTTGAAGTCCACAAGTCTTAAAGTAGCCAAAGTTAGAGAGGCTGAGGAACTCTGGAGTTGAAGTCCACAAGTCTTAAAGTAGCCAAAGTTAGAGAGGCTGAGGAACTCTGGAGTTGAAGTCCACAAGTCTTAAAGTAGCCAAGGTTAGAGAGGCTGAGGAGCTCTGGAGTTGAAGTCCACAAGTCTTAAAGTAGCCAAAGTTAGAGAGGCTGAGGAACTCTGGAGTTGAAGTCCACAAGTCTTAAAGTAGCCAAAGTTAGAGAGGCTGAGGAACTCTGGAGTTGAAGTCCACAAGTCTTAAAGTAGCCAAAGTTAGAGAGGCTGAGGAACTCTGGAGTTGAAGTCCACAAGTCTTAAAGTAGCCAAAGTTAGAGAGGCTGAGGAGCTCTGGAGTTGAAGTCCACAAGTCTTAAAGTAGCCAAAGTTAGAGAGGCTGAGGAACTCTGGAGTTGAAGTCCACAAGTCTTAAAGTAGCCAAGGTTAGAGACCCCTGCTTTGGAGGGTGCTAAGTTCGCTTTCTCTCCTAGATCAACGTGCTCCTCCAAGCTTTTATCTCTCAACTGAAACTAGAAGGCTTCGCCCTCATGGCTGACATGGTCTATGTCACTCAGGTGAGTCGCAGTTCTGAGGTAATTTGATGCCTCCATAGTTGGGTGTCGCTGCCCTCATGCTGGAGAAAACTCTCCCAGGGTTACCGGATCCTCGTGAAACCTGAAGATTCCTCCCCCACCCCTAATTTCGTGAAATATTAAAAACCATAAAGCCCTTGGTGGACTAGAGTCCAGTTTGTCTGCTCCACCTCTTAGTTGTTCAAAGTTGTACAGTTGAGGGTGTTAGGGAAGGAAGAATGCCACCAACAGCTGATCATCATGGAATGAGAGTGTCAGGGCTCCGGTAGTAACCCCCATTTAAATCATGATTTTCAAAGCTCACAAGAAGATTTAATAGAAGTAGACATGCCGGTGCTACCTGGGTGTAGCCAACTCCGAGGCACATCATTCATTGTCACCCTTAACCCTGGTTTTCCCCCCACCCCCTGGGTATATCATAATTCATATTCTCGAATGGGACACGTCCATAGCCAAGAGTCACCAATTCATACTCTTCAGTTAGCATTTTTCACGGCAGAAACTTCAGTCACCTGGAAACTATCTTTGAAAACATTTATGGAATGCAGTTTCGGTTTGCAAGCTGCCTCATTACTCTTCCCCGCTCCCTTTGGCAACTCTAAAAAGACCATAGAAATATTTTATGAGTTGACATTAGGATTCAGAAGGCGATGGTTCTTTCACTTGTCAGGAAATTAAAAGCTCTCTGGGATTGGGGATGCACAGTATTTTCCTCTTTCTCTAGGTACCAGTTGTGTGTTGAAATTGACACTCTTGTTTTGTGTTCTTCTTAGTCTGCTGGGAGGCTCATGCGTGCCATCTTTGAGATTGTCCTTAACCGTGGCTGGGCACAGCTCACCGACAAGACACTCAACCTTTGTAAGATGATTGACAAGCGAATGTAAGGCGGCTTCTCTTAATTTTTCTGTATTTTCTGTCGCTTCTAACCAGTACTAGTCACCTGCCTATGGTATAGTTTTGTTTCTACATGTGTATATTCAGAAATAAATTTAGTTCCTTGTAACTATTACTATAATTAGGTTGTTTGAAATGGGGCTTAAGGATTAAGATAGGAAACATATGTTAAACTTCAAAAAATGAATGTATACTAACTTTGCTTTCCCGCAAATGATGCATCTGGCAAAAACTTACTTGTGATAATCTGTGTCCTGGCTTCCTGAATTCTGTCTCTCTGTTTGGGGAAGAGCATAAGGAAAATGTAAATACTGCCAGAATTTTAACAGTTTTTCAACAGTTAAATAGGGTTAATGTGGAGAAAGGAGGGGATCAGGCATAGAAGTTGTGGAGATGTGGGTGACTTATGTCAGAATGTCCTAGAAACCTTTTAAATATTCTAATTAGTGCCTCTGTTTCCAAAGAGATCTTGTGAGAAAACCTGTTCTGACCCAAACCTTGTTCCAAGTAAACAAATACCAAATAGAAATAAACGCAAAACCTTTTAATGCTTCTCTGTGAATTCTGTTAATTCACAGTTAAAAGGCTGTTAAAACTAATTGACTCTGATAAGAACAAGCCTTACCAAGATTATGCAAGGCTGCCAAAAACACTAGATAAATTTGCCAAGAAATATTCCAAACAAAAAGTCTTCTAAAACAAACCAAGATAGTCCTAATTTCCACAAGGCTTGAAGTGCAAGAATTTCTTTGCTTCCCTGCAAAGAATCCCGGTCTCTCAGGCTGGCTTTTATCCCTTAAGGGAGGGGCCATCTCCTTGCACCTTACTCGCCCGTGCCGCTGCAGCTGCTCTTTCCTTCGAGCAGCCCTGCGTGCATGCGCCCTGGGCACAGGCTCCTCGGGGAACTCTTCCTCACTGCTACCAGCCTCCACAATCTCCGAAGGCAGCCCTCCACTCCCTGATGGTCCTGGCCCCATCCCTGTATCACATGCAGGCCCCTCATCCGAGTCTTCGCTCTCCGAGACCTCAGCCATCCACACCTGCTGCCGGCGAATCACAATAAAACCAGAAATGTGACTGCAACAGTGCAGTTCCCACATTCTACGTTGAGAGGAGAATGTTCCGTTTTTGCACAAGCACATACAAGGAACATGCCCATCTCACCAAGATCGTAAAATCAGGAAGTCTTTTGCGAACGAGAATGAGCAAAGTTGGGTCCTCCAACCCTCACAAAAGACCACTTTTCTGCAAGTAAAAATAGAAGGTTCAGCCAGATGAAAGGAAGTAAACTGCAACCTTCTAGTACTGTGATGGCAAACCTATGTCACGCGTGCCACAGGTGGCACGCAGAGCCATTTGTTGCCGGCACATGAGCTGCAGGCAAACTTAACTCACTGCGCATGTGCGTGCCTCACAGCTGATTTTTGGCCAGTTTGAGGCCTTTTTCGGACTCCCAGTGGTCTGAGAATGGCTTCTGCAGGCTTTTCAGGATGAAAACTAGGCCTGTTTTGTCACTTCCTGTTTCTTTGGAAATACCGGAAGTGACGAAACGGGCCTAGTTTTCGGCCTGCAGAAGCCTTCCGCAAGCTTCTGGGAGGCTATAAAAGGCCTCAAATCGACCGAAAGTCAGCTGTGAGGCGCAGTGCAGGTAAGGGGGATTGCGCGCGCATGCATAGGGGGCTTGGGGGGGGGCGTGCATAGCCTTCTGGGTGCTGGCACGCAAACGTGCAAGCACATGCACAATTTTTGGCCCAGGAGCCCAAGAAGGCTAGCCACTACTGTTCTAATATTTCGCTTTTTCTAGCCATGATTGAGGCTTGGATCTTGAGAGGCGCAGTAATGAAGTTAGTCCAGCTCCCTGCACTGGTTCCCAGTTTTAAATGCTGTTCCTAGAGATGCCAATGATGGCTCCGGATCCTGAATGGCAGCCTTCTTGTTCCTCCAGGTGGCAGTCCATGTGCCCCCTCCGACAGTTCAGGAAGCTGCCGGAAGAGGTGGTGAAGAAGATTGAGAAGAAAAACTTCCCGTTTGAGCGGCTCTATGACCTAAATCACAACGAAATAGGTCAGTGACGGGACCGCGGTATCTCTTAGGGAGGGAGGGGCGTGAATTCAGTACTGCATCCCTTTGCAATGTGTGCATTGCTCAGTTTTGTAGCGCAACCGAGTTGACTGCACATCTTCGATCCTGAACGAAACGTTTGGATTATGGCTGAATTTGAAGCAAGCAAAAACTGTAGACCAGTGAGGAGCTTACAGAAGTGGCTATGTATTATGTAGATCGTTGCAATAAATAGAATTTGTAGTTAATTTGATATTTTTACAGTAAATACATTAAAACAGTAAAGACCATTCGAATGCAAATCGGTGTGTGATTATGCAAATGAAGATTCAATCATCCAGGCCAAAAGTATCTAAAATTTGTAATTAATTTAATATTTCTAATTAAAGTAAATACATTAAAACAGTAAACTCCTAAAGACCACCCGAATACACAAATACAAACCGGTGTTTGATGTTGTAAATGAAGACACAATCACCCAGGCCAAAAGTATCTAGAAAGGTTAACTCATGGCTATTTGGTTCAGTGTTTGATCGTGTCTGAAGTGTCACACAAAGACTTGACCTCGCATTGAAAAATGAGTTGTTGGGTAAACTAAAAAAATGCCTGAAGTCACACCGACACTGTAAGCCATAAGCCAGGATTTATAAACCCAGTGACTGGTTTCACACGGCGTGTTTAACCCGAACCATGCAAAAAGCTTATCACGATGTGTGAACCCTGCCATAGGGAATATCCAGCCCTGGGGTCAAGATTTGAAGTGTTCTCAAGCTGCTTTCACTTTTACTGCTTCTTAACTTGAACTATTTGGGGGGAAGGAAGGGGGAATTGGAATGTGGATCGTAACCATCAAGCACGATCAGAACCAAGGTCACTTCAGCAGGCGTTTGCCAGACCTTCCAGGCATCTTCTCACAACAATATTGTGACATTTAATTGGACAATGTGACTTATACGAATTGGAGGGAGGGAAGATTCTATACTTTAATTATATTGAGTTGCGTGGGAATTAGCCAGAGCTGGGATTGCTCTCATTCTATGCCGAAATGATGTACTCCATAAAGTTTTGCATTAAAGAGATCGGATAGTCTCGATGGTGCTTGCTGGGTTGGGTCCATCAATCGGACTTTTGACACCTGGTTCTGATGCTCCTGAGAAGGTCCACATTTCCTCTTTCACCAATGCTCTCCTTCTGCAGGCGAGCTCATTCGGATGCCCAAGATGGGGAAGACAATCCACAAGTACGTCCACCTGTTCCCCAAACTGGAGCTGTCTGTCCACTTGCAACCCATCACCAGGTCTACTCTGAAAGTGGAGCTAACGATTACTCCTGATTTCCAGTGGGATGAGAAGGTAAAACGGGCAATCATGGAATCCGCAGGAACAATCTCCAGTAACATTGAGGAGGTGGGATCTGAGGGTCACTTGAGGATGGCATTTCACGGTGGAGAAACTCCTTCAGTCTTGGTTTGGTGACTCTCTTTGCTTCCTTGGTTACGATCCCGTCTCTTTCCTCTTTTTGGGGGGGGGCAGGTCCATGGTTCCTCGGAAGCCTTCTGGATTTTGGTGGAAGACGTGGACAGCGAGGTGATCCTCCACCACGAGTATTTTCTTCTGAAGGCCAAGTATGCTCAAGACGAGCACCTCATCACTTTCTTCGTGCCAGTTTTTGAGCCGCTTCCTCCGCAGTACTTCATTCGGGTGGTCTCCGATCGCTGGCTCTGTAAGTCCCTGGAGAAGGAGACGTTGGGCAAAGAAATTTATGCTTCCTTGCTGGAAAAAGCGATGTTGGGGGAATGTGTTATGAAGGTGTCCCATCTGCACATAAGCATTTCCTTGCAGAAAGTCGAGCCCAGTTTGGTATTTGGTAACAGCTGTGGTGGCATAGTGGTGAGAATGCAGTACTGCAGGCTGACTCTGCTCACTGTCCTCAGTTCGGCAGTTCGATTCTCACTGGCTCAAGGTTGCCTCCCCCCGTGTTTTCTTTTAATTCTTGTTTTTCCACTGTGAACCTGGGTCCAAAACAGCTCACATAAATACAACACCTCAGAAAAAAGGTTTAAAAGTTTAGTTTAGCACCGATTGAAGAGCCACATAGTTAAAAACGGAAAAAGAACCACTTACACTTAACCTACAAGTACAAATCAGAGCCCATGAGGAGTGTAAAGGAGGCAGAAATATCAGTCCAGTCTACATTGTTGTTGCTATACCTGTTGCACTCCTGAAGGTTATTTGGAGCCAGTAGGATGTCTGTTACAAATCACAATGACATCCCCAGATAACATTGTTTCATGACTGATGCAACTTGTGTGATAATTTAATGAGCCACATGGCATCATTTGGCTCTCCTGCAGATGCAGCCAGATTGAAACACTGCTCAGGATTTTCAAATTGTTGGCTCTCTCCTCCAAAAGAGACTGGCCCCCAGCAAGAGAGAAAATTGAGAGCTGGTTAAGGTTGGAAAAAATGATTAAGCAACACATAGATTTGAGACCAGAAATATTTTTGTTGGGTATAATGCCGGAAGAATATGACAAAGGGAACTGTATGTTGAATTTTGCATGTATTGACAGCTGCAAGGATTGTATTTGCATTGGAAAAACGAGAACATCCCATTACACGAGGATGTAATGTGGAAAATACTAGACTGTGTAGAGATGGATAGATTGACATTAAAAATAAAGGATAAAGAAGACACAGAATATTACTTAACGTGGAATAGATTTTACGAGTGGCTAGAGATAAAATTAGGTAAAGAAAGGTGATTGTTATGTAAGAATTCAATACCAAGAGGATTGACAATTAGAAGCATGTTGATATAAGTAATAGAACTATAAATCAGCTAATACGAGAAACTCAGCTAAAATTATGTAGTTGTGTAACAACTATCACCATTTTTACTAGTATAAATGTTGATATTTCTGTGGATATTTTTTTTCATTTTCGTAAATGATATGCCTTGACAGTACAGTACACTGTATTCAAATGTTTATGGATCAAAATAAAACAATATATTTAACAAAAGCAAAGGAGACCCGCCCCCAGCAAGAGAGAAGCGTGGAGAGCTGGTTGGGGTTTTTCTCCTCAACCTCTTGGTGACCTGGGTCCTCAGGTGTGTTTGTCTTCTTACTCATTCCAGCCTGCGAGACACAATTGCCGGTCTCCTTCCGACACTTAATCCTGCCAGAGAAGTACCCTCCTCCCACGGAACTGCTGGACTTACAGCCCCTGCCAGTCTCTGCGTTGAGGAACAGCGCCTTTGAGGGCCTCTACCAAGACAAATTCCCCTTCTTCAATCCCATCCAGACCCAAGGTAGGCATCGCGGGGGTCAAGGGAGGGGCCTCCCAGTGTCAGTAGGGGGATTCATTTTTTTACTACCAGTTCTGTGGGCGTGGCTTGGAGGGCGTGGTGTGGCTTGGTGGGTGTGGCAGGAAAAGGCTACTGCAAAGTCCCCATTCTCTTTGATTGCTTATTGTACCCTATGACTCTCATTAAGTGTTGTACCTAATGATTCTTCACAAATGTATCTTTTCTTTTTATGTGCACTGAGAGCATTTGCACCAAGACAAATTCCTTGTGTGTCCAATCACACACTTGGCCAATAAAGAATTCTGTTCTGTTCTGTTCTGTTCTATTCTATATTCCTATTCTATTCCTATTCTATTCCATTCCATTCCATTCCATTTCATTCTTATTGTCACCCTATGACGATTATTAAGTGTTGTACCTGATGATTCTTGACTCTTGATGAATGAATCTTTTCTTTTATGTACACTGAGAGCATTTGCACCAAGACAACTTGAGTCAATCATACTTGCCATAAGATCTATCATTAATTCTACATCTACTTGGTCGTTCTAATTTTCCTATTCTATAATTCCATCTCATTGTACCTATTCTATTATGTTTACCTGATTCCTCTTGATGATGATCTTTCTTTTATGTATTTGCACCAGACATTCCTAGTTCAATCACACTTGGCATAAAGAATTCTATTCTATCTATCTATTCTATTCTAGCATTCTTCTATTCATTCTTCATTCTTCCGTTTCTATATTTTCCTATTCTATATTCCTATTCCATTCCATTCTTATTGTACCCTATGGTGATTATTAAGTGTTGTACCTTATGATTCTTGACTCTTGATGAATGAATCTTTTCTTTTATGTACATTGAGAGTATTTGCACCAAGACAAATTAGTTGTGTGTCCAATCACACTTGGCCAATAAAGAATTCTATTTCTCCGCACCCCACTAACCTGCTTTCCAGCTCTGTTCTCCTTTGCAGGGCAACCAAAGGAGACCCAGCCGATCAGCTGGGACTCAATGGGAGGCAGAGAATAGATGGGGTTGGCGGGGCCAGTCAGAGGTGGGATTGGCCGGTTCTCCAAACTAATCAACATTTCCGTTACCGGTTCTCTAGAACTGGTCAGAACCAGCTGAATCCCTCCTCTGCCTCCCACCCAAAAACGTATTTACTTGGGCATGGAGAGCTTCCAGGAGATTGCATGCCTTTGCAAATACAACACAGGGGTGTCTTAATAAACAAGAGCCACCAGGAACTCAAAGAAAACAGATAAGGAAGCCAGCCCATCTCTTTGTCCACGTCTAGTATTCAACACGGTCTACAACAGCGATGAAAATGTCTTCGTGGGCGCGCCGACGGGCAGCGGGAAGACCATCTGCGCCGAGTTTGCCATCCTGAGGATGCTGCTGCAGAACGTGGAAGGCCGCTGCGTCTACATCACTCCCATGGAGGCTCTCGCCGAGCAGGTGCCGAGCTCCCTCCTGGCTCGCCGGGTTTTTCTTCTGAGTCTGCTCTTCCCAAGGAAGCGAACAGATCAGAGCTCAATGCAGGTTGCTCCCTCTACAGCAGGGGTGGAGAACACTGGCCCTTTTGTGAATTGTGGACTTCGACTCCCAGAATTCCTGAGTTAACATGGCTGGCTCAGGAATTCTGGGAGTTGAAGTCCACAAGTTATAAAGGGGCCATCGTTCCTCGTGTTGGCTCAGGAATTCTGGGAGTTGAAGTCCACAAGTTATAAAGGGGCCATTGTTCCTCGTGCTGGCTCAGGAATTCTGGGAGTTGAAGTCCACAAACCATAAAGGGGCCATCGTTCCCCATGTTGACTCAGGAATTCTGGGAGTTGAAGTCCACGAGCCATAAAGGGGCTGGGGTCCCCCACCCTTGTTTCTACAGAGAGTCTCAGCAGATGTGAAAAGGGGGGAAGGGGATTGGCGATCTTAGAAGAGGCCAAGCTAGCAGAGGTTTGAGCTGGAGGATCTCTGTGGGTGTCCTCATCTTCCTCTTCTCCCTTCTCCGAGGCAGATCTTCCTAGACTGGTATGAGAAGTTCCAAGAACGGCTTCTCAAAGTTGTCTTGCTGACAGGGGGAGACCAGCACGGACCTGAAGTTGCTGGGGAAGGGCAACATCATCATCAGCACCCCAGAAAAGTGGGACATCCTGTCTCGGCGATGGAAGCAGCGTAAAAACGTGCAGAACGTCAACCTCTTCATTGTGGATGAAGTCCACCTCATTGGCGGCGAGAACGGGGTGAGAAATCACTTGATTTGAAGGGAGCGAGCCAGGCACAGCTCCCTTTTGCTCCATTCTTCCCTGGAGCATTACTAGTGGGAAAATCACTTAAATCACGTTCTTGCTAGTGGGAAATATGAACCAGTTAGTGTGAGTTGCAGCTCAGTTCATCAGATGCATTCGTGAATATTTATGATTCTTGTAGATTTTGAATCTATAATAAAGATAATAAGTTGGAGAAAGAGCTCTCTAAACTCCAGGTATTTTTTGCCATCGTAGACTGATATACCTCTGCTCCAACATCCTACATACAACAGTTTTAATCCCAGTGATAAATTTTGCCTCCTCATAAGTCATGTGTGGATTATAAAACAGTAGCTGTTGTAACTGAATTGTAACTGGTGATAAATCATACTGAACCCTTAATAGAATTACACGTACATGGAAGTAAGTAAGTAGTGGAATCCCCCAAGGTTCTGCTTTAGGCCAAGTACTTTTCCTAAACAATTTAGATGAGGCGATAGAAAGGGAATTCCTCAGATTTGCAGACAACATTAAACTGGCAGGAACAGCCAACACCCCAGAAAATGACTCAAGATCCAGATGGATCTCAAGAGATTAGAACACTGGTCCCTATCTAACAAAATGAAATTCAGTGACAAGAAAAATATGGTTTTACACTTAAGGTAAGGAAACCCAAACGCAGAGATATCGAATGGACCAGAGGTGCGATGACTCAGGAAGCAGCACACACATAACTCCCAAATGTAAATAAATTTCCTTTAATGCCTCCAACTTGGCCTCATTGTTCAATTGTTCTCAGTTGGAGATTAAACTCTTTCCAAAATAATATTCCAAAAGAAAGAAATACAGTTCAAACTCAAAGAACAGATAACGAAGAAATAAAAAACCAAAACAAATCGCACTGAAGGAATTTTCACAACAGGCCAGGAAAATTAATTACAAACTTCAGGAAGATAACAAGGCACAGTCCGTTGGAAGAATGCCAACCAAGATAAACCTCAGCCAGAAATAAAACATACTTTGCTTCTATATACTATTCCCCCCAGCTGCAGCCAATGAGGGGGATCATGGCCGCTTCCTCTCCCGTAAGCCACGTTGTTCCTTTCTCCGTTCCTCCCTCCATGCCCTAGGAAGAGGGGATGGGCCTGGGTCTTTCTCTGACTGCCCAACTAGTCTTTGCCCTTCCCCAGCCTCCTCCACAACCTCCGGAGCCATACTTCCACTCCCTGTCGGCTGTTCCTCCTCTCCCTCAGAGTCCGACTCTAATAAGGGCATGACAAGAGGTCTCCAAATTTGGCAACTAAGACTTGTGGACTTCAACTCCCAGAATTCCACAAGTCTTAAAGAATTCCACAAGTCCACAAGTCTTAAAGTTGCCAAGTTTGGGGGGCCCTGGAATAGACAGAGCCTGGCTCAATAACAGCAACTGTCAAAGGGAAACCGGGTGTCCCAGACTCAACTTCTCCCCCTTTGCTTTCTTTTCACAGCCAGTCCTGGAGGTGATCTGTTCCCGAATGCGCTACATCTCCTCCCAGATCGAGCGGCCCATCCGCATTGTGGCTCTCAGCTCGTCCTTGTCCAATGCCAAGGATGTGGCCCATTGGCTCGGTTGCAGTGCTACGGCCACCTTCAATTTCCACCCCAATGTGCGCCCTGTACCTCTGGAGCTCCACATCCAGGTAAGCCTCCCGCTCTTTTCAAACGGGCAGCTTTGACCAGACGGAGGCCCTCCTGCCGATCGGTCCATTGCTTGATTTACCTCCGGGGGGTCGCCTTCATCGATCGACGGAAGCTTTGCGTGATGACCCAGGGCACGGCACAGCAATAAGACAGGCAGCTCCAAATTCTCTCAAACGCTCCCACGTCCCAGAGCAAAGTGAGGACAAACACACACACACACACACACACCTCAATCAGCTTGTGGCTGAAAATAGTCCAGCTTAATGCTGTGAACACCACAGCTGCACAGCAATAAACCCAGCAGGGCAAGTTGAAGAATCCAGGAAGCAAGGGAGCACGGTAAGTAAGCTGGAAATCCAGGAAGAATGCAAGGAATCCAGGAAAGTTCCAACGTCGGCACTTAACACTCCAGGAATTCAGCATTTGTTCCCAATAAATGCCCCTCCCCACAGCGTCTCCTTAAGCCTCAATGAAGAGGGGCGAGGCACTCTCCTCCCAAGTAGTTGGGTCAGTCTTCGCTGTTCTCGCCTTCTCTCCACTCCATCCTCGGATCAGGAGGGAGCGGTCCTTGCTCATCGCCTGACCATCTGCCTCTCATGTTCGCTGCTTAGCCTGTCATAGACATCCTGCTCATCTTCCTCTGCAGATTCGGGCTCTGATAGGAAGTTGACACTTTGCGTGTTCTTAGGCCTTTTTGTCCCTTCCTGGAGCTAATCAAAAGCTGAGCTTCGTTTCCCCCGCTGGACTTTTAATTGCAGTTCTTCCTTTGAAAGTTCTGCCCAGCAGGTAGATTTGACGCTATTCGTTTTCTCTCTCTCGTTTCCTTCCCTCGCTTTTATTTCAGGGCTTCAACATCAGCCACACGCAGACCCGCCTGCTCTCCATGGCGAAGCCAGTCTACCATGCCATCATGAAGCATTCTCCCAAGAAGCCGGTCATCGTGTTCGTTCCCTCTCGCAAGCAGACCCGGCTCACGGCCATCGACATTCTCACCACCTGCGCTTCCGATGTCCAGAGACACAGGTAGAGTGTTCTGACCCGGCTCCCAAATCCAACCAACCCTCCTGTCTTTAATAGCAAAAAAAGTCTGTCTCTTGTCTCTCTCTCTCTCTCCCTCCCTCTCTCACTGGCAGGGAGATGAATAGTTGTCTGCCACATCTATGCATCTCCGCCCCCTACCTTTGATCCCCAGAGCTAGAGTGGCGCTTTGCTAGCAGCGATAGCTCTTCCGTCCCAAGGACCGGCCCATAGATTTCCACTGCTCTCCTCTCCTCTGCTTCTGCTCATCTGCGCGTCAGGCACTGGACCCGGTTGTTCCTCCTCTTCTTCATCAGCCACCTCCAGACCTGGGGAACTGTTGACTCTCCATGTGAGGGCTGATGGACGGCCCAGGCTCCACCTCTGTCTCTCCCTCTCTCTCTGATGGCTCCATTCCTGCTTCCCCCTCGAAACTCTCAGATTGCCCTGATGCCTTTGATCCCCAGAGCTCGGGTGGGGCTGTACTAACAGCGGTGGCTTTTCCATCCCAAGGACCGGCCCATAGATTTCCACTGCTCTCCTCTCCTCTGCCTTCCACGCATCCATGCATCAGGCACTGGACCCAGCTGTTCCTCCTCTTCCCCATCAGCCAACTCCAGACCTGGGGGCTGTTGCCTCTCTACCTGAGGACTGAGTGGCGGTTTGCTAGCAGCGATAGCTCTTCCATCCCAAGGACCGGCCCATAGATTTCCACTGCTCTCCTCTCCTCTGCCTTCCACGCATCCATGCATCAGGCACTGGACCCAGCTGTTCCTCCTCTTCCTCATCAGCCAACTCCAGACCTGGGGGCTGTTGCCTCTCCACCTGAGGACTGAGTGGCGGTTTGCTAGCAGCGATAGCTCTTCCGTCCCAAGGACCGGCCCATAGATTTCCACTGCTCTCCTTTCCTCTGCCTTCCACGCATCCATGCATCAGGCACTGGACCCAGCTGTTCCTTCTCCTCTTCTTCATCAGCCACCTCCAGACCTGGGGAAGTGTTGACCCTCCATATGAGGGCTGATGGACGGCCCAGGTTCCACCTCTGTCTCTCTCTCTCTGCCAGCTCCATTCCCTCTCCCCCCTCGGAGCTCCCAGGTTGCCCTGATGCTCATCCTGACTCCCACGCCTCCTCCTCATCTGATTCAGCTGCTAGAGAGGCCGGTGGCCTACAGGCCACAACCGAGACCTGAAAGTGCCTTTGAACTCGACTCCGGTTCCTGCTTCCCTCCTTGCCTGACGGAGTCTGGCCCTTGGAAAAGCCGCCTTCTCCTTCGTGAAGGACAAGCTGGCTAAGGTCCGGCTGGCGCAGCCGCTCTGATCCGCCCAGTTTTCCGCCCCGACAGGTTTCTGCACTGCACCGAGAAGGACGTGGCTCCTTACGTGGACAAATTGAACGACAACACCTTGAAGGAGACGGTGGTGAACGGGGTGGGCTACCTGCACGAAGGGCTGACCTCCATGGAACGACGGGTGGTGGAGCAGCTGTTTAGCTCAGGTAAAGGAGCAAGGCAGAAAAGCCAGGCTGACTGAGCCCCAAACAGGCCCAACTGGGAAAACAAACAAACACCAGATTCACAGGGAAACCACTTAATATATTCAATGCCTTCTGCTGGAAAGAGGAGCTAGTAAACTGTAATATTGCAGTAAAAGACCACGAGCAGAGTGTGCTTTTACATTTCCACTGGGGGGGGGAATAAATTTGCAGAGAAGAATGGAATAGAATGGAAATAGAATAGAATAGAATAGAATAGAATAGAATTGATTAGAATAGAATAGAATATTGGAAGGAATAGAATAGAATATTGGAAGGAATAAAATAGAATAAATATTGGAAGGAATAGAATAGAATAGAATATTGGAAGGAATAAAATAGAATAAATATTGGAAGGAATAGAATAGAATAGATATTGGAAGGAATAGAACAGAACAGAATAGAGCTGGAAGGGACTTTGGAGGTCTTCTAGTCCAGCCCCCTACTTAGGCAGGAGATCCTATACCATTTTAGACAAGTGACTGTCCAGTCTCTTTTTAAAAACCTCCAGTGATGGAGTGGCCACGATTTCTAGTGGGAAGCTGTTCCACTGGTTAATTGTTCTCACTGTTAGGAAATTTCTCCTTAGTTCTGGGTTGCTTCTCTCCTGGATTAGTTTCCATCCGTTGCTTCCTGCCCTGCCCTCTGGTGCTTTGGGGAATGATGTGACCCCCTCTTCTTTGTGGCTGCCCCTCAAACACTGGAATCCTGCTGGCACGTCTACCCTAATTCTTCTTTTCTTTAACTAGCCAAACCCAAATCCTGCAGCCGTTCTTCCTATGTTTTAGTCTCCAGGCCTTTGATCCTCTTAGTTGCTCTTCTCTGAACTTTTTTTTCCAAAGTCTCAACACCTTTTTTGTAGCATGGTGACCTAAATCGGTTGCATTCTTCCAGGTGTGGCCTTACTAGCGTTTTATAAAGCAGTAGTAATTCTTCATGCGATCGACTAGGGTAGATTTCTTTGCAAATGGATGAATGAATGTATCCCTAGGCCATGGGTCTCCAACCTTGGCCACTTTTAAGACTGGTGGACTTCAACTCCCAGAACTCTGGGAGTTGAAGTCCACCAGTGGCCTAGGTTGGAGACCCTGTTGTTTCAGTTCTAGACTCTTCCTCCTTTGTGGTTGCTTCTTAGGGGCCATTCAGGTGGTGGTGGCTTCACGGAACCTCTGTTGGGGAATGAACTTAGCTGCCCACCTGGTGATCATCATGGACACGCAGTACTACAACGGGAAGATCCACGCGTGAGTGATGGGTGCTGGGAAAGGTTGTCTGAAACAGCCACTCAGTGGGTTGCAGTTTGGGGTGCGATGGGGGAATTAAGAGGGAGTTGGAGTTGGGTTGGGTTGACTTTTGGGTGGATTTTTTTTTTTTTTTAAAATATTTTTTAAAATTTTTATTTACTTACATCCTGCCTTTATTCTATATATATAGAAGCGAAAGGCCCCTCACGCATCGTCATAAAATCTCCAGAACCATAAAACCTACAAACTTGAAATTTGGTACCTATGTTCCTCTTGGCTTCTAGGGGCTCACAAAGAAAAGTTTTTTTTGAAAGGACCCTCAGAGCATTTAGAGTATTTCCTATATTATTATTATTAACCCGCTCTGATGCTCAGGAGTTCTACTCCCCCTCCCCACCTGAAAAGAAATCTCTTCCAAATGCAAAACACAAGCAGAGGAGAGGAATTTCAGTTTCAGTTTCACAGCACCAAGCAGCTTTTGGTACAGAATAGTTGAGCTAAGCCACGCCCAGGCTCTTTGCTGTCTCCTTCTTGCTCACACAGCAAACATTCTTTCAGTTTCCAAACAGCCCTCAACTCTCTCACAGGCTGGCCAGATGAATACTGGTGGATGTTGGTAGGCAAAGACAGAATTCCCCCCCCCCCCTTATTTTCCTCCCCAAAAACTAAGCACGACCACATAGTTTCGTAGCAAAGCTCCTGTATCCAGATAGTTGTGCTTATAAGTAACTCAAGGCAGCAAATGTAGCCCGCAAACTTCCTATTTTTACCACCATCACAACCCTGTGAGATGGGCTGGGCTGAGAGAGGGGGGGGTGGGGGGAGAGAGAGAGAGTGACTGGATCAAAATCACCTAGCTGGCTTTCGTGGCTAAGGCGGGATTAGAACTCACGGCCTCCCAACCTGTAGCCTTAACCATCAAACCAAACTGGCTCTCTTTTTCCAATTAATCTGTAAAAGTTGCTGCAGAAATCCAGATCTCAAGGGACCTGGAAGTTGGTTTGCCTTCAGGACTGACAGTTCTCTTAATTAAGATTAAAATATAGCAATAGCACTTAGACTTATATACCACTTTATGGTGCTTTCCTGCCCTCCCAAAGCGATTTACAGATTGCAGTAATATGGTCCCTTGTGCTTTACAGAACCTCTTCATTAATGTCCAGAGAGATTCCTGCAAGATTTAGAGCTGCCTCTAGATGCAAATGTGATTTGACCTTTAAAATGTTCACATTGGAGTAATGTGGAATATATGTAAAAACATGGATTTATGTTTAAATGCAGTTAAAGGTGTATGATCTATTCACAAAGAGGTCAGAGAAAGTCAGTGGGGGCTTTCATTAATTAGTTAAAATCACAGCTGCTGTCACTGCTTACAGCTAATCTCTGTCATGGACAAAGGCATTAAAACATCATTTAATCCAGCTAGTTTGCAACCCCAGATTAAGTTTGCAAGCCCTGCCCCAAACAGTTAAGCAGCTCCTTAACTGACTGACTTGTGAATTGTTTCCCTGGTGGCAGGTACGTGGACTATCCAATCTACGATGTCCTACAGATGGTGGGCCGTGCTAACCGCCCGTTGCAGGATGACGAAGGACGCTGTGTTATTATGTGCCAGGGGTCCAAGAAGGTGAGCAAAGATGGGAAGTGGGTAGATTCTTTTGCTGCTTAGCAGCTGGGGCTCTTGGGATCTGAGATCCTTCTAGCAGTGAAGAGCTTTCTGGCTGAGTGGCCACAATCTCAGCATTGTGGGATCCTGACATTTTGCCAGCAACTTTGATTGGCGTCTTCAGGGGCAGAGTTAGCTGCTAAGTAACTCAATGAACAAGCAATGAACAGGAGCTATCTAGACTCTAGTCTAGTGAAGAGAAGGACCAGGGGAGACAGGATAGCAGTCTTCCAATATTTGAGGGGCTGCCACAGAGAGAAGGAAGAGGTCAAGCTATTTTCCAAGGCACCTGAAGGCCAGACAAGGAATAATAATGGATGGAAGCTGATCCAGGAGAGATTCAACCTGGAAATAAGGAGGAATTTCCTGACAGTGAGAACAATAAACCCATGGAACAGAAGTTGCCTTTGGAAGTTTTGGGAGCTTCATCCCTGGAGGCTTTCAAGAAGAGACTGGACTGCCATCTGTCAGAGATGGTGTAGAGTCTCCTGCTTGGGTAGGGGGTTGGACTAGATGACCTACAAGGTCCCTTCCAACTCTGTTCATCTGTATTTGAATTCAGCAAGGTGCTCTCTGATGGATCCTTGCCCCCAGAATTCAAGGAAGTTAGTTCCTTATCTGGTTGGATTTTTGATTGATCTGTTTTTGAAGAAATTCCAAGAAAACCAGTTCTTGGTTGGCCCTTGAATCTGGCTGTTGATTGGTTCTTTATGTAGGTAGGTTTCTGACCTGCTTCGGAGAATGTCAGAATGATCTGATTCCTGATTGGCTCATGTTTGAGACAGGATTTCCTTTCTTTCTTTCTGTTTTTTGGGGTGAGGCTGCCACAAGTTCTTCTTATGCCACCTCCAGATTAAATAGCCCTCAAATCATTGACACTATCAGAAAATTAGATCCTTCAGGGCATTCAGCCTGAAAGCTCATCCCTACTCTGGCTTGCAAAAAACCTACACCCTTGAAGCAAACCTACACTGGGTAGATGTGGGGGATCCTTCATTGATTTTGCATGTTGTGTTGGCATGGTTTGGGATCCGGGTACTTACGGGACCGCCTGCTGCCACCATCGACCTCCCGCCGGCTGATGCGCTCTCACAGGGTGGGCCTCCTTGGAGTGCCGTCAGCTGGACGATGCCGGCTGGCGGCCCCGAGGGTGCGGCCCTTCTCTACGGGTGCACCTCCCTCTGGAATGAATTATTCCTGGAGATGCGAACTATCCCTGACCTGCGAGCTTTCCGGTGCGCATTGAAGACCCACCTTTTCCAACAGGCCGGTCTGGCCTAGTATCATTGGAATGGTTTTAATTTTTGTAACTTTTTTACCCTGTTTTTATAGTTTTATTATTGTTATCTCAGCCACTAATTTAATCTTTTTAATCGATTTTAACTTATATTTAGATTTGTAATTATATTTGTAATTGTGTTGTTTTTATTTGGGCTTTTACACCACCCCGAGTCCCAATTTGGGAGAGCGGGCGGTATGTAAGTTAAATAAATACTAATACTAAATGGTTTGTTCGGAGCAGGTTCTTCTCTTCCATTCTGGGACCGTTTTCTCCTGAAACCCTAATTTTAAGCGGGCAATTTCACCCCCGGGCTAACTATCATTCTGGCTCTTCCCTTCAAGGATTTCTTCAAAAAGTTCCTCTATGAGCCCCTTCCGGTGGAGTCTCATCTTGACCACTGCATGCACGATCACTTCAATGCCGAGATTGTCACCAAGACCATTGAAAACAAGCAGGATGCGGTGGACTACCTCACCTGGACCTTCCTGTACCGCAGGATGACCCAGAACCCCAACTATTACAACCTGCAAGGTGAAAGGGACGCTATCCCAATCTTCCTGCTGTCAACTCATAAAATATTTCTATGGTCTTTTTAGAGTTACCAACAGAAAGGGAGTGGGGAGCAGTGCGGCAGCTTGGGAATCAAAAGTGCATTCCATAAATAGTTTTGGGAGGATACCAGGAGCTCAGATAACAGCAGCCAACATTAGATAAACTCAACGTTTGTTCCTGACAAACGCCCCTCCCAACTGCCTCTCCTTTAAACTCCCTCCCCAGGTGTGCCTTGTGAAGGGAATCAGGGCCGTTTCCTCCCTCATAACCCACATTGCTCCCTTCTCCGTTCCTCCCTCTGTGCCCTAGGATGAAGAGGGTTTGGGTCTTGGTCTTTATCTGAACCCCCTCTCCCTTGTTCTACGTCTTCCCTGCTCTACCCTGCCTGACTTTGCCCTTCCACAGCTTCCTCCAGAGCCAATGGAGCCTCTCTCCCACTCTCTGACGGCTGTTCATCTTCTTCCTCCTCGGAGTCAGACTCCGACTGGGGCATGACATCAATGGTTTAAGCCTCCCAATCCTTTAATGTGTCAGTTCATGTCAGAAAACATACTTAAGCCCTGCTGTAGTATGTAGACATGGTTCCTCGCCTTTATCTTGTCTGTGTCAACTCATATTTCTATGGTCTTTTAGAGTTGCCAACAAAGGGAGGGGGGAGCAGTGCGGCAGCTCACAAACCGAAACTGCATTCCACAAATAGTTTTGCAAAGATTGTAACTAGGTGACTGAAGTTTTTGCCTTGCAAAATTCTAACTGGAGAGCCTGACTGATGACTGGGCTATGGATGTGTCCCATTGGAGGATATGAATTATGATACACCCAGGGGATGGAGGGGAAAACCAGGGTGTCAAGGGTGACAATGAATGATGGGTCTCAGAGTCGGCTACATTCCAGGCAATGCCGGCGTGTTAACTCCCAATAAATCCTTTTGAAGTTTTGAAAGTTTGGCTCGAGACTTGTGAATTAATTGGGGGTTAAGTGTTGGATTCCTCTCCTTGCCTGCTCCCCGGACCCATTCCAGGCAGCTCCTGGGCAGTTTCCCAACTGCTCCAGATGTGCAGCTCCTGACTTTGGATCTGTTCCTCTGCCCAGGTGTGTCCCACCGGCATCTCTCCGACCACCTTTCCGAGTTGGTGGAGCAAACCCTGAGTGACCTGGAGCAGTCCAAGTGCATCAGTGTGGAAGATGAGATGGACGTGGCGCCGCTGAACCTGGGCATGATTGCAGCCTATTACTACATCAACTACACCACCATCGGTATAATGGGTCTGGGGGAGAGAGAGAGAGGGGTGTGTGTGGGGGATGGGTGTCGTGTCCGTCGCTGTCACGGCCTCCAGCGTTGTCGCTCGGTGTCTGATGCAGCTTCTCTTCCTTCCTCAAACTCCCCGCTTCTAGAACTCTTCAGCATGTCCCTGAATGCCAAGACAAAAGTGAGGGGGCTGATTGAAATCATTTCCAATGCTGCAGAGTATGAGAATATTCCTATTCGACACCACGAGGACAACCTCTTGCGGCAGGTAAGGGAATTATTCCCCCCCCCCCCCCCTGCCATGGGAAGTTCCTGGTTGTTCTGACCCAGCTCCCCAAACACGATAAACCCTCTGTATTTAAATCAGTGATTCCTGTATTAAGAGCGCCGGCAGCCCCGGCCAAAAGTTTCTCTCTCACCGCAGGCTAACAAGTCCGTCTGGCAGGAGAGACGAATGGTTGTCTGTTACACTTATTCATCTCTGCCCCCTGATTTTGATCCCCAGAGCTAGAGTGGCGCTTCTCTAGCAGCGGTGGCTCTTCCGTCCCAAGGACCGGCCCATAGAGTTCCACTGCTCTCCTCTCCTCTGCTTTCTGTACATCACGCGTCAGGCACTGGACCCGGTTGTTCCTCCTCTTCCTCATCAGCCCCCTCCAGACCCTCCATCTGAGGGCTGATGGACGGCCCAGGTTCCACCTCTGTCTCTCCCTCTCTCTCTGATGGCTCCATTCCTGCTTCCCCCTCAGAGCTCTCAAGTTGCCCTGATGCCTTTGATCCCCAGAGCTTGGGTGGGGCTCTGCTAGCAGCGGTGGCTCTTCCGTCCCAAGGACCGGCCCATAGAGTTCCACTGCTCTCCTCTCCTCTGCCTTCTGTGCAGCCGTGCATCAGGCACTGGACCCGGCTGTTCCTCCTCTTTCTCATCAGCCACCTCCAGACCTGGGGGGCTGTTGACTGTCCCTCTGAGGGCTGATGGACGGCCCAGGCTCCGCCTCAGTCTCTCTCTCTGCCAGCTCCATTCCCTCTCCCCCATCGGAGCTCCCAAGTTGTCTTGCTGTTGACCCTGATTCCCACACCACCTCCTCTTCCTCTGATTTGGCTGCTGGAGGGGCTGGAAGCCGATTTTCTGGTGACTTACTCAATGGTTATGTCTCCGCAGCCAGCCCTTTGTTGGCTTTAGCTAAGGAGCAAAGCCCGATTCTCTGTTGTTCGGTAGAGAGATGGGCAGCATATAAAATTTAAGAGCTAAAACCAATTCTCCAGTCATCAACAGAGAGGTGGCAAGGCCCACCCACTCTCTCCTCCTCCCCTCCCCCAAATCCATTTGGGTTTTTCAGAGGTTGTCTTCTCCTGTTCTTAGAAAAACTCAATGTTTGGGGAATCTTCCTATCAAAAGCCAGCCAGTATAAAGGGAATGGAAAATAGTTTTATTAGCTTCTTTCTTTTAATGAAATGCATTAATCGGAAAAAGGCACCTAACTAGCCTCCTTCTGATTTTGGGCTACTTTCAGTAGCTGAAGTTTAAAAAAAACAAATTTATGTGGGAGCTTCTGTATTCACTTTTCGGCCTGCGATCTTCTCCGTCTCTCCTATCTGAGTTGCAGACTGTAAGTCCGAGAGGGGCAGCCACAGTTGCTCTCTGTTTTAATTGCTTTGTTGAGAAATGTGCAGAATGACAATTATCTCCAGGGATCCCTTATCAGAAGAAATGCAGCATGCAGGTTTTTTGCAGGATCCCATGTGTTTTTCCTCCCACAAAGGCATATTTTGCCCAATGAATGCTCCAATCTCAATAGCTTAAACCTTCCTTTTGATAAAATGTAAGTGGGGCCTCGGTGGGCAGCAGGTGGAGGTGGCAGTTTGTGCCAGTATATGGTCGTGTTTGATGCTTAGAAGCCCCCTCCCCCTTCCTTTTCCTTTTCCAGCTGGCCCAGAAAGTGCCCCACAAGCTGAATAACCCGAAGTTCAACGACCCCCACATCAAAACCAATCTCCTTTTGCAAGCGCATTTGTCGCGGATGCAGTTAAGCGCGGAGCTCCAATCAGACACCGAGGAGATTCTGAGCAAGGTACAAGTGTCAACTCATCAAATATTTCTCTGGTCTTTTTAGAGTTGCCAACAGAAAGGGAGGGGGGAGCAGTGCAGCAGCTCACAAACCGAAACTGCATTCCATCAATAGTTTTTCAAAGATAGTAACTAGGGGACTGAAGTTTCTGCCTTGCAAAATTCTAATTGGAGAGCCTGATTGAGGACTCTGGGCTATGGAGGTGTCCCATTGGAGGATATGAATTATGATACACCCAGAGGCGGGCGGGTGGTGGTGGGGGGAAACCAGGGTCAAGGGTGACAGTGAATGATGTGCCTCAGAGTCGGCTGCACCCCAGGCAGTGCCAGACATGTTAACTCCCAATAAATCCTTTTGAAGTTTGGCTCGAGACTCGCGGTTTAAATGGGGGTGGGGGGAAGGAACTGCCAGGATTCTGACAACAAGAATGGGTGGGGGAAGAAGAGGGGGGGTAGGGATGGCCAGGTCCCATGTGGCACGGCCTTGCCTCTTCGGGTCCAGCCGGAGCACCCTCAAGCTGATCCTTTGCCGTTCCCAGGCCATCCGGCTGATCCAGGCCTGCGTGGACGTCCTCTCCAGCAACGGCTGGCTGAGCCCCGCCCTGGCGGCCATGGAGCTGGCTCAGATGGTCACGCAGGCCATGTGGTCGAAGGACTCTTACCTGAAGCAGCTGCCACACTTCACCTCCGAGAACATCAAGCGTTGCACAGAGAAGGTGAGCACGGACTCGCGGGCTCCGGCCTTCCAGCTCAGTGGGGTGGAGCAGTGGAGCCATCTGGGAAGGGGGCACGGCGGGCCTTCCCAAGGGAGGGAGGAGGGAGAACGGAGGGCCCGGTTGCGTGACAGTTTTAAGAAATATTAAATCAAGCCATTTATTTGCAAGGTTTATATCCAACCTGCTTGAGGAAGAACTCTGGGCTGGGCTGGCCGGCTGACTGTACTGAAAAACTGCTGGGAAGGGTTAGGGAAGCCTAAGTCTTTTTGAGTTGCTTTTTGTCTTTCCTGGGGAATAATTGAGAACCAGGGAGGGGCCCAACTTAGGCAAATAGCCCTTAGACTTATATCCTGCTTCACAGTGCTTTTACAGCCCTCTCTTAAGCGGTTTACGGAGTCAGCTTCTTGCCTCCAACAATCTGGGTCCTCATTTTATCCACCTCAGAAGGACAGAAGGCTGAGTCAACCTTTAGAAGGAAGGGAGGGAGGAAGGAAGGGAGGGAGGGAGGGAGGGAGGAAGGAAGGAAGGAAGGAAGGAAGGAAGGAAGGAAGGAAGGAAGGAAGGAAGGAAGGAAGGAAGGAAGGAAGGAAGGAAGGAAGGAAAGGAAAGGAATAGCAATAGCAATAAGACATATATATTGCTTCATAGTGCTTTACATCCCTTTCTAAGTGGTTTCCAGCCTCTTTCCCCCAACAATCTGGGCCCTCATTTTACCCACCCTCGAAGGATGAAAGGCTGAGTCCACCTTGAGCTGAACAGGATCTAACGCCTGGCAGTGGGCAGAGTTTGCCTCAATGCTACACTCTAACTAGTACGACACCAGGAAGGAGAAGGAGAAAAGGAATAAGAGGAAGGAAAGGAAAGGAGAAAGGAAAGGAATAGCCCTTAGACTTATATACCACTTTACAGCCCTCTCTTAAGTGGTTTGCAGAGTCAGCCTCTTGCCTCCCAACAATCTGGCTCCCCATTTTACCCACCTGGGAAGGATGGAAGGCTGAGTCAACCTTGAGCTTGATGAGATTCAAACGGACAAATTGCTGGCGGTCAGCAGAAGTAGCCTACAGTACTGCACTCTAACCAGTGTGCCACCACGGCCCATGTCCCTAGAGCTCCTTCGGGGCAGTTTTTGGAAGCAGGTCCTCCCAAAGAGAGGAGCATCTCCCTAATTCAAGTCCCTCTGTCCCCGAAGGAGGCCTGCTTTATTCCAGAGTGTGCTGTGAACTGCTTGCGGTCCGGAGAATTTATTAAATCAGGAACTTCCCAACTGCCCCCAGAGGGTTAGCTGCCTGTGGGGTAGTTCACCCTGCTTTCTTCTGCCATTGCCAAAAAAGCAAAGGACTTAAACACCCCGTCGGTGGGACCAGAAATGCCTCCCACTGATCCTGATATGTGTGTCAGCTGCTTGTGTATGTGTGTGTGTGTATATATATATATGTGTGTGTGTTTCAATGACACTGTAACCCGGAAGCTTTTCCCCCTTGGGGGCTGCCAGTGCTTGCTCATCCCCCTGCCTGTCATTCCACGCAGGGAGTGGAGAGCGTGTTTGACATTATGGAGATGGAAGACGAGGAACGCAACGTCCTGCTTCAGCTCTCCGACGCCCAGATTGCAGATGTGGCTCGCTTCTGCAACCGATACCCCAACATTGAACTCTCCTACGAGGTGGTGGAGAGGGACAGCATCCGCAGGTAAGGCAGCAGCCGGGAAGGTTGCAAGAGAAAGGCTGGCGGTAGCTGTTTGCTTTCTCTCTATTCTCGCGCCTTCCTTGACGGAGGCAAGACTCGTGGGGTGGGCTTGGATGGAGGAGGGAGAAGAAGGAGGGAAGAGGCCAAAAGAGGCTGAAAGCAGGGGTTGGCTCTTCGGTTTCAGGGCGAGCTAGTTTGTCGTTGGGTGCGTGCTTGTGTGTGCGTGCAAGCTGAAGGAGGACAAATTTATTTATTTATTTATTTGAGATACCCACATCAAAATAACTTGCCTCATGTCCGGCCGGAACTTGAAAATAACATTTAAAGTAGCACAGTATTTAAACAAAATGATTCGGTTGAGATCTGCATATGTGGGATTGGTTGGGATAGACTGCAAGGGCGACTCCGAAATATAACGTTATTATATTTTATCTATATCTTAAATTATTGTACATTATTACAATTTTATTTTGGATTGTATTTTATTACTATTTCATCTTAAATCGTATTTTGCCTAGATTCCATTTTAAATAGTATTTTATCAAATTTCATTTTGAATTGCTTTTATTCAATTTTAGTAACAATTTGTTGCTGGAACTTTGCACTTTGATAGGGCCCAAGGGCTAATCAATAAAGACTGACTTACCTTGGAATATTTATTTTGATTTGTCCATCGCTTACAAGATAATAGGCATAAGGATAAACGTAGTTATGAGTACAAGAAATGAGTACATATAAGAAAAATAAAAGAAACAATAGGACAGGGACGGTAGGCATGTAGGTGCGCTTATGCACGCCCCCTGCTGCAGTTTGTACTGAGGAGCTATTACAGAACTATTGCAGAACTTTTAAATCAAGATCAGGTGAAGTGTTAACCTGCAAAACTCTTGCAAAGCCAGCTTTGGGAGATGCTCTTTTTAACTCCAAGTATTAGTACCGCCTTATAAATCCCTAGGTAAAGGCCACACTTGGAATCCTGCATCCAGTTTTGGTCCCCACGATGTGAAAAAGATGTTGAGACTCTAGAAAGAGTCACAGAGAAGAGCCACAAAGAGGATTAGGGGATTGAAGGATTAAGGGGTGACGATAGCATCTTCCAATATTTGAGGGGCTGCCCCGAAGAGGAGGAAGGGGTCAAGCTATTCCCCAAAGACCCTGAGGGCAGGACAAGAAGCAATGGGTGGAAATGAATCAAGGAGAGAAGCAACCTGGAACTAAGGAGAAATTTCCTGGCAGGGAGAACAATTAATCAGTGGAACAACTTACCTCCAGAAGTTACCTCCAACACTGGAAGTTTTAAAGAAGAGATTGGACAACCATTTGTCTGAAATGGTAGCGGGTTTCCTGCCTGAGAAGGGTTGGACTAGAAGACCTCTAAGGTCCCTTCCAACTCTGTTCTTCCCTTCCCTTCCCTTCCCTTCCCTTCCCTTCCCTTCCCTCCCCTCTCCTCCCCTTCCCTTTCCTTTCCTTCCCTAAGAGCATGAAATGCTTTGGACTTTCTAAGACTTTTTCTCTAATAGCTTTCAGGTTCTCTCTTTTTAAAAAAATTAAATGGGGCATTCAGAGGCTCCTTTTCTACCTTCAACTTACAAAGGTAGCATGCTTTTTGTGAGAGCTGGTTTGGTGTAGGCGTTAAGGCACGTGGCTAAAAACGGGGAGATTGCGAGTTCTAGTTCTACCTTAGGCCTCAAAGCCAGCTGGGGTGACTGTGGGCCAGCCCCTCTCCCTTAGCCCTTGGGAAGTAGGTAATAGCACACCACTTTGGGTAACCTTGTCAAGAGAACTGCAGGGAGATGTCCAGGCAGTCATCAGGAGTCGAGACTAACTCGAAGGCACCAATAGAAAACCTGGGATAGGCTTCCGTGCTGGGAACTGCCAAGGTTTTCGTATTCTGTCGATCCTTCAGCCACTTGCTTGTGCTGGACTGGGAAGGGAGCGGCCCCAAGGGTGTGGGCTTTCTCTGTGGGAGCCCCCTCCCTGTGGAATGATCTCCCCCGGAGATACGGGCCATGACGGACATCCTGACCTTCCGGCGCGCAGTTAAGACCCTATTTTTCAAGCAGGCCGACCTGGCCCAGTAAATGGTCTATGGGTTTTAAATTTAATGTGGGTTTTAATTGTTAAATTTTATACTTTTTAAATTTTTAATTAATCCCGGATTTTAATTGTCTGAATCTGTAGTTGGATGGGATGCAGCCGGATTTGCTTATTTAATCTAGTTTTAAATTGTATTTAAATTGTATTTATTCTGTGTGTTTTTAGTAGGCTGTACACCGCCCCGAGTCCCTTTTTGGGAGAGGGAGCGGTATAGAAATTTGATTAATAAATAAATAAGGGAGCGAAGGCTACAAACAGTAGTGGGGAAACATGTAAGTCTACTACGCTCTTTGTTTCTCCAGCGGAGGCCCTGTGATTGTGCTGGTGCAGCTGGAGCGAGAGGAGGAAGTAACCGGGCCCGTGATTGCCCCGCTGTTCCCACAGGTAAGTGGGGTCCTGGGAGAAAGATTCTGCGAAGTCGGTGAACGATTCAGCTTCTGGGAGAGGCTGTGTTGTGGGCCCGGCGGCTGCCGGCAGAGTCAGACGCGTGGGGGGGAGCCTGGGCCAACTTCGGAGCCTATGGAAGTCTCTGGTGAGGAAGCAGAGGCAGATGGAGAGCTGGGGCCTTCTGTCTCGTCTCCCAGGGCCTGTTGGGGCTGAGAGTACCCCGTGGTTGCCTGCTCCCACTTTGCTGCTTTTTCCCTGCAGAAACGCGAGGAAGGCTGGTGGGTGGTGATCGGCGACTCCAAATCCAATAGCCTCATTTCCATCAAGCGACTGACGCTCCAGCAGAAGGCCAAGGTAAGACACTCCCACTTCTATGACAGTCTGGGCCAGTGGTAGTCCACCTGGTCCCTACCGCCCACTAGCGGGCGTTCCAGCTTTCATGGTGGGCGGTGGAGGTTTTGTCCCCTACTTTATAAATCACCATGACTGTGGACCCGGTGGGCGGTTAGAGAAAACTTTACTACTAACAGAGAAACAAAAGTGGGCGGTAGGTATAAAAAGGTTGCCTACCCCTGGTCTTGGCTATTGTTCTGATCCAACTCCCCGAACACGACCAACCCTCTGTAGTTCAATCAACGATTTCTTCATTAGGAGCGCCAGCAGCTCTGGTAAAAAAGTTTCTTTCTCACCGCGGATAATGAGTCTGGCCAGCCGGAAGATGAATAGTTGTCTGGCACATCCTTGCCTTTGATCCCCAGAGCAAGGGTGGGGCTTCCATTAGCAGTGGTGGCTCTTCCGTCCCAAGGACCGGCCCATAGATTTCCACTGCTCTCCTCTCTTCTGCCTTCTGCTCATCTGCGCGTCAGGCACTGGACCCGGCTGTTCCTCCTCTTCTTCATCAGCCACTCCAGACCTGGGGGGCTGTTAACTCTCCATCTCAGGGCTGACAGATGGCCCATGCTCCACTTCTGTCTCTCTCTGCCGGCTCCATTCCTGCTTCCCCCTTGAAGCTCTCAGGTTGCCCTGATGCCTTTGATCCCCAGAGCTCGGGTGGGGCTCTGCTAGCAGCGGTGGCTCTTCCATCCCAAGGACTGGCCCATAGATTTCCATTGCTCTCCTCTCCTCTGCCTTCCGCGCATCCGCGCATCAGGCAGTGGACCCAGCTGTTCCTCCTCTTCCTCATCAGCCACCTCCAGACCTGGGGGGCTGTTGACTCTCCATCTCAGGGCTGATGGACGGCCCAGGTTCCACCTCTGTCTCTCTCTCTCTCTCTGACGGCTCCATTCCTGCTTCCCTCTCGAAGCTCTCAGGTTGCCCTGATGCCTTTGATCCCCAGAGCTTGGGTGGGGCTTTGCTAACAGTGGTGGCTCTTCCGTCCCAAGGACCGGCCCATAGATTTCCACTGCTCTTCTCTCCTCTGCCTTCTGCGCATCAGGCACTGGGCCCAGCTGATTCAGCAGCCGACAGGTCACAAGTTATGGAGAGCTTTATTTGTGTCTTTCCCCTCAGCAGTTCTGTTTCAGGTTTCAGCTCACCGACAACAGCAATTTGGTTCGAGGTTAAGTAGATAACAAGGAAAAGAACATAAGACAAATCAAAACCGTTCCGGGGAATAAGCCAGCCACATTATGAAACAAGCTAGCATTGATGATGGTACCTAGTTTGGTAATAAAATGTCTACCAAAAAAAACCCCCCACCAAGCTGAGAGAGCACCAAGGACCCAACGGTTCAACCCTGCTCTCTGACTATTCCCTTTTGTTGAAACCAGGTTTCTTGCAAGCTGAATTCTGTGTCACTCTTTCCCTGTCTCACGTTCTGCAATGTCCATTGTCCTGCAAGTGCTTCAGTGGTTATTGGATTAAAAAACATCCCTCTGGTCTGAAATGTCAAAATTATGGAGCTAAACGAAGCATGAACGGCACCCGACTTTTATTATTAGCCCTTAACTGATACGACTCAGTCTGTGTACTTTGATGCTTTTCCCAAAGGGACCCCACTTGCTTTGGGCTGTGATTTTTTAATTCTTCTTTTCACTGTGAGCCTCATCCCTGCCTTTGGCAGGCAAGCTCAGTTCCTTGCAATTCCCCCAAACCAGGTTTCCTTCTTCTAAAAACCCAATTCTTTATGCTATGTAGGTGAAGCTGGATTTTGTGGCTCCGACCACCGGGACGCACAACTACACCCTCTACTTCATGAGCGATGCCTACATGGGCTGTGACCAAGAGTACAAGTTCAGCGTGGACGTAAAAGAGGCAGAGAGCGACAGCGACTCCGACTGAAGCGACAGGCTGGCCATCCTCCTTGGGGAATGGACCTTCTTCCTAAAGCCATTGTGGACTTTCTTGGAGCAGATAACCCAGGAGCTTCGTAGAGGTTCTCTGCTCTTCTGATTCCCTGCGTCGTCTAAGCCTCAGCCAACAGGTGTAGAAAGGGACTTTTGTTCCTTTTGTTGTTCCTGCCAGCATCTTTTTTGAGTTTTTTTTCCTTTTTTAAAAAAATCTCAGCAAAACAAGCAGTAGCTTTTATGTACTGTGTTTGGAGTAAATGAGCCGCATTGAATGTTTGGAGACCCTGCTAATTTTCCAAAATAAATATTCCAGGAATTAACTCGGCTCCGCTTTTTGGGGAGGGTAGTCCAAGTGAAGATAGTTGTTAAGAGCCGTGGTAGTGCAGGAGTTAGAAGGCAGTATTGCAGGTAGACTCTCTGCCCACTGCCAGGAGTTCGATCCTGACCGGCTCAAGGTTGACTCAAGCCTTCCGTCCTTCCGAGGTGGGTAAAATGAGGGCCCAGATTGTTGGGGGCAAGAGGCTGACTCTAAACCACTTAAGAGAGGGCTGTAAAAGCAGTGTGAAGCGGTATAGAAGTCCAAGGGCTCTTCCTTCCCTCCCAGTGGTTAGAATGCAGTATTGCAGGCTAACTCTGCCCACTGCCAGGAGTTCGACTCGAAGTTGACTCTGCTTTCCATCCTTCCGAGGTGGATAAAATGAGGACCCAGATTGTTGGGGGCAAGAGGCTGACTCTATGAACAAGTTGGAGAGGGCTATAAAAAACTGTGAAGTGGTATATAAGTCTTAAGTCTTAAATATAGCTATTGCTATATTTGTCCTGCATATTTCTTGATGTCCTCCCAATATCCCAACCTCCTATACTACACGGATTTGCATTTTCTTGCACATGAGTAGCGTAATTGTTGCCATTCATTATCTGGTGTAAATGTAGAATCCCTTTTTTTTTTTAAAAAAAAGAAGAAAATCTCAATTGCAGGAGGTTAAATATAGTCTTGCCCTCCTCTGAGTAAAGTGTTCCTCCACCAGAGGAAGGTCTAAATAAAGAAGCTGCAAGCACCCTTTTCTTCTAAATCTGACAAAATTACTCCTCTAAGCTGTGTTCCATTAGCAAAAATTAGTTCTTTGCGGGTCGCAGATTTTGTAACGGATTGTACGTTTTCAGCATTCCTCCTGCATCAGTTTTAATAGAATTCAGAGTTCCAGTAAGCCAAATAGGCAGGCTTTACAATGCTGATGGCTGCTGAAAGTGGTATCTCTTTAGGGTTTTTTTTGGCTGACTCTTAACAGCTCTTTTGTATTAAAAGGGTGAACAGATGCTGCTAGGTTTGAAAAAAAAAAAAGCTGTTTTAATACTTGGAAAGTGGCAAGACCCTGTTAATGAACCAATTCGAGGAAGTGAAGCATGTCAGGAAGCTGAACAGCTGCCAGATGAGAAATTGTCAAGTACAGATGGAGTAACCATTGAGCTATTTAGAGTGCAGAAGATGACACCCTCAAGAGGAGGCCGCCTTGTACTGCCAAAATAGGAAACCAGCTAATGTGGCTTAGGAAGTGGTACAGCTTCGGGGATGTGTCTACGTCAAAGGAAGGTGATGCCAGAGAAAATGTGCAGATTATTCAGCCCCTGCAGTAATTAATCATGCAAGTAGCTACAACGAGCAGGCATCGATGGAAAAAATGCTACGTGTTTAAGGGGAACGAAGTGCCAGGGAACAAAAGATCAGAGAACACTAATTGCAGGTGAGTAATTGAGGGACTAAGAGGACTTTGGTAAAATTATTTTGATTTTTATAGCCAGGCCGTCGTGCAAATCTTTTCCCCCCAGTGTTTAGATCAAACTTTAAACTATCAAAATAAACCCACTTTTTGGACTTCGTCGTTGGCCAAAATTAAGTCATTATCAGGACATAACCAGCAAGTAACATAGCCCTTAGACTTATATACCACTTCCCAACCCTCTCTCAGTGCTTTACAGGGTCAGTACATTTGACCCCAACAATCTGGGTCCTCATTTTACTCACCTCAGAAGGAGGGAAGGCTGAATCAACCTCAAGCTGGTCAGGATCGAACTGCTGGCAGAGGCAGAGTCATCCTGCAATCCTGCATTCTAACCAGTGCTACATGGCCCTTCCTTCGTTCCTTCCCTCCCTCCCTTTGCACTTAGCAATAACACTTAGACTTAAACAGTACTTTATAGCCCTCTCTAAGCAGTTTAGAGAGTCAGCCTCTTGTCCCCCAACAATCTGGGTCCTCATTTTACCCACCTTGGGAAGGACAGAAGGCTGAGTCAACCTTGAACTGGTCAGGATCGAATTCCTGGCAATGGGGAGTGAATCAGCCTGCAATGCTGCATTCTAACCTCTGGGCCACCGCGAGGGCCGGCTCTGCGTCTCTCCACATCCACATAGCGTGTTTTTTTTTTTCCCACTAAGAGCTTCCACATGGGTTTGACCTTTAGGCACTCCCAGCTCATCTCTTCAGGTGTGCAACATATAAAATCTAGCAGGCTTACCAGCACACCTGATTATTCCGATCCCGGGGGGGATCAAGGTGAACCGACTTGCCTGGAGAAAACTGTCAAGTGAGTGCGAGGGGTATCTTATCTATTTCTAATACATTTGTCCACTGTCAGGAGTTCAAAAGAGGAAGGGAAGGAGAAGCTCTTAAGAAATCTGCACTGTGGTTTCTTTCCTGCTGGGAAAGAAGCTGGATGGGTTTGCAGGAACTGCAACGTGCCGGGGGGGGGGGGGGGGGAAATCAGATGATTGGAACGGTGAGCACGGCTACATTTCAACGGATGAGAAAGAACATGGATGATAAGGTGAAGGAAATGATGAAAAAAGTTGGTTCCTATCAGGTCATTCACAAGTGAAAAATATTTTAGAGATGATTGTTCTTAAAAATGGAATGAGAAAAACTAAATTCCATCCTTCCCATCTTCCTCCAGCCCCAGCCTCTTTCCTCCCCCCCCCCCCCCCCAAGAAATCTTTCCCCATCTTCCCTAGCCACCTGAGCACCAGGTTGGGGAAGCTGTAAGGAGTCAGGATGAACAACAGCCGATGTTCTGTTTTATTCATTTCATACAGATGTCCAAATAACAGCTCCTTTCTCTTCCCTGGTTTTATCAAGGAGGAACCAACATGTCAAGCCTAGGATTTCACTTACTCCCAAGCCAGCGTAGAAGGGAGGAGAACGCTTCTCGAGGTTCCCTTGGGGGCCTACCTTAAAATCCCACCTTTAGTGCAGTCTGCTTTGGCAATACCCTGGGATCCAGACCAGAGAACAACCAAGGTTCCCTTTCAGTTAAATCCAGTGTTTTCCTCTTATAGATAGCTAAAGTTCTCGCCTGGGGAACTGCAGTTCTTCGGAAAGGATGGAAACAGCGACCACATATCAGTTTGTAGGATGTTTAGCTGCTTTTTCTGGGGGGGGGGGGGAATCTATGCTCGTGAGCCCCACCCTGGAGACCACAAGATATTCAGCAAGTCTCCGGGCGCTGGTACTTCCAGAAGGCCATCTCTCCATCGTCACTGCACGAAGCCAGCAAGCCCGGCTCTTTGGGGTTCCAGGCAACACAGTTCACGTCCTGAGAATGGGCTCGGGCCACGTGGGCAGCCAAGGAGAAGGTGGGCTGATGAGGGTCTGAGAGAGGCTCTTCCTCAAACACCCGGATGGCGTCGTCCCCACAAGCGGTGGCTAAGGCACCCGTCAGGTGGCACCTGCCAAGGATTTGGAAAAGAAAACAATTCTGGATCAGGATTAGATGGCTCAGAACTTAGTGGGGCATTTGAAAAGAGAAGCTGATCATTAAAACGTCTCCCTTTTTATGATGTAATCCCTTAATTCGGGGTGGAACTCAGCATTTACTGGCCAGATGCCCTTCCTGATGCCTATGTGGAGTTCACAGCAAAAAAATAATATTTATTTTCCCACCCTAGGAGAGAAACATCTGCCGTTACCTAGGGTTGATCTCTCAACCTTCCAAGTGGAAGGTGAGCATCTTCACCATTAGGCTATCGTGTCACATAAACAGGAGAGCTTGGAGATCTTCTAGTCCAACCCCCTGCTCAAGCAAGGGGACCTTATGCAATTTGAGAGAAGTGGCTGTCTGTTGTGGTTAGCTGGCAACAGGTGCAGATGGCTGAGGAGAGCAAGGATTCAGATGAGGGGCCAGGACCATCGGGGAGTGGACTGCTGCCTTCAGAGATTGTGGGGGCTGGCAGCAGCGATGAGGAGGTTCCCGAGGAGCCTGTGCCAAGTGCATATGCACGAAGAATTACTTGGAGGACAATTACAGCAGCACAGGCGACTCGGGAGTAAGGCTGCAAGGTAATGGCCCCTCCCTCAAGAGGATAAAAGCCAGGTTTGAAAAAGCATTCTTTGCAGACAGCAAAGAAGCTCTGAAGCTCAACTGGAGGACATCTTAGTTTGTGAATCTTGTCAATTAGTTCTTATCTCTGGGTTTTTGGCAGCCTTGACAAACAACTTGGCAAGGCTCTTGTTGGAGCTAATTGTTGGAAAGCAGCCTTTTATCTGTAAAGGAACAGCATTCGTGATTAAACCTTGAAAGGTGGGGGCTGCTGCCTTTGTCTTTGCTCTCTGGGAACCCGGTTGGGTCAGAACACTGTCCTATCTTTTCTTAAAGGCCACTGGTTACCCCCTTTCTAGGAGAATGCATGATTCATATTTATAGGGAGAAGGATCAATTGATTTTATAAATGGGATACCTTGTTTTTTCAGGCCATTAAATTAAGCAGGGGTGGCTTAGCTTTGTTCTTCTTGTGGTCCTATCCTAATATAGAACGTGGCTTCCTGCCAGTTTACAGAGGCAGCTATTCTTTTCTGTGCTTTGGTGGGGAAGGTTAAGGGGTAAAATTAGTGTCTTAAGACAACTATAAGATAGTAACTAAAACATCTTTATCCAAAGATGTTGCAAAGAGGCCCAGTTTGGCTTTGACTGTAGGAATCAGGAATAATCGTAAAACTTAAATGTTCTACAGTGGAAAACAGCTTTCATGTATCTACATTTCTCTGTAGAGAAGCACTTAAAAAGTTGTGCTACTCCTTCATCCACAATGGTGCAAAACACCCCATAAGAACTCATCCTCGACACAGATCTCAGCTTCTCCTGGGACACTCTGGGTGGGAAGCATCTCCACTTACCATGCCACGTCGTAGACGGTCCGCGTGTGGAAACCAGAGAGGGTGCAAACACACTTCCAAACAGGATCGGGACCGCTACAGACCACGCCTGAAACACACAAGAGAGCTCCTTACGCTGCTGCCTCTTGGCTCTGCTGCAGGAGCTTCAGGCTTTTTGGGGGGGGAAAGGGGAGATTTAAATTAGGGAGATCCAATCAAGGGGCTGGGGGGTGGGGTTGAGGAATAGTTGCTGGGATAGAAAATACGATTGAATGCGAGGGGAATTTGATGGCCCTTAAGGGACCCAGTTTTATGGTAACCAGGGTTTTGCACTTGGCTCAGAGCCTTACTCAGATATAAGCAGTCTTATACAAATTAATTCTCAATTTAATGACCATCATTGAGCCCAAAATTTCTATTGCTAAGTGAGACAGTGTTGTTAAAGTGAATTTTGCCCTATTTTACAAACTTTCTTGCCACAGTAGTTAAGTGAACCAATGGAACAGAAGTTGCCCTTAGAAGCTGTGGGAGCGCCATCACTTGAGTCTTTCAAGAAGAGATTGGACTAGATGACCTAGAAGGTCCCTTTCAACTCTGGTTATTATCTATTATCTGAATCACTGCCGTTCTTAAAGCTAGTGACACCTGGGTACCATGCTGGAGGTGGTTGATAGACTAATATAGGACCAGAATAACTTTATTGTCACTTTGAATGGACGCTAACCGGTGTACATTACAGTGAATTTTTGTTGCATACTGCTCTCAGAGAGACCTTTCACTTCCAATATATACTACATAACCATGCCAGAATAAATACAAAATTATGCATATAATTATGCATGACACAGAAACAACACAGTCTAGTTCGAATGTATACATGTACACGGGAGAGAAATGAATCTTGTGAGTTTGCTAGACGGGGAACAAAAGTGTTACAGAATCTGGTGGTTCCGCTAGAAAAAACCTCCTCCCAGAGGGGAGCAACAGAAACAGGTTATAAAGTGGATGTGTGGGGTCTTTAACAATGTTTTGAGCTCTAGGTACATAAGGGTTTATAAGCAATATCCTGAATAATGGGAAGAGAGCTCCCTATAATCTTCTCCACTGTACTCACCACTCTCTGTAGGGACTTTTGACCTCATCATGCTCCCTTTCCCTCCCATCTTTTCATCTTAATTTTGAATTTTTATTGCAATGTTGTAAGCCGCCCAGGGACACCTTGTGGCAAGGTGGATGGCAAATAAATTTAATAAATAAATAAAAACCAAGAGTTCTATCCCCTGGGATGTAACACAGGGCACCGTGCTGTACCACCCACCTTGCTCGTTGCCTGGCTTAAACTGGCGCCAAATGCGCACGGTCTTGTCGTCACTACAGGAAGCCAGCCTTTCTCCACTCTGGTCAAAAGCCAAACTCCATACCGTGGATTCGTGCCCTTCCAAGGTGCTGAAGCACACCCAGTCGTCTTCCTCCTCGCGATACAGTTTGATGGTGTCATCGTAACTGGCAGATGCCAGCAGCTGGGAGGAGGAAAAAAAAAACAAACCCAAGAGGGAGACCCAAATCAGCATCAGCAAAAGAACCAAAGACTAACTTTAGAATAACTTACTAACGTCAGAATAACTTTATTCTCACTCTGGATGTGCACTAATCAGCATACATTAAAATGAAATTTATTTGCATACAGCTCTCAAAGGGTCACCACCTCCAAATAAATACATAAATACAAAATTATGCATACACCCACATCTATTATATGACCTAGAGAAACAACAGAGTCTAGTTTGCATGTCTACATGTACGTGGTGAGAAAAATGAATTTTGCAAGTTTACCAGGTGGATGGCCAAGGGGAACAAAGCTGTTACAGAATCTACGAAAGGCTTACAGCCTGCTGGGCCGCAAGGAAAATGACCATTTCCAGAGAATCTCTGCATTTGTTTCACAAGAACAATCTTCCAGCTGTTGTGGCAATGCAGAAAAGGAGAGCTCCCTACCCTTCCCAAGGAAGAAAGCCGGACTCACCTCTTGGTTAGGATGCCAGACGACATGCTTCACATCCTGTGTGTGAGAATTCAGGACGCTCATGCACTCGTATTCGTCCTCTTCGTCCACTGTAAGGGAGAAGGTGGGGCGGGGGGGGGGAGAATTTGATAAAAAGTGAGTAATAAAAATCCCCATCCGTCAATTGCGAAAGGCAGCTTTACCCCGAACAGCTTCCATCCGTGACAATACCTTTAACACTATTAAACATCCACACCTGCCTATCTCAGGTCCTTGGGAAGGACTTGTAAGGTGGACAAAAATGCCAAATCCAGCCTGAAGATCAGGCTGACTCCGGGACAAACCATACTACTAATAATAGTATCACTGGCAATGACAAAATCCCCATCGGTCAATTGCGAAAGGCAGCTTTAGTCAGAACAGCTTGCAACTCGCCATAATATCTCCAACACCACCAAGCATCCACATCTGCCTTGCCCAGATCCTTGGGAAGGACAGCTTCCCTAGTGTTATTATTTTAAAAGGCCTGGTTTACATGAATCTCTTTGACATTCTTAGAAAGCAGAGTCCTTCCTTCCTGCACGCCCAGAGAGCAAAACCAGAAGCCACCGCGGTGCCATGTTCTGTGGGGCTGTGATGACAGAAGCTCATTCCTTCACTTTTGGGGGTCAAAAGGAGTGGGGTTGTGATTCGCCATGCTTATCCTGGCAGCCACTTTGTGAGGGCATCATTCACAGGTTCTGAAAATTCCAATGCCCCCCCCCCCGCCCCTCCTGCCAACCCACCCCTATCGCCAAAGGATTGCCTGCCTCCCACGATTTTCCAAACTCTCGCTCACCTTCCCAAACCCAGACGCTTTTGTCTCGGCTGCAGGTAGCCAGGAGGCTGCCAGACGGGGCCCAGGCTACAGACTTCACCTCATTCTCGTGGCCCTCCAGAGTCGCTGCACACTGGGTGGAGAAAGAGAGAGGGGATGTTCCAATCGGAGACCACAAAGAGAACTGTTCGATGGCCGGGCAGTGGAGGAGATGACCGGGAGGGTGGAGTCAAACGCACCATCAGTTTGGAATCGCTACGTTCTCACAAGTGATCTAAGTCCAACCTCCTGGAATTCTGCTGACTCTGGTCTGGCGCCAATTTGCCTTGACTGTTAGTACAACTGAACCCAAAATTTATGTTGCTAAGTGTCATGCCCTTGTTAGAGTCGGACTCTGAGGGAGAGGAGGAACAACTGACAAGAGAGTGGAGGTATGGCTCCAGAGGTTGTGGAGGAGGCTGGGGAAGAGCAGAGACCGGCTGGGCAGTCAGAGGAAGAACCAGGCCCATCCCCTCTGCATCCTAGGACATGGACGGAGAAGGAAACAACTTGGCTTACGAGAGAAGAAGTGGCCATGATCCACCACATTGGTTGCAGCTGGGGACACTAGTATATAAGAGAGGCGGTTAAAACACAGCATTGACAGAAGCAAAATGTGTTTTATTTTGGGCTGAAGTTACCTTGGTTGGCTTCCTTCCAACAGACTGTGCCTTGTTATCTCCTTGAAGTTGGTAATTACTTCTCCTGGTCTGTTGTGGAATTTCCTTCATTGTAGTTTTTTTTTTTTTTTATTTCACCTCTATCTGCTCATTGAGTTTGGACTGTATTGCTTTCTTTTGAAGACTATTTTTGAGTACTTTTTCTCTCCAACTGAGAATTATTGAACAGTGGGGCCAAGTTGGAGGTATTAAGGGACATTTATTTACGTTTTGGATTTTGTTACGTTTTTGTGTTACGCTCCGGGTCACCACATTAAGTGAGTTTTGCCCTATTTTACTGCCTTTTCTTGGCCTTTTCTAAGTGGATCACTGCAGTGGTTAAATGATGCGAATCTGGCTTCCTCATTGACTTTGCTTTATCAGAAGGTCGCAAAAGGCTTAGAAAAATTTTGTCTTAGAAAAGTATGTTTAAAGTGACTTGATATTTTTTATTTCTCCGTTGAGATTCTCACTGCTCTCTCTTTTTAACTGCATTCCAATTTTGCACCCAGGTAGTCGCACAAGATTTGAATTGCTCAGTTTTGAATTGCATTTCTCTAGTGTACTATAAATTGCGCCCCGTAAATATTTGTTATTGCCAGTTGCAACATTTCCAAATACAGTCCTATTTTGTGTATATTCCCTCTTTATTTTCACAATTCTCTGATGCTTGTTTGAGAATATTGGAACCAAATGAATCTACAAGAGCAGCGCATAACGAAGGATTCAAGATAACCTTAATTTTTTTTTTACTGGTTAATCATCCAATATTGCAACTTAAACATATTATCTCTCCACTGAGCAAATCTGAATTAGCAGCCACAAAGGATGCTGTACCTCGAAATCGTCCTGGTTCTTCTTCCAAATGCAGGTGGTTGCATCAAAGCTGGCTGAAGCCAAGTATTTCCCACAGGGGGACCAGGCCACCTTGCGGATGGTCCGTTGATGCCCTTCACCCAGAAGGGACTTGCACACCCAGGCATCACCTGGCGAGAGAGAAAGCGCCTGGCAACGTGGTTGGCAACATCCCTACCTGATTTTAGCACCCAAAGACTAACCCTATTAATCAAGTATCTACAAGCTGATCACCTGAACCTACCTTCTTTCCCCCAGATGCGGATGCTACGGTCTCCACCGCACGAAGCCAGCAGTGTCCCTGTAGGATTCCAGGCTAGAAACCAGCAACGGGAATCCGGGTGTGCTTGGATGCGGGACAGGAGGGTCAAGGAATTCTTCATTGGAACACCAAGTGGAACCGAACCTTAAAACCCCTGCAAATAAAATAAAGAGGTTTTCTTTCAACAGGAGGGCTTCGTTTTTACGGTCATGGGATTAAAAACCGGAGCGCTTGGCCCCTGGCCTATGGACACACAGTTGAAATGAAAGATGAAATTATTGTAAAATATAAATTTTTTTAAAAAATTAATCCCTCCCCCCCAAAAAAAAGCAGTGGGGGGGAAAAAAGGGACATTTTTTTAGACTTTACAAAATGTGGACACTGGGCAAGTGGCTTGGTTTTTATGACGGTCGCAGTGTGTGTGTGTGAGGGGGTGACACGGGTCCTTCTGGGTTATTAACTTTTTTTTAAAAAAATGTATTTGCTTCTTATTATAAAAGGCAAAGAAAGAATGGAAATAGGGAATGAAGAGAAGGAAAAGGAGCAGGGAAAAGGATGTGTGTGTGTGACTTAACCACTGTAATGATTGCCTCAACAGTTGTGGCAAGAAAGATCATCCAATGGGGGAAAACCTCACTTAACAACCATCTCGCTTAGCAGCGGGAATGCTGGCTGCATTGTGGTCGTAAGTGGAGGACTACCATCAGGAAAGGGATATACAGGCTTGTAATTTTAAAGCTTTGCTTCTCGCTCCCGCGAGAGTGACGGCCTCAGCACTCACCTGAGTCAGCCCAAAGAAGTCCCTGGCCGGGAAGGATGGGCTATGTGGTTGCAGGGCCCGCCCGCCGTTCCTTGTTTTTAATCAGGCCGGACCCAACGCGGAAGTCCCTTTGAAAAGGCAGCACCGGAAGTCCCCTCGCCGCAAAGGCTGCTGGGATTCGTAGTCTTTCTCCCCCCTCTTCCTCCTCCTCCCCCTCCCCTTGTTTCCTCTCAGTACCGCCGAGGAAGCCCCGGCCGCCAAGAACGGGGGGGGCGTGTTCCTCGGGCCTCCAAGGCCTTCCCACTTCACGAGTTGTTTCGCAACCCATTTCGGCCCGTTGTGCGTATTTGTGCGGGTGGGGGGTGGGGGTGGGAGGGCAGGGCAGTGAGTACAGTAATGGCGGCTAGGTTTTCTGAGGCGGGCGCGACGGGGCGCCGTGACGTCACGCGAGTCGCGACATGGACGCCCTGACGCCCGCGGGACGCGACCCGAACGCCGTGACGTCACCCGGGACGCCCTACGGCCGCCGTGACGTCTCCTCGAGGGGGCGGAAGCGGAAGCGCGGCGGCGGCCGGAAAGCGGACGGAGCGGCGGCGGCGGTTTTGTCAAGCTCGGCGGCCCTCCTCTCCCCCCACGGAGGCCCGCCGCGGTTCAAGGCTCGGGAGCGGCAGCGGTGAGGAGGAAGGGCCCGCGGGAGGACGGCGGGGGAGGGGGGTGCCGTTGGATCCGACCCGGCGACTGACGGGCTCCTTCCACCCGCTTCCTCCTCGCATCCACCCCGGTCTGGGAGGGCGGCCTGTGCGGAGGGAATGGGGGGGAGGGGAGGGGCTCCTGCTTGGGGTTCGCCCACCTGGATTTGGGGGCTCGGCGCGTTGGGGTAAACCGGGCCACAGAGGCGGGGCGCTAACGGTGAAGATGGCGAGGAGGAAGAGGAGGAGGGAATGGATTGGGGGGGGGCTCTCCGGCCTTGGCCAGCGTTAAGCCTGGCGGACCCCCAGAACCCCAGCCACAGCTGGGCTTGGAGGTTGCAGGCCAACGGCTGGTTTAGAGCCCCGGAAGGGCAGCCCGCTGGAGGCTCAGAGCGTTATTTGTATTTAGAGCGTTTCTTGGCTCAGGCGAGATAAGAATCACGAGAGAACCATTGCTGTCACTTTTTCTTTTTCCTGTGAACAACACGGGCACACATCGGAAATGAACTTCTGATGCCCTCCCTCAAAGGGCGTGTGTGTCTAGTGTTTGTACATACACTCATATACACATCAGAAAAGTTATGCGGTTTGTCTAGTGTATCTATGTGTGTGTGTATACTGTACGTGTACGTGTATGTATGTGTGTATAGTGTGTCTGTACTGTGTGTGTGTACACACACACTTATGCACACATCAGAATGATATGGTTTGTCCAGTGTATGTTTTTATATATATATATGTGTAAGGTTTTTAAGCTGATAATTTTTTAAATAATAAATAAGGGAGACTAGGATAGATCTATTTCGAGCTAGTTAGCTCTCTTCAGCTAGCCATACCCTTACTGGGATTCGAACCAGGGAAGTATTACATGTGAGGCAGTTGTAATTGCCACTACACCACTGGCTCTCTCCTTATCAGCTCAGGCAGGGGAATAAGTATGTACTTTGTATTACAACACCCTGTTAAGCCCCAATTAAGGGAGAAAGCATACTGCTTTCACATGTAATACTTCCCTGGTTCGAATCCCAGTAAGGGTATGGCTAGCTGAAGAGAGCTAACTAGCTCGAAATAGATCTATCCTAGTCTCCCTTATTTATTATTTAAAAATTATCAGCTCAAAAACCTTACACACATGTAAACAAAAGGCAACGAAACAAATAGCTTTCTGTCGGTATGGTCTCTGGTGATGAGCCGAAAGACAGAAAAGAAAGCAGTATGCTTTCTCCCTTAATTGGGGCTTAACAGGGTGTTGTAATACAAAGTATATATATGTATATATGAATTATCTGGATGAGACCCAGTGGTCTAGTGGCAATTACAACTGCCTCACATGTAATATTTCCCTGGTTGGAATCCCAGTAAGGGTATGGCTAGCTGACGAGAGCTAAGTAGCTCGAAATAGATCTATACTAGTCTCCCTTATTTATTATTTAAAAAAAATTATCAGCTTAAAAACCTTACACACATGTAAACAAAAGGCAACGAAACAAATAGCTTTCTGTCGGTATGGTCTCTGGTGATGAGCCGAAAGACAGAAAAGAAAGCAGTATGCTTTCTCCCTTAATTGGGGCTTAACAGGGTGTTGTAATACAAAGTATATACTTATTCCCCTGCCTGAGCTGATAAGGAGAGAGCCAGTGGTGTAGAGGCAATTACAACTGCCTCACATGTAATACTTCCCTGGTTCGAATCCCAGTAAGGGTATGGCTAGCTGAAGAGAGCTAACTAGCTCGAAATAGATCTATCCTAGTCTCCCTTATTTATTATTTAAAAATTATCAGCTCAAAAACCTTACACACATGTAAACAAAAGATAACGAAACAAATAGCTTTCTGTCGGTATGGTCTCTGGTGATGAGCCGAAAGACAGAAAAGAAAGCAGTATGCTTTCTCCCTTAATTGGGGCTTAACAGAGTGTTGTAATACAAAGTATATATATATATATATGAATTATCTGGATGAGACTCAGTGGTCTAGTGGCAATTACAACTGCCTCACATGTAATATTTCCCTGGTTGGAATCCCAGTAAGGGTATGGCTAGCTGACGAGAGCTAAGTAGCTCGAAATAGATCTATACTAGTCTCCCTTGTTTAATTATTTACCAGCTCAAAAACCTAACACACACACACACACACACACACACACACACACACACATATATATATGTATGTATGTATGTATGTATGTATGTAAGTATGTGTATGTATGTATGTATGTAAGTCTTGGTGTGTTCAGGTCTTTTCCCGTGTAAGATTGAGACTGTCTAGGCAACATTTCGATGAGATCCCACTCGCCATCTTCAGGCTGGTGCTTTCGGCTTTGTGCGAGCATAGTGTGATCTGAGCTGCCATCGCTCTATAAATACTGGTGGGGAGGTTGGCTGTGTTGTCATTTCTTGATTGGCTGATGGAGTTGATGTTTGCAGATTGGTTGGCTTTTTCTTAAGAACATGTGTGGCTGAGGTATTGGCTGTGTGTCTATCAGTCTCCTGTGTTGTAACGACTTGGGTAATGGGCTGTGTGATGACCTTCTGAGTTCTAATCTTGTGACCTCCTGGGTCTTGTGCTATAATCTCTTGGGTCGTAATCTTCTGGGTCGTAACCTGTACCCGTGAAAATCTACGAAAACATACATACATGCATACATACATACATTAATAGAATAGAATAGAATAGAATACAGAATAGGAGAGAATACTTTATTGGCCAAGTATGATTGGACACACAAGGAATTTGTTTTGGTGCAAATACTCTCAGTATACATAAAAAAAAGATACATTCGCCAAGAGTCGAGAATCATAAGGTTCAACACTTAATGATAGTCATAGGGTACAATCAGCAATCAAATCATACTAGGAAACAGTCCGTATAAATCGTAAGGATCCAAGGGACAAAGTTACAGTCCTACAATCACAAGTGGGAGGGGATGGGTGATAAGGAGTGATGAGAAGATTAGCAGTAATAGTAGTGCAGACTTTGTAATAGTTGGACAATGTTGAAAGAATTATTTGTTTAGCAGAGTGATGTCTTTTGGGAAAAAGCCATCCTTGTGTCTAGTTTTTCTGGTGTGCAGTGCTCTATAGTGTTGTTTTGAGGGAAGGAGTTGAAACCGTTTATGTCCGGGATGTGAGGGGTCTCTAGGTATTTTCACAGCCCTCTTTTTGACTCGTGCAGTTGTGTGTGTGTCTGTGTGTAGGTAGAGAGAGAGGCACGGAGAGAGGCAGAGAGAGAGACAGACAGGTGCAGATGATAGACTCAATCATTCCTCTGTAGAACTGTATCAGCAGCTCCTTGGGCACTTTGAGCTTTCTGAATTGGCGTGGAAAGAACATTCTTTTTTGATGACATTTTTGATGTTAGGTGTCTATTTTAGGTCATGTGATATAGTAGAACCTAGAAATTTGAAGGTCTCTACTGTTGATACTGTGTTGTCTAGTATTGTAAGAGGTGGTAGTATGGGAGAGTTTCTTCTAAAGTCTACCACCATTTCTACGGTTTTGAGTGTGTTCATTTCCAGATTGTTCCGGTTACACCACGAGGCAAGTTGTATAACCTCCTGTCTGTATGCAGATTCATCATTGTCTCGAATGAGACCAATGACTGTTGTGTCATCAGCAAACTTCAGTATTTTAACAGATGGATCGTTTGAGAGGCAGTCATTGGTATATAGGGAGAAGTGGAGATAGCACACAGCCTTGGGGGGCCCCTGTGCTGATTGTACAGATATGGGATGTGATTTCGCCTAGCTTCACCTGTTGCTTCCTGTCTGTTAGGAAGCTTATGATCCACTTACAAGTGTGTTCAGGTACCGCTAGTTGGTTTAATTTACTTAGAAGAGTGTCTGGAATGATGGTATTGAATGCTGAACTGAAGTCTACAAAGAGGACCCCTGCATAGGTATTTGGAGATTCAAGGTGTTGTAGGATGTAATGCAGAGCCATGTTAACAGCATCATCTGTCAATCTATTTGCTTGGTATGCAAACTGCATGGGATCTAACACACACACACACACACACACACACACACACATATACAGTGTGTGCACATATATTCTCACACACACATATACATACGTATCACAAAAGTTATAGTGTTAGTGTGTGTATGTGTAGTGTATGTAGGTGTGTGTATAGTATGTATGTGTGTTTGTACCATGTGTGTGTACACACACATACATATCACAAAAGTTATAGTTTGTCTAGTATATGTATATTCATTTATTTATAGTGTGTGTATGCAGGTCTTGGCGTGTTTAGGTCTTTTCCTGTGTAAGATCCGAACACGCCAAGACCTGCATGCTTGTACCTGTGAAAATCTATGAAAACACATACACACAACACAACACACACAAAACACATAAATATCACAAAAGTTATAGTGTTTGTGTGTGTGTATGTGTGTGTGTATATATATATATATATATATATATATATATATATATATATATATACACACACACACACACACACACAAACACACACACAGGCACACACATATTCTCATACACATATATGTATCACAAAAGTTATAGTGTGTGTGTAGTGTATGTGTATATGTATGTATGTACACACCATCACAAAAGTTGCTAGTCATTTAGTTTGAAATGCCTCCTTGGTCACCCTTTTGGTTTTCACATACAACTTACTAAAACAAGTAAACCAGATAACAGCAAGCGGTACCATCCGAAATAAAATCTAACCACACAGGGAAGGAAATACCAGGAACCAAACTGAAAAAAGAAAGAACCTTTGCCAGCACTGCAGGGTCATAAACGCCCATCATTTATGTTATATGGGAGGTAGTAAAAGTAACCTGTAGCTCGGGAGTCCCTTCTTTGCTTGGGCCAACCCTTGGATTGGACTTCAGGGCATCCAGAGAAAATGGGAAAGAGAGAAAAAATTACATGGTCAGAGAATGCTGGGAAAAGGTCATGTGAGTGCGGGGAATTCTTTTCTGGCCTCTTAAAGGCTCCACTGTAGAGTTGTGCAGTTTGGATTTGAACAACCATTTCATCGCGACCTTTTATCCCCCTGCTGCTCTCCTTGTGTTTTTTCCAGGCACAAATTATTTTCGAGAACGTTCATTAAATCCCAGGGCTGTTAAGCGAGCTCAGCTTCCCTCCTTGACTTGGCTTTTCAGAAGCCAGTTGGGAAGTTTGTAAAAGACAATTGTGTGACCTCCAGCTGCTGAAACTGGTCACTTTCCCCCCAATGCCGTTGTAAATTCAAAACTCTGGCTAAAGGAATAGTTGTAAATCAGAGATTATTGTAAGAGCAGTTTGATAGTAAAGCCCATTATCCAGAAAGTTTGAAGCTGGGTATGTTAAGCGAAAGACCAGTAACCTTATATTGGCAATACAAGCAGTCTTTGACATACAACCATTAGCTTAGTAACCGTTCAAAGTTAATAACAGCACTGGAAAAAGTGACTTGTGACCATTTTTCACATTTATGACCGTTGCAGCATCGCTATGGTCATGTCAAAATTTGGATGCTAGGCAATTGACTGTGGTGGTTCGCCGGCAGCAGATGCGGATGGCTGAGATCTCAGAGAGCGAGGACTCGGATGAGGGGCCTATGTGTGATGCAGGGATGGGGCCAGGACTATCAGGGAGTGGAGGGCTGCCTTCAGAGATTGTGGAGGCTGGCAGCAGTGAGGAAGAGGTCCCCGAGGGCTGCTCAAAGGAAAGAGCAGCTGCAGCAGCACGGGCGACTCAGAAGTAAGGCTGCAAGGTAATGACCCCTCCCTTAAGAGATAAAAGCCAGCTGAGAAACCGGAGTTCTTTGCAGGAAGCAAAGAAATTTGATATTCGAGCCTGGTGGACATTAGGAATATCTGAGTTGGTGTTTGGAAACTCTTTGATTATTTATTGTTTAGGAACTTTATCTGTTGTTCTTGGCAGCTTTGCAAAAACTTGGCAAGGCTCTTCCTTATTGGAGCTAATTAGTTGGAAGCAGCCTTTGATCTGTGAAAAAACAGGATTCATAAATGAAACATGAAAAGGTTGTGCTGGTACCTTTGTCTTGTGTTTACTCTCTTGGAACCAGATTTGGGTCAGAACACTGACTCATATTTATGACGCTCACAGTGTCCCTGGGTCATGGGCTTATACCCTTTTGCAACCACCTGACAAGCAACTGCAGCAAGAAAGGTCATTATATGGGGCAGAATTCACTTAACAGCTGCCTTGCTTAGCAGCAGAACTGTCGTATTAGAGTTTGGATTCCTGCCTAGAGCATGGGTTGAATTCAATAACGTATATGGTCTCTTTTCATTCTTTTTAATTATTGAGCTGCTTTGCTCCTTTTAATAAGCCTGCAAGCCTCCAGCTTTGATTGAATTATTTCTGACCTGAATTGTTTCCACATTAAAAATCTAATATCCTCCAGCCATTGTGCACACTAGGCTACAAGGTTAAAAAGAGTCTGACGGTGAATTGCGATGTCTGTGCCCACAGCGTCTTTTTCTTAGGAAAAAGAGAGAGAGAGAGCTAACAGCATCCTGCAAAGAGTCTTGAATTCCTGGCTGGGACCCAAAAGATAAATAATAGTGGTGGAAGCAGCATGTAGAGAAAGAAATTGACAAGGCAAATGGACAAAAATGTTGTGTTATTCTTGTTCAGATATATGGCTAAATTGGCAGTTGCAAATTCATTCCATTTTCTTTGGCCTTAAAAGAGGCACTTTTTAAAGGTAATTTGATTCAGGAATTAGATAAGAGACGTGAGAATGCTATTTAAGAGTAGTTCAGGAAAAGAGTTGCTTCTTATCAATTAGGGGTATATGGGATGAACCCCTTTTCTCCCCAATTAATTGGAATGCTGAGAAACACTCCAGTTGGTGCAGATTGTTTTGCTGACAAGGAAAGAGCGTGTGAATATACAGTGGCTTCGATAGTAAGAGCTCCCATCCTGTTTATATTTTTTAATGTCTTCACTGATTCTCTTGAGTATTGCACATATTGCTGACAGCCTGGTGGAGACATATGTGGCCTTTGTCAAGTTATTTTTATATGTTAGCGGCTTTGAAACGAAAAAGGGATGTTTTATGGAACTATGAAATGCATCGAATCCCCTCCTTCCCCCGTTGCTTTAAAGAAAATATCCTTGTAGTTGACTATTGGGCTTAATCCCTTTCTTTGGTCTGAGAATTATTGTAATCCTTTATATTTTTTGCCAGCTCAGATTCCAAGCATCTTCACATGCCTTTAAGGGAGGGATCCAATATTGCTGTTTTGTTTCCCCCCCCTCTGCTTGACCTGGACAAATGTCCACAATGTTTTCCAGCCCAACAAGTAAACTCTAATAGTTAGAAGGGAACTTTCACGCATCCATACCACGGTCAGTTAGAAACCATAGTTTCTTGCCCATCTGTTCTGACCAAGGTTTTCAAGAGACCGTAATTAAGCACACGCTTAATCCAAACAACTCTTGTTTTATTTCAGCGCTGGGAATTAGGTGCATTCCCAGCCCATAATGAATCCCAAACAGTCCCTCAAGATAAGCACCCACCTTTCTCTCCTTTGAATGGCTGCCAACAACAGAAGTGCCAAATGGACTATTAAAAACCAACTGAAGTACAAAGTCTACACAGAGCTTCAGGGGTTAATCCGAACAGAGCAATTGAAAGTTGCTTCCTGCAAAGGTTTCTCCACCTTTGCTTGTCCTTTATATCTTAGGAGAGGGGCAATCACCTCCCAGCCTTACTCCTTTTGTCTCAGCTGCTCTCATCTTCTGGCAGCTCTGTGCACACGAGCATTGGGAACAGGCTCCCCTTGCTCCTCTTCCTTGCTGCTGCCAGGCTCCGGAGGCTCCGGAGGCAGCACCCCACTCCTAGATGGTCCTGGCCCCATCTCTGCATCGGATGCAGGACCCTCGTCCAAGTCCTCTCCAGACTCCCTGGCTGGTCCCCGTTCTTCCCCACTGTCCGATTCCGCTGCTATCTCCACAGGCTGCCGGCAAACCACACCACCATCTTGTAGCTGCTTGTCATCACCAGTTGTCTCTCTTTGCTTCCTCAACAGAGTTCAGAGACCAACCTTCTTCTGATGATCATGTCCTACCTGCAGGCCTTTTGTTAGCCTCCTGGCTAAGTCTCCAGCGGCACCGGCAGTGCCTGCCTCTGAAGACCCCCCAAGCGTTTCAGTGCGCCGTTGGATTTATTTGGCTGGATATCTGAATGTATACCCCAAGTGGCTCAGTGTTGCCAGGTGGCCGAAGGCGAAGAGGGCAAGATGGGAGTGCCTTGCCCAAGCAGCCCGAAAGGAGCCTGGCATCTGCCTTGCCCGGGGCCCTCTCCATAACCGCCCTGTGTACTGCCTTGGCAGAGCCTGCCTGGCTACGGATACACGGGGGCACCTGTTCTCGCCAGGAGCTGGGAGTGGCTGATGTGCTGGGATACATTGACCCGGATCTACTTAAAGGTGAGAAGGAGTTAAAAGTTAAACCCTAGAGTTAAAAAAAAAAAGACAAGGAAGACTTGGGAAAATACAATTTGGGAAACAATTTGGGAAAATTGGTCGGAAGATGGGCAATAGGAATAAGAATTGAAGAGATTAGAAGAAGATATAGAAATATATATGAATCGTGGAGATGTGTATGTAACAAAGGTGTCTCAGTAGTGTTAAAGATGATCGAGATTTGTGAAAAGGAAAAAAGTACAATAAAAATATTAAATATAAATAAATAAAGGTGAGAAGGAAACGGATGCTCTTAAAAGATAACTATAGATTGGTCTCATGTGTCTGATCCTCTGCTGTTTATTTGTCCAGAGGCCAAACCACTAGTAAAAAGGCGTGATTTAAATCGACTTGACTTAAATCATCATTTTTAAAGAGCCACTGTGTCAGCCTTCAACTTTTGCTTCTCTTTCCGGCTGTCATAGTAACGGAGGGGGGGGGGGGGGAGGAGAGAGAGAGAATCAATTTGTGGGGTGGGGGGGAAGTGTGCTGGAGGCTTTAGAGAATGAACTGTAAAATTTGGGGAAAACTTTATTGTCTATGCTTACTTGCTTACTGCGCAGCTGCAGCATCTTATCTAACCAGGCCAAAGTCAACGGCCAGATATCTGCATCACCACCTGAAGATGCCCCACATGACATTATACACCTCTCAGATTGGATGGCCTGTTTGAACTAGGGTGGGTGGGCAGGCTGCCATGACTTTGTATGTGTGATTTCCGCTCCTAAATTCTCAGATCTCGAACTCTTTTGATGCTACCATTTTGATTTCCCTTTCTCTATAACCATGGAGTCTTAAGAATGTCCTCTTTGGATTTTGAATGGAGCACTATCTGACACATCGTCATCTCTGTCCCGCAGCAGCTCCTCCTCTGGCCCGCTGTTGACTCACCGGCAGGCCCACTTCACTTTAATGGGACAGCTGGTGATGCGCAGGGACACAACAAGGAGAGGGACGTGGCGGGCAGCAGGTGGGTGGATGCCCGCTAACAGGCACTGCCAAGATGGATCTGAAATGACAGGTGCTCTTCTATATAAAAGCTGTTTAGAAGGCTTCACTTTCACATTTACTGCTTGCCGCTGCCGCCGGTGGTACAGGTGCATTTCTCTCAAAACAACCATGCAGTCTGTAGCATACATGGATTTGCAAAGTTAAAAGAATATTCCTGAGCTTTGCTTTATGATTTATCATCTCATGGTTACTATGAAATGGTGTGTGAATGCGTCAACGCAAGGCATGTTATCTCAGCTTGCAGAGCTTGGATTCCTTGAATGAGTTTACCAAGCATGTAAATATTACAGAATATGCAGCCTCATGCTACATAACTAAGTCCCATTTCATGCTGAATAAACTAAATTTTTAAATAAAAAATTCTTAAATAAAAAACTATCTTTAGATAGATTTTTTTTTTTTACTCCAAAAGCATCTTAGTAAAATAAATTTGATAAAAATAAAGTCCGATTTAAAAAACAACAACACGATTTTTATCCACCCTGGCTCAACCTCAGCAATGTAAAGATGTGTGGAGTTATGCATCCCGACTAGGGAATTCTGGGGAGTGAAGATCATGCATCTTAAAAATGGCTAAATACGTGGCCGGCTGAGGAATTCTGGGAACTCAAAGTCTACAAGTTGTAAAATTGACAAGGCTGGAGACCCCCCAGGTAAAGCACAAGGTCAACTTACTTGTTAAATATGGTGCAAAATGGAGCAAGTAGCCAGTTTTAAGTTTCTGGGTATTACCATAAAAGAGGACCTGACCTGGGGTGCTCAAATTGCACCACTGGTCAAAAGGGCCCAGTGGAGATTCTACTACCTGAGACTTCTCAGGAAACAGCAACTGAATGAAAAACTGCTGGTGACCTTCTACCGCTGCACCAGAGAGAGCATTTTAACTCACTGCACCTGTGTCTGGTTTGCCAATTGCACAAGGGCAGATAGGACAGCGCTCCAGAGGGTTTAACGTCATTGCCCAGAGGATCCTGGGTTGCCCTCTCCCCTCTCTGGAATTGCTTTAGAGCTCCTGCTGCCTTAAGAAAGTTCAAAATATTCTCAAAGATCCATCTCATCCTGGGAACTCTTTTTTTGAACTATTACCATCTGGCAGCCGGTACAGGAGAATAAAAACAAGGACAAATAGGCTGAAAAACAGCTTCTATCCCAGGGCAGCAGCTCTGTTGAATTCTACCGTATAGTGCAATATGAATGCAATTTCAGGGGGTTTCAATTCACTATATAGAATGTGAAGGATGTTTGTTTGTGTTTATTTTCATAGTCATGATGTGCACTGAAGATGGTGTTTGATTTCATTGTACGAGGTGCAATGACAATAAAGGAAACTAAAGTAAAGTAAAATATAAAATGTGAGGGAGGTGGAAACCACCAATAAACAAATAGTTAAGATAAACTCAGCTCTGGCTGAAATGCTTAATTTTCAGCTGCACCACTGGCTGGTTATCTGTGGTTTTCTAGCAGTCTGGCCTCGCTTAAGCCACTGCCCTTGAATACTTCTGCAAGATACTTCAGGTCTTCCTCTTCTAGCATGACATGAACAAATCATTTGGGTTTTTTTTTTTTTTCTGTTTTCTGTTCCTGGAAATATCTGAAGGTTATTTTTGTTTTCCTCTGAAAAAAAACTGTGGTTTAACCCTGTAGCCCCCTAGATGTAGAGAGGAAGGAAAATGACCTTGATGAAAATAAATAAGACAATTATCCACGCAAGTATTCTCAATGTTGATAAAACGAAGGGGAGATCATCATAGATTTTAGAAGGAGCCAGCATGGTCATACTCCACTCAGTATCAAGGATGCAACAGTATTAAGTATCTGTGGGTGCAGATAACTAACAATCTGAACTGGTCTCTCCACACGTCATCCTTAGTGAAGCGTGCAAACCAGCCTCTGCATTTCCTGTGTCGGATGAGGAGAGCACATCCTTTTCCTTCTATCCTGGCCACTTTCTACAGAGGCACGATTGAGAGCGTTTTCACAAACTGCACGGTTTGGTGACGGCAGCACCTCAGATAGAAAGTCCCTATAAAGAGTGGTGAGGACAGTGGAGAAGATTATAGGAAGCTCGCTTCCCGTTATTCAGGGTGCTGTTTACATGCGCTATGTGCTTTGAGCTCAAAGCATTGTTAGAGACCCCACACACCCACTTTATAACCTGTTTCTGTTGCTCCCCTCTGGCAGGTTTCGAAGTATTTATAGTAGGATTACTGCAGCTTTGTTCCCTATGCCATCAGTCTGGTAAACTCTCAAGATTTGTTTTTCTCACCACTTATATGTATACATCCGAACTAGCGTTGTCATACATGTGGGTATTTGCATAATTATGTATGTAGGTATTTGCATAATTATGTATGTATTTGACATGTTCATGTAGTGTATATTGGAAGTGATGACCCTTTGAGAGCTCTGTGCAACGAAATTTCATTTTAATGTATGCCAATTAGTGTACTGTACATTCAGAGTGACAATAGAGTTATTCTAAGTTCTAAGAGTGGTTGCAATGTTTTTTTAAGGGGGATAACAAAACCTTTGAAAGCCAGTTGCATTGATTTTATTTTAATTTCTTTGTCGTGAGGCATTGAGAGCTGGTTGGCATGTAAGTTTCATACATTACTGTTAGTATTATTGTTGTCTGTGTGCTACACTGACTCATAACTGAGCATAAGAAGGGAGAGAAGGTAAAAACACAATCAGGCTTGCAAGATTCTGTTATAATCAGTTTCAGTAAAGAGAGTTTTAGCCTTCTGTTGGAGTTGACTTCTTGGTTTAACACTATCTTGACCAAAGTGAAGACTAAGGAAATCAACCAGGAATTTCAAATTCGCATTGCTTGTTTAACTTTCCTCCATCCTCACTTGTTTTCCCACAATCTCCATTTTAAAAGTAGATTATTATAGTCACAAGCCTGGGTTTGTTTGTTCCTTTGGGAACATCCCATCCCATCAAATAACTCCTATTCAGTCCAGTTTTTTCCTACTGAAATGAGGTTGAATCGTTGCCAGCTAGGGCAATCAGTCTTGTGTATATATCAAATTTCGATATATTATTCTGATTATGCTCCATGTGAAACATCTTAAAACTGAGCACATTTTGGAGTTCTTTTTGTTATCATTATTTGTAACCATGGCGAACTGGCATTAAAACAGGATTTTCAGTTTCTTGAATTGGGAGGACCTGCATGGAACAGATTGGGAACAATATCAAGCCGTTCTTGTTTAAAATTCTCGTATCGTTGTGTTTTGTTTTCCCAAAGTTGATTTTGGAGAGAGGAAAACTGTGAGAGTTAAAAAAAAATATAAATCAAATTTTAGAGCATTTCTTTTTGGACATTCATGAGCTCTAAACCCACTGAGTTGCTTCATGAAGAATTAAATCTCACTGATTCACAGCTGCAGCGTTTGACAAGATGGAACACAGTGGCACCAACCAATAAATCAGCCTTCTTTCCACCAGAACGAATAAACAATGAACCTTTGTATTAATCCACCTGCCACATGGATAGCTGCACCAGCACTTACGGATCTGAACTGAAAGAAGTTTCTTTTTTAAAAATATGTATTTACTATTTTATGTTTTATCGATGGGAATAAAATACAAAACAGAAAAAAACCCCTGGAGAGAAAAAAAAACCCTCATACATCCAACAGTAACAAGGAAAAAAGGTATAAAAAAGGGAAAAAAGAAAAATAATGACTCAAACACCCAACATTAAACATTGGGGGAAAAAAAATTCCACTTAAACTTTAGCTGGCTTTCATGCCTAAGGCAAGACTAGAACTTGCTGTCTCCCCCACTTTTATAACCTGGTGCTTAAACCACGAGATCAAACCGGCTCTTTATCTTGTTAAATGGGTCCGTGTGTAGGGTTTTTTTTTTTTTTATGGTTCTGCTTGTTGCCAGGGCAAAGGCCCCAGGATAAACCAGTGAAGCACTGCGTAAAGTAGGTGGAGAAAGTAGTCCTTGAGGAAACTCTCAGAGTGAAACTGCTTTCACAAGCTGCTTGATGATCTGAAATTGGAATTGGAACTGCTCTCCTCTGCTTGTGTTTTGCATTTGGAAGAGATTTCTTTTCAGGTGGGGAGGAGGAGTAGAACTCCTTAGCATCAGAGCGTGTTAATAATAATAAGATACAAAATACTAATGCTCTGATGGTCATTTCAAAAAAATCCTTTCTTAGTGAGCCCCTAGAAGCCAAGAGGAACATACGGGCCAAATGTCCAGTTTGTAGACTTTATGGTTCTGGAGATTTTGTGACGATGCCTGAGTGGTCTTTTGTTTTTAGATATATAGATATATAATGCTTGTTGTAATATCTGTTTTCAATAACACTTTTAATTCTGCTAGCTATTTATCATCACTGTTTGCAAGGTAGGCAGCCATACAGAATGACATAAACCGCTGAAGATTCCTGCAAAGTATTTGTAACATCCCTAGGTGTGAAGAAATATACAATCTTTACCCCATAAAACCAGGACACAGCCCTCATTTCCCGGAAAAGCCAAAGCAGAAAACTATCTAGTGTGGGCTTTGTGAAATGGAGAATGAGTTTTAAACAAGGCGATGGGACTTGGTCCTGGATTTTTGGAGAATCTGATGTAGGTGGGGGGAGAATCCTATTATGTTCTATCTATATTCATATGGAAAAGACATTTGTTTTAGCTCAATAGGTGCCTCTTTAAAAGATAAGATCTGTACCAGGTTTCAGGATGTTGCTCTTGTGGAAGTTAGTAAACCCCGGTGACCAGCATAGAACAAAGAAAGACTTTGCTATTTGTCTAAGCAATTCTTAAGACAATTTTTATTTTTGTCTTTAAGGTAACCAAATCTAATTTTTTTTAATCCATTGAACATTACTTTTCTATAAACCATGCAGTTTGAGATGCTTTCCTTCCACCCACCTCAGCCTTCTGTAACTCAGCCTTCTCGAGATATGTGAATTCTTAGAATCCTGATTTAAGAGGCAATTCTTACATTCCTTTCATTTAAATTTTTACATTCCTGGGCAATTCTGAAGAGACAAATTATCCATATCTGAAGAATATCCCAGTAACACAAGTCTATTGAACATCAGAACACTCAGTAAATAATATTGCAACCAGTGGTGGGATTCAAATTTTTTTTACTACTGGTTCTGTGGGCGTGGCTTGGTGGGCGTGGCAGGGGAAGGATACTGTAAAATCTCCATTCCCTCCCCACTCCTGGGGGAAGGTTATTGCAAAATCCCCATTCCCTCCCCACCCCACTAACCTGCTTTCCAGCTCCGTTCTCCCATGCAGGGCAACCAAAGGAGACCCAGCCGATCAGCTAGGACTCAATGGGAGGCAGAGAAGAGATGGGGTTGGCAGGGCCAGTCAAAGGCGGGATTTGCCGATTCTCTGAACTACTCAAAATTCCCGCTACTGGTTCTCCAGAACTGGTCCGAACCAACTGAATGCCACCTCTGATGACAACGTTCTATAGACCTCCTGGGTTGTAAACTGGAAGGCTGAATCTGTGGCATGAGGAAGAGTTTCTGATCAGAAGTAACACCCCTAATGCAACTGACTGGTTGATTCTGTCTCCATCCAGACTACTGCATGAACCCCCAGACGGTGTTGCTGCTTCGGGTGATTGCTGCCTTCTGCTTCTTGGGAATCATCTGTAGCCTTTCAGCGTTCCTTCTCGACGTCTTTGGGCCCAAACACGCTGCACTGAAGATTACGCGCCGTTATGCATTTGCTCACATTCTCACAGGTAGCTAAGAGAGCGGAGGTGGGCTGCAGCCGGTTCGCCCGAATCCCTTGTTCCGATTTTGTGTGGTTTGGAGAACGGCCTGTTTTTCAGACTGTTAGCCTGAAAATGGCCCAAAAACAGACTGAAAAATGTGGGGGGGTGGGGCCAGCCAGTGATGGGATTAGCCCTAACTGGCTGAATCCTACCTGTTGTCAGGGCTCCAACAATCCACCCCCATTCGAATCATGAGTCTCTAGCCGCATCTCTCAGAGTTTAAAAAAAGATTTATTAGGAGTGAACATGTCGGCGTTACCTGGGTGCAGCCGACTCTGAGACATATCATTCATTTCATCCTTGACCCTGGTCTTCCCCTTACCCCCGATTATATTCTCCAATGGGACACATCCATAGCCAAGAGTCATCAATCATGCTCTCCAGTAATAATCTTGCCCGCCAGAAGCTTCGGCCACCTAGCAATCATCTACGGTATGCACTACTCCCCCCCACTCCCTTTCTACTGGCAACTCTAAAAGACCAGAGAAGTATTTTTGAGTTGACATCTGTTCCTTTGAGACAAGTGGCCGGGAGGCAGGGCTGAATGTGATGAGTGATATCACCCATCCAGTCACATGACCGACCAGCCACGCCTACCCAGCCAGAGAACCGGTTGCTAAAAAATTGGCAGCCCACCACTGCTGGGGAGCCTTGATTTTACATTAAGCTTTGGGTTCCTTTGCAGGGGGGCTTCCGTGGGGCTTCCACAACCGCCCGTCCCTCTTAACTTGTCCACCGAATACTTTCATTTTTCTCCACGCGTGCTTGATCTTGGAGCCTTGAACACCCCCCTTTTTGTGTTCCTACAGTGTTAAGTTTTTCACCCCTTGTGAAATTTTAGAGCTCATGTTCCACGTTGCTCTACCGAGTCCCCTTCTGCGCTGAAGGCACAATTAGTTGGACTAAGAAGGGAAAGCTGCTTGGTCATCCAGGTCACCATTTGTCCCAAAGTTGCGTTTTTGAGAGGCAACTGGACTCAATTTGATGAAACTAGACCAAAGAAGTCCAGATGCCTCTTGAATACGCACCTTTGGGACCAGAGAAAGCACCTATGCTTTCTCCCATTGGTGCAACTCAAGTCTTTGGCCCTTGGTTTGGCCATAGGCCACAAAATCATCTCAAAATGACCTTAGGAAGTCATTCCCAAAACTATTGGGAAGACATTAAATTGCTTTTTGCAGTTCATTCGGCTTCTACCCCACATTTGCATTAAAAACAAGTCATAAAGCATCTTTTTGTCCAGTCAGTTCTCCATGAGACAAACCGGTCCAACGTGTACATTCAACTTCAGATCCCGAAAGATCATATCTCTCCCCATCCCACACTTTCATCTTAAAAAGAGTGTAAGAGTTCAAAAAGCAAAAAATGTACATTTAGCAGGTAACAGAGATGATGCAACCTATTGGTTCCTCGCTAGCTGTCTCTGGCTCTCTCTATCATTCTCTGTCTCTGTGTCTTTCACTCTCTGTCTCTCTTTCTGTCTCTGTGTATTTCACTCTGTCTCTCTCTGTTTCTGTGTCTTTCACTCTCTGTCTCTCTCTGTCTCTCTCTTTCACTCTCTGTCTCTGTGTATTTCACTCTCTGTCTCTCTCCGTGTCTTTCACGCTCTGTCTCTCTCTCTCTCTGTCTCTGTATTTCACTCTCTGTCTGTCTCTCTATCTCTGTGTCTTTCACTTTGTCTCTCTTTCTATCACTCTCTGTCTCTCACTCTCTCTCTCTCTTTCACTCTGTCTCTCTCTCTGTGTGTCTTTCACTCTCTTCTCTGTCTCTCTCTCCATGTCTGTCTGTTTGTTTCTCTCTCTGTTAGCCTGAGAAAGGGTCATTGCCCATGTCCCCCATGTTCCCATGCATCTTTTCCTTCTGCCCACAGTGCTGCAGTGCGCCACAGTGATCGGGTTTTGCTACTGGGCATCAGAGCTGATTCTCGCCCAGCAGCAGCAGCACAAGAAGTACCACGGCTCGCAGGTCTATGTTACGTTTGCCGTCAGTTTTTACCTGGTGGCCGGAGCCGGTGGGGCATCCATCCTGGCCACGGCCGCCAACCTGCTGCGCCACTACCCCACTGAAGAAGAGGAGCAGGCCTTGGAGCTCCTGTCCGAGATGGAGGAGAACGAACCTTACCCCGCGGAGTACGAAGGCATCAACCAGTTCCAGCCACCGCCGGCTTACACGCCGTAACGCTTCCCCGGACAATGGCTGGGGCAAGGAGGGGGGGGGTGGGTTTTCTTCCAGCCTGTCCCAGAATGTCAACCTGCACACAATTGCTTGGAACCTCCTCTTGTAGGCGTTTCTCCCTTCCTTCCTCCCCCCCCACAACGTGGATCTGCTCCCTTTTTACCGTTTCCTGTCTGGGGAGAGGACCAGGTGCCTGAGCTGAAGACTTGCTCATGCAGTGACCTCTGAAGCGGTTGGATTCCGAAGCAATGGGGTGACACTTGGGGGCGGGGTTTGAACCTCAGGCATTCAGGGGGGAACTGCCCCACATTTTCGAGCGGCAGAGCTGGGGGAGGCTCCAGAGAGAGAGAGAGATCTGAAGAGAGGAACAGGAGAGCCGCTTCGGGAGAAGGAAACGAAAAGGAAGGCACGTAGACAGCTTGTTTGGATGGGAAAGGCGATGGGAGGGTGGGCGGGCGGGCGGAGGGAAGGGTGCCACCATTTTTGACATTGCGCGAAGACGTTTTGCATTGGACAGCGGAGAATTCAGCCGTCCTGTCCCGCCACCCACACAGCTCTCCTTTTTGTGGGGGGTGGGAGGACGAGTGGAAGGAGATCCCTCTCCGACGTTCACCCCTTGGGGCCAACAGGCTTGGCCTTCTGCACCCCAAAAGATGGGACTCCTTCTCTCTATGCACTGGCTTGTGGAGAGCTGACCCCGTGTGCTTCCTGAAAAAGCAGGGTGGGCGGCGTTTCCTCCCGCCCTCGTTTCATCCACTCCCGCCTTCCGCAATCCCGCGGAAGCGTTTTGCACTTTCTCTTGCTCTTTCTTTGCGCGGCCTCCTCTTTCCCTGACGGGGTTGGTGGGGGAGAACGGAAGGGGCCACGAAACACGGCACGCTCCCAAGAGGATATTGCGACTACTGAGCTTTCCCTGAGAGAGGTGGGCGCCTGTTGTCTGTGGCAAGGGACTCCCGGGGCTGTCCTTCCATCCGGCGTCCCCGCTGCACAATTGCCAGTCCTCCAGCCCCTCTTCGCCAGGCAACATGTCACAACCACCTTCTTCTCCCTACCGCCGCCACCACCAATGCAACCAATTATATGCAAAAAAAAAAAAAAAACTTGATTCCAGGCTCGATTTCCACTGTTACCTTTTCGGTATGTCTTTTCCTCCTCCACCGATTCCACCTTCTCCCTATAGCTTCTGGCCCCGATTTCTCCCGACCCGCCGGCGTGTTTCACAGACGGGAGTCCTCCTGTTAGCTGCAGGTAGTAACCCAAAAGAGCATTTCACTTTCTGTTCGCTTCCTGTACAAAGAGAATTATAGTTAACCTTTTTCCTTTTTTTTTTTCTTTTTTTTTTAAATTCTCTGCGTGGAGGTAAACCCGCTTTGAATAAGCCAGCAATGTTTTGTTTTTAAAATTCACTAAAATGTGCTTTTACTGACCGTGGGAGGGAAGGAGGGAGGGAGGGAGGATGCTGACACGAAAAGTGAGTGAGTGAGCCTTGTCGAGGAATATGTGTGTCTGTGTTTTGAAAGAAGATGGAGAACTGTAAAAACGAAGTAAAACCGGCTTGACTTGATGGAGGTTTATTCCTGTTAAGCGAGATTTAAAAGAAAAATGCAGCGAAAGCCGCCTGAGAGGTTGGAGGGAGGTTTGCTGTGATCTTGTTGCTGAAGGGGCTGCTTTGGTTGTTCAGAGTTCGAGAGGACTTTAAATCCAGGGGCTGGGCGTCAAAAACTTCAGCAACAGGTTCTCTCCTGGTTGCTGGGTGGGCTTGGTCATGGTGGGCGTGGCCTAGTTGGCCTCCTGCAGCACCATGCAGGGGGGTCATCTTTGCCAGGTGAAAAACAGCTCCCCCAGGCTCCGGAGCAGAGGTGGTATTCAGCCGGTTCCGGAGAACTGGTAGAGGAAATTTTGAGTAGTTGGGAGAATTGGCCAATCCCATCTCTTGACTGGCCCCACCCCCTTCTATTCTCCATCTCCCATTGAGTCCCAGCTAATTGGCTGGGTCTTCTTTGGTTGCGCTGCTCAGGAGAACGGAGTTGTAAAACAGGTTAGTTGGGTGGGGATGGGGGAATGGGGATTTTTCAGTACCCTTCCCCTGCCAGGCCCACCAAGCCACGCCCACCAAGCCACGCCCATAGAACTGATAGTAAAATAATTTGAATACCACCACTGCCCATCTCTTCTCCGCCTCCCATCGAGTCCCAGGTGATCGGCTGGGTCTCCTTTGGTTGCCCTGCAAGGAGGAAGGGAGCTGTAAAGCAGGTTAGGGGGGTGGGGAGGGAAGGGGGGATTTTGCAGTATATCCTTACCCTGCCACGCCCACCAAACCACGCCCACAGAACTGGTAGTAAAAAAAATTGAATCCCACTACTTCTTCGGAGAATGGAAAGGGGCCCATGTCTGGCCTCCTGGAACTTCCGGGAATCCTGGTTTATGCCCTCCCTGAGCTTCCGCGCGGGCCTTGTACTTAGCTGGCATCCAAAATGGGCCGCATGGAGACTCCTGGGAGGGGTGGGGTGGGGTGGGGTGGGGTGGGCCAGCCAGGAGTGGGATTTACCAGTTCACCAAACCGGTAATTAAAAATGATAAAATTAGCAACTGGTTCGCACAAATCGGGGCGAACTGGTTAAGCAGCCCATCCGTGGACTTTAATCCTTCTCTTACCTGTGCCAGATCATGCAGACGACACGAGATCCTCTATAGCTTGAGCGTGTTAACATGCCGCCAGTATAAATATAGGGTTGGAAAATGGAGGGAAGGAGACCCTTTCCCTGTTCTCTTAATTGCAGGGGGACAAAAACTGCTATAGCTTTTTAAATTAGACTCCGAAGGCTTCACCTTTTCAACGCCGAGAAGGAGAAAGTTGTAGGATGTAGAAGAAATCTGATTTTTTAATTTCAATTTTAAAAGGGAGTTCAGTTTGGGGGTGGGGGTGGTCCCAATTTGACTTTTGTGCTTTCTGCACGCTCACAAAACAGCCGGTAGCGATCTTTTGCTCCCTGCTGATTTGGCTGTAAATGTGCACACTGTTACCATTTCCATATTTCTCTTGTATTTGTATTTGAGACCTGGTGCCGCGGGGGTTAGAATGTGCAGTATTGCAGGCTGATTCTGCCCACAGTCTAGAGTTCGATCCTGACAGGACTCAAGGTACACTCAGCCTTCTGTCCTTCCAAGGTGGGTAAAATGAGGATCCAGATTGTTGGGGGCAATAGACTGACTCTGTAAACTGCTTAGAGAGGGCTGTAAAAGCACCGTGAAGCAGTATATAAGTCTAAGGGCTATTGCTCTTCCTTCCTTCCTCCTTCCTTTTCTCCTTCCTTTCCTTCCTCCCTTTTCCTCCTTCCATTCCTCCTTCCTTTCCTCCCTCCCTCCCTTCTGTCCTCCCTCCCTCCATTCTTTCTTCCCTCCCTCCTTCCTCCCTTTTCATCCCTCCATTCCTCCTTCCTTTCCTCTCTCCATTCCTTCTTTCCTCCCTTCCTCTTTTCCTCCCTCTTTCATCCTTCAGTCCTTCTGAGGTGGGTAAAATGAGGACCCAGATTGTTAGGGTCAAGAGGCTGACTCTGTAAAACCACTTAGAGGGGGCTGGAAAGCCCTGTGAAGTGGCCATGTGAACTTCCATGGCTATTTGGATCTTGAAGGGAGTAATGGGAAAATACTGCATCCACTCTTCCCCTTTTCTGGCTCAAGGCTGGGAAGCAATAAAGGCTCCAGGTGCCAAGGGCAGCTTGATTCATCTTCGGAATAAACTGGTGGCCCCAACCTGCCTTCTTTTTCCATAGCGGGACTTGATAAAAAACACATAATCTGCATACAATCATTTTGAGTCCCAGCGCATTGTTCACGAAGCATTGTTGATTAACTCCCATCGGTAAAAATCTGGATTCCTTTTTCTATCCAGAATAAAACAGCGGCGTAAATGGCCTCTGGGCAAATATTTGAAGTGTGCAGGCTTGTAAAGGAATGAAGGATCGCAGAATTAAGAAATCCTCGTGCGTCTTCCTTCACCAGGAAGGGCAAACTCAATTTGACCAGTGTCTGTTTGATCGCTTTGCAAAGGCTGCAGTTCTTGCATTGACATGTTTCTATTTTTTTAAAAAAAAATAATATTCACATTGTGGTGCATTTCTTCTTGTCGGTCTGCCTCGAGTCTCTTTTTCTTCAAAGCTTGAATCCACAATAAAAGATTAGAATAGCAGAAAAAGAATTACCTTGTTCTACAAAGGCTAGAGTTGAGTTTCAACGCTGGGTGAAATGAAGGCCTCAATCTTCGTGCAAAATGCCCAAACCAAAGAATTTGACATCCCTGCCTGAAGATGCTTTTACTTAAAAAAAGGAAAGGCCTTTCCAAAGTGTGACAATGATGCGAGAACACCAGTACAATCCCCACCCCCAAGGCTATTACTATTATAATCCATTTACAGGGTTGTTGAGGCCACTCGGAGGTTTACTTGGGTCCTCACGGTCACCTGAATAGTAGTACTAGTTGCTGTAGAATGCAATTTTTTTCCCCTCTGGAAATCCATTCCTACTCCCACACCATTCCAAGGGGATTCATCCCAAATTGTATAGCTGAAAATCTGACTCTGTGACCTTAAGGACCCAGATAAACCTCCAAGTGGCCTCAACGACCCTCTAAAAGGATGCAAATGACCAGCTGTCTGCAAGGAGTATCAATCCTTCCCTTCCCCACCATTCAGCTAGAGCTGAAGAAGCTTCTCAGTTGAGAAGCGAAATGTCTTCCAAGAAAAAATACCAGAAAGTCCAGTTGCCTCTTGGAAAAAAAAAATGCACCTTTGGGATAGTAACCAAGTTGTTAAGTGAATCTGGTTTCTCATTTGACTTTGCTGGTCAGTAGGTTGCAAAAGGCGATGCCATGACCCCGGGACACTGTAACCATCATAAATGTGAGTCAATGGCCAAGTATCTGAATTTTGACCATGGAGATGCCATAGGTGTCATGGTGAAAAACAGCCACCAGTCTCTTTTTCGGTGCCATTGTAAACTTTGAACAGCCATTAAGTAAGCTGTTGTAAATGGAAGATGACCCGTACAGTCAGGAAATGCTGGCTGGGGCATTCTGGGAATTGAAGTCCACAGCTCTTCAATTGGCTAAGATCAGGGGTGGGATTCTACAGGTTCACACCTATTTGCTAGAACCGGTTGTTAGAAGAAATGACTGGCCTAATCCTGTAAGGAAGGCAGGAAGGAAACATTCTGGTGTTGCTTACAGAAACTGTCTCTCCGTTGACCCTTATTCCATTCTTGGCAGGACTAGACTTCCTGTCTCAGGAACTTCTCTGGAGTTTTTTTCCCCTCCTTTGCTGGTACTTTGCTTGTGTGGAATGACCATTCAAAGTTATAATGGCACTGAAAAAAGTGACTTATGACAGTTTTCACACTTATGACTGTTGCAGCATCTCCACAGTCATGAGAGGCTAGGCGAGGAGATGCGTGCCTCGATGTGAATGATATTGAGTTGACCACGCCCAGCCAATAATATGACCACCAAGTCACGCCACCACCTAAGCCATGCCCATTTGAATCCCACCCTTGGCTAAGATGGACATATGCTGCATTGAACTACAGCTCCCGGAGTTCCCCAATAGCCTTCAGAGCAAGGGTCTTCACACTTGGCAAGCTTAAGACTTGTGGACTTCAACTCCCAGAATTCCTGAGCTAACATGACTGGAGGAGGAATTTTGGGAGTTGAAGTCCACAAAGTCTTAAAAGCTGTCCAATTTGAAGATCCCTGATACAGAGACTGGAAATTGTGCTGCTTGGCCGACCTCGTCTCTGGAGGAGACCAGGGCCCAGCAATGCCTGCTTCCCAAATGGTAACTCCCAGAAAAGGGATTTCCACACCCTCCGCCTCTTTTTTTTTTTTCCTAAGGGAGAATCCAAGGTCCATCTGCCCTTGGACTGCATCTCCCATCGTCCCTTTGCTAAAGGGAGGCCCCAACACAAGGCTGTCTTTGGGAGCGCCTGACTTCACGCAGGCGCCATCCAAGGGCAGCCCCGATGGGAGGGGGGCGGGTTGGGGTCCTCCTGTCTCCAAGGCGCCCTTGAGTGGGTCACAAGGCGGAGCTCCCAGGCTCGATGGGCGAGCGATTCGAAGGAAAGTCAGCACGCTGTCCGCGAGAGGTCGTAGGGGAAGAAGGAGGGAAGAAAAAAAAAAAAGACGGACGTCTCTTTCCTCCAATCGGAGGGCGGGGATGGCTAAGCGCCGGCCAATAGGCACCGAGCTCTGGGCGCGGGGCGCGGTCTAGCCAGCGGTGCCCGCTTTCTGAGGGCTTCTCAAGCGAGGAGGGGAAAGCCAGGAGGAGGAGAAGGCGCCGCCCCGCCCCGTCTTCGCCCCCTCCTCTCTCCCCAACCTCTGCTCGGGCCGCGCCACCGGCTGGAGGGTTCGCGGGGAGAGGCTTCGTCAGGTGAGGCTTTTTTCTTCCCCCCGTCTCGCGTCCACAGCCCCTTCCCCAAAAGGCCTCTGGGAATTGTAGTCCCCGGGGCCTGGGGGGGGCCTGAGGGGCCCTCCGGGATGGGGGGTGGAGAGGTGGCCATTTGGCGGCGCCGCAGTGAATGCTGGGAAAAGGGCGCCAAGGCCTGGAGGGGGGCGTGGAGGAGCTCCCTCAAAGCCTGCAAGGGAGCGTCGTGGCTGCAGCTTCCGCCGGCTTCTTCGGGTCTGTTGGCGGGGTGGAAGGGCGGGGTGGGGGAGTGGGGTGTGTGGACGGTTGCCAGCCGGTAACGGGAAGCCCCGTAAAGCGGCCAGAAATTGGGGGGGGGTGTGTGTGTATGAGGGGGAATTGAGACCGCTCGAAGGGGGCGGCACCTGAATGAATAGAAAGCCCAGCGGAACAGGCTGGATCGCCGAAGGATCCGTATCTATAAGGGGATCCTGGAGGCGTAAATCAAGGGCCTTCAAGCTGGGCAAGTTTAAGACTGGTGGACTTCCCAACTCCCACAATTCCCGAGCTAACATGACTGGAGGAGGAGGAATTCTGGGAGTTGAAGTCCACAAGTCTTCAAGCTGTCAAGTTTAAAGACCCCTGGAATAGGTAGATAGAGGTAGAAATAGATAGATGGAGGGAGGGAGGGAGAGAGAAAGATAGAATAGATAGATAGATAGATAGATAGATAGATAGATAGATAGATAGATAGATAGATAATCTATTCTAGAATAGATAGAGAAGTAGGATAGAGAGAAAGAGAAAGAATAGATAGATAGAATAGACCAAAAGTTACCAAACTTGGCAACTTTTAAGACTTGTGGACCTCAACTCCCAGAATCCCTGAACTAACATGACTGGAGGAGGAATTCTGGGAGTTGAAGTCCACAAAGTCTTAAAGCTGCCAAGTTTGGAGACCCCTGGTGTATGTAGAATAGATAGAAAGAGATAGATAGAATAGATAGAGGGAGAGAGAGAGACATGCAGGCAGATAGATAAAGAGAGGTAGGATAGAGAGAGATAAAATAGAATAGACCAAGGGTCCTCAAACTTTGCAACTTTTAAGGCTTGTGGATTTCAGCTCCCAGAATTCCTGAGCTAACATGACTGGAGGAGGAATTCTGGGAGTTGAAGTCCACAAGTCTTAAACTTGCTAAGTTTGAAGGTCCCTGGAATAGATAAAGAGAGGTAGAATAGGTAGATAGAAAGAAAGATAGAATAGATATATAGATAGAATAGATAAAGAGAGGTAGAATAGAGAGAAAGAGAGAGATAGGTTAGATCCAGGGTCTCCAAACTCGGCAAGGTTAAGACTTATGGACTTCAAACTTGGCCACTTTAAAACGTGTGGACTTCAACTCCGAGAATTCATGAGCTAACATGACTGGAGAAGGAATTCTGGGAGTTGAAGTCCACAAGTCCTAAAGCTGTCAAGTTTGAAGACCCCTAGTGTATATAGAGTAGAATAGGAGCTGTGGGGGACTTTGGAGGTCTAGTCCAGCCTCCGGCTGCCTTGGGCGGAGGGTTGGACTAGAAGACCTCAAGGTCCCTTCCAGCCTATGATTCTATGAAGTGAATCTATAACATCTCAGACTATCTATCTTATCTATCTAGTCTCTTCTTAAAAACCTCCAGTGATGAAGCCCCTACAACTTCTGGAGGCAAGTTGTTCCACTGATTAATTGTCCTCACTGTTAGAAAGTTTCTCCTTAATTCCAGGTTGCTTCTCTCCTGGATTAGTTTCCATCCATTGTTTCTTGTCTGATCTTCAGCTGCTTTGGAAAATATTATTATTATTATTATTATTAATTACATTTATATACCGCCCTTCTCCCAAGGGACTCAGGGCGGTGAACAGCTCGTCCAAAAACCCCACAAATACAAAAGTTAAAAAATAATTAAATATTAGAATTAGCTGCAGACTAAAATTAGGAAACCCCCCCCACCCTTAAAACCCAATTCAAAATCAAAAATGGAGATCAAATTTAAAATCATTATCTCAGCCCAGGCCGGCCTGCTCAAAGAGCCAGGTCTTTAACGCGCGCCTGAAGGCCCTCAGGTCCGTGCCGGTACGAAGTTCCGGTGGCAGAGTATTCCAGAGGGCGGGGGCACCCACAGAGAAGGCCCTACCCCTCGGCGCCGCCAGACGACACATAGCGGCCGACGGCACCCGGAGCAGACCCTCCCTGTGGGAACGCACCGGCCTGTTGGAGAACGTTGGTAGAATGCGGTCCTGAAGGTAACCTGGTCCCATGCCATGGGTCGCCCTAAAGGTCAAAACTAGAACCTTAAAGCGAACCCGGAGAGCCATCGGCAACCAATGCAGCTCGCGCAGGAGAGGCGTCACATGGGCGCTACGCGACGCCCCCATAATCACCCTCGCGGCTGCATTTTGCACCAACTGGAGTCTCCGGATGCTCCCCGCAGGGAGCCCCATGTAGAGGGCATTACAATAGTCCAGGCGAGAGGTGACAAGGGCCTGAGTGACCGTGCGCAAGGCGTCCCGATCCAGGAAGGGCCGCAACCGGCAGATCCGACGGATCTGATGAAACGCCCCCCTGGAGACGGCCGCGATGTGATGTTCAAGCGACAGCCGTACATCCAGGAGGACTCCCAGGTTGCGAGCCCTCTCTGTGGGGGGCAGAACCTCCCCCCCAATAGCCAGCGAAGGTGTCAGCTGGCTATATCGGGGCGCCGGAAACCACAGCCACTCGGTCTTGGATGGGTTGAGCCGAAGCCTGTTCCCGCCCATCCAGTCCCGCACGGCCTCCAGGCACCTAGACATAGTCCCCACAGCATCGTTGGGGTGGTCCGGAGTGGAGATGTACAGCTGGGTGTCATCTGCATACAGATGACACCTCACTCCAAGACCACGGATGATCTCGCCCAGCGGCTTCATGTAAATGTTGAACAGGAGGGGAGAAAGGACCGACCCCTGAGGCACCCCACAAACCAGGGGCCTAGAGGTGGACCTCTCCCCCCCCGCCAACACGAATTGCGAACGGTCAGAGAGGAAGGAGGAGAACCATCGGAGGACGGTTCCACCAATCCCCAACCCCTCCAACCGTCGCAATAAGATACTATGGTCGATAGTATCGAAAGCCGCCGAGAGATCTAATAGGACCAGGACAGAGGAGAACCCTCTGTCACGAGCCCTCCAGAGATCATCAACCAACGCGACCAATGCCGTCTCAGTGCTATGTCCAGGCCTGAAGCCCGATTGGAACGGATCGAGGTAAGTTGCTTCCTCCAGGTACTGGGGGAGCTGACGTGCCACCACACTCTCAACAACCTTCGCCACGAAGGGAAGGTTGGAGACTGGACGATAGTTGTTTAAAATAGCTGGGTCCAGGGAAGGCTTCTTGAGGAGGGGGCGCACCACCGCCGCCTTCAGGGCGGTAGGGAGCACCCCCTCTCTCAAAGAAGCGTTGACAATCCCCTGGAGCCAGCCTCGTGTCATCTCCCTGGCGGCCGAAACCAACCAGGAAGGACACGGGTCCAATAAACAGGTGGTGGCATTCAGACCCCCCAGCAACCTGTCCACACCCTCAGCGGTCACAGGATCGAACTCCCCCCAGATAACACTCTCAAGACCTGCCCCGGACACCTCCCCCGGGACCACCCAATTGGAGTCGAGCCCTTCCCGAATCTGAGCGATTTTATCATGCAGAAATCGGGAAAACTCCTCTGCTCTACCCTGCAAGAGGTCATCCCGCGCTCTCGGTTCAAGTAGAGAGCGGGTCACTCTAAACAGGGCGGCAGGCCGATTTTCAGCTGATGCAATAAGGGCGGAGAAATACGAAGATTTCGCCGCCCCTATCGCCACAAGGTAAGTCTTAATATGAGATCTCACCTGTGTTCGGTCAGACTCAGAACGGCTCGCCCTCCAAATGCCCTCAAGACGTCTTTTTCGGCACTTCATCTCCCGTAGCTCCTCCGTATACCACGGAGCCAAATGGGATCTGTGCCGAGTCAGAGGTCGCATAGGCACAACTCGCTCTAGGGCCCCGGCGGCCGACCCCTCCCAGGTGGCCACCAGGTCTCCAGGCGAGCTGAGAGCCAGAGATTCAGGAAATGGCCCAAGCTCCCTCTGGAACCGATCCGGATCCATTAGGCGCCTGGGGCGGAACCATCTAAGTGGCTCCGCCTCCCTGCGGTGGGGGGTAGCGGAACAGAAATCCAGCCTCAGGAGGGAATGATCTGTCCATGACAAGGGTGTAATAACTAAATCCCCCCAATTACAGTCATTCAACCACTGCCCAGAGACAAAAATCAGGTCCAGCATGTGACCTCCCATGTGAGTGGGGGCAGAAACTAACTGGGTCAGGTCCATGGCCGTCATGGAAGCCAAGAACTCCCGGACCAACCCCGAGGTTTCACCGAGCGATGGCAGGTTGAAATCCCCCATGACTAAGAGCCTTGGGGTCTCAACCGCCAGCCCGGCTATTACCTCTAGGAGTCCAGGTAGGGCCGATGAGACGTGGCAGGGAGCCAGGTACGTCAACAAAAGACCCATCTGAACCCCTTGCCCCCACTTCACAAAAAGAGATTCACAGCCAGCCGTCTGAGGGACAGTGGCCTCCCTAGGACAAAGGACTTCCTTTATAAGCACCGCCACCCCACCGCCCCTTCCCTGAGCCCTAGGCTGGTGAAATGCAAGGAAACCTGGTGGGCACATCTCAACCAGAGGGACACCTCCCTCTGGGCCCAACCAGGTTTCGGTGACACCTACCAGGTCCGCGGCCTCCTCCTGAGCCAACTCCCAGATCAGGGGAGCCTTATTAACCACGGACCTGGCATTGCACAACAGCAGCCGGGTATTCAGGGCCTGAGATTCCGGACAACCAGGACTACAGGATGGGTAGGGAGGGTCGGAGCGCGCTACCGCTTGTAAACATCGGGAGCGCGATCCCCTAACCGGATATGGCCCTCCACCCCTAGCATACCTACCTCTCCCAGTTACCGTGCCGATAAAACTGGCCCCCGGCTGCCCATCCCCTGTCTGCCACCCCGACACGGGAACCCCCGAGGCCCCACAGGCGCGCTCGCCGGCCCGGCTGCCCCCAATTCCATGCGGGCTGTCTCCCCCGCCCGCCCTGGACTTTTCCCCTTTAAAAAATCCCCTTAAAAATTTGTCAAGCCCAAATTTACCACGCCCTCCCCGGTTTCCCCGACCCCACCATCGCTCCGGATCCCAGGATCCCTCATTGCGGAAGGTCTTAGAGAGCTTCGAAGGCCACCTAAGGGAGAGGGGGGCATCCCTCAAGGCCCAAAGCTCTGTCCGTAGCTTGACTCCCTCTTCTTTGGGTCAGCCCTTCAAATACTGGAATACCGCTGTCATGTCATCTCCCAATTCTTCTTTTCTCTAGAGAAGCCAAATCCAAATCCTGCAGCCGTTCTTCCTATGTTTTAGTCTCCAGGCCTTTTGATCTTCTCTCAACTTTTTCCAAAGTCTCAACATCTTTTTTAGTAGCACAGTGACCCAGATCGTTGCATTCTTCCAGATGTGGCCTTACTAGCGTTTTATAAAGCGGCATCAATATTTCAGCTCATCTATCTATTCCAACCCCCTGGTGGCAGGTCATTCGACTGGTTAATTGTTCTAACCGTCAGGAAATTCCTCCTTAGTTCTAGGTTGAATTCTCTCCTGGATGAGTTTCCACCCAGGACTTCTTGTCCTGATTTCAGTGCCAGATGCTGTACACCTTTAAATCATCATCATCTGTGGAGCCAGAAATTTCTGGGTGGCTACAGGTTCTTCCCCAACTCTGCTTTTATTGTTGCAATAAAGCTTCAGAAGAATTTCCTTGGTCCGGGTTTCTGAGCCGGGTCATGAATAAACACAGATTGGTGGCTGCTTGAAGTAGAGTGCAGGTAATCCTTGACTTACCGTTCAAAGTTATGACATCACTGAAAAGGGGGAGTTATGACCATTTTTCACATTTTGCAGCATCCCCATAGCAAAGTCAAGGGGGAAACCAGATTGACTTAACCTTGTTACTGATTCAACAACCAGTGCTGTGATTTGCTTAAGAAAGATTCGTAAAATGGGACAAAATTTACACATTTATCGCTTCCATTTTGGGCTCAATTTTGCTCGTAAATTGAGGACTGTCTGTGGTTTATTCATTCAGCCACCTACAGCGATGGAAGGTATTGTTAGGGGGTCTGCTAATCGAGGTGTGTAAAAGGACAAGCAGGTCTCGGTGTTTAGACGTGCAGATTGAGGTGCTGCTGTTCTCGGCTTTGATCCAGAGGTATGTGTTGGATGCGAATATTAGGATGTTGCCCTGAAGTCATGTGCAGTCTGGAAAAGATTCAGATTGCACTAGATTCCTCCCTAGGTGTGGATTTATTATGAAGGGGCCAAACTGGAGTATTGGTATAAAAGATTTCCCTTAACAGCCTAATCTGGCTAAAGGGAGGGGGAGCAGAACAGAGGCTTTTAGATTTTAATTCCTAACACTACTATTATGGCATGTATATTCATTGCTGCAGTGTAATTTGCATGGGGGCCTAGGAGAAAGAACTGAGCCACGGAATTAAATGGTTATTTATGGTGGGTTCAGCATAAATGCTCAGCAAGATTGGATTTGGCATTTTTGTCCATCTATTGAGTCCTTCTCGAGGACTTGGAGTAGGCAGATGTGGTTATTTAATAATAATATTGTTGCATAATGTAAGCTGTTTCTAAGTAAAGTTGCCTTTTGCAGTTGAGTGACTGTCTTCCAATGGATGTTTTGGAATTGCACCCCGGGTGCCTATTTTTGCTTTCTTTTGCCAGAAAGCAAAAGTTTGCAGATCTTTATGTTATTATGTTTTTAACCTGCCTTTTTTATATATACAAGTCACAATGGCAAACATATCTAATACACCTGCCTTCTATTCTTCCCACAGTGGCAGCTATGTGCGAGGTGGGATGATAAAGTACAATTGGCCCAAAGTCACCCAGCCAGTTTTCATGACTAAGGAAGGCCTGAAAAACTCGGTCCCCTGCTTTCTAAGCCACAGCACTTTTACCACTAAACCAAGCTGATTCTAGATATTCTCAGAAAACCATATTACAGGAACAGATAAGCAATGCTTTATCGTTCTCATCAATGGTGCATGGCAGATATTTAATGCATTTCAGTGTCTTTCTGAATTTTCCAATCTTGATGGTCTTCAAGAGAGTGTGAAATTATTGCTCTAGATTGTACACGGCATTAAATTAACTTAAAAGTCATCTGACTGAATGTTATCTATGTATTTCTGTAGCTTTCTGATTGAGGCCATGTGCAAAGGGAAGAACAAATACCTTTCAACTTCCAGTTGGCTGTATTTTGGCTCAAATCTATAATTTGCTATCTTCTGATGTAAGCAGTTGGGCACACGCTAAAAATAAAAAGGTTTCTCTGCAAACTGCTAGGGATAATAATGCAAGTTAATTTGTACCTATTGTGAATAACCGTGCTGTTGAAAGTCATAGAGGAATAGAACCTCTGCACTATTTTGTAACCCTCCTTATCTTCCAAGACCTTAGTAGAAATTGTTCTAAACTTGTCCTGTATGACTTTTAAACATACCTTCATAACTTTACTGTACAGGTTGGTAGTTTTTTTAAACTTGAGATTGCTGATGGTGAAAATTGTTTTGTAGGATTTGTTCTCTATGGAGTCACAAGATGGGTAACAGTGTTGGACGGTGTTTCTCAGCTACAGCACCGTTTTAAGTTGAAGTACTTTAACTTGAGTTGAAGTCCCCATATCTTAAAGTTGCCAAGGTGGAGAAACTAGTGTAGGACACACTTCCTATTCAGAACTGTTTTAATTCTGTAATCTCCTACCTGTATTATTCTTGGTCATGCCAAATGAGGGATTATGAGAGTTAATCCGTTACGTTTATGGACATACCACTTAGGAAAGATTGAGGCAGAACATGGCAGGAAGGAATCATCGATTTGGAAAGAACGGGGTGGGTGAGGTTTGGCCAGATTATTGAAGTCATATGGTGTTGCAACATATGTGAAAAAGAGAGGATGGCATTTTCTTTATTTTGTAATTGACAAAAAGCAGGTATCTGAGCTTACGTTTGTATACTACCTTCCTGGCTCATATTTTTAAGGCTCTTCAATACAGTTCTTTGTCCTCTAATAATATTTATTTAAAGCTTCAAAGAATCAGGATACAATAAAGATTATGAGCTAGCATCAGATTAATTCTGTCGTTTGTAAAGTTAAAGATGAGTCTCGTTGCTTAATATTTACTTTATTGTGCAACCATTAAAGGTTTCTTTTTTCTTTCTCTTGTTTTTAATGATATATTTCTAATTCTGAAATAGATTGCAGCTATTGATGGATTCTTTTAAATTGAAATAGAAAATTAGACCTTCACCATTTGCTGCTACTTTTGAAGAGTTGCTGTTCTTCTCATCCAAGGAACGAAGCATTGGAGTTTAATTAGATTTTGCATCTTACACCTCAGCCAGCCTCAAAAGCTTTGATCCAACAGATGCAGTCACGCCTGTGAGATCTGCCTACTCCTTTTCACTTCTGACTGCAAAGTTAATCTCTGAGTAAAGCGGGCAGGCTGATGAGCGTGTGTTCTTGATACAGCCAGAGCACAGCTAACCATTCGGGGTGTTTCTCTGTTACTTGATACAGTTGAGAGTTGGAGGAATCTTTGGGCGAGGGTCTTGCTTGGCAGCTGCTGCAGAAATTTACTGCAAAAGAAGCCCCTTGCACCATTTCTCTTTTGGCTGAACTACTGTACAGAGGTATGCTGTAAGCATTCCTGCCTTGGGGTCATTTTTAGGTTGCTACGAAGCCAGCTGATCCTGTTGCTCATACCAATTATTGTATCTGTTTTTGATGGCCTGTAATGGGATGCTGAGAATAGTGGTAGAGGAAGCATGCTTCTTTCTTTTGACTCTTGCTTCTCCAAGAGAGAATCTTTCCATGCTGGAAATGTTGAATAGTGAGACAAGGAGTTCTGCTTGTGGAGAAGATGTGATGTCGTTGATTTTCCTCTCTCCCTTGTCCTCATTTCACTGTGTTGGGGAAAACATCTCTCTTTGGATACACTCGTTGGTTTGAACGCTAGACATAAGTTTAAATTCCATAAAAACTTTCTTTCTAGTTACAGCCATCCCTCTTCATCTGTGCATTTTTAATAGCGATTTCATGGAGTTGTTCCATGCTTATGTGTTGCACTTCAATGCTATGTTTGTTTTTGATCTGTAATATCATATGAGACTCATGTATTTATAAGCCATCATTTATAGCGGGATGTAGGAATCCAGCTATTTTATCTCTGCACTTGAGAAATGCAGGATCAATACTTTCATTCCATTTTATACTTTTGGAGCAGATTTTGGGGGTGGGGGGAAGAACCAAATTCAAGTAATATATGGCATATTAACCTTTCTTACATAAACCTGTTACTGATACATCTGCCAGTCTTTTCACATATTCAGTTCTGTGGACGAGGCTGAAATGAATCATTTTAGAATTAAAAAAAATAAAGCTGTAGCAACATTAAGCAAAAGAACAAAGAATAAGGAACAGCATAGCAGAATAATTCTTTAACTATGCTTTCTGTCTGGCATATTTACTAAAACAGCGTCGATAGATATCCTTTTGTTTAAAAAAAAAACAACTGAAAAAATAGGCTGACCAAAACAAAGGCGTTTTATAATGAGTTTTTTGTGATTTATGTGTGGTCTGTAACCCTCTACTGGATTGCTGACATTGGTTATTGAAGTAGCTGCTCTAAGTTCCTCCCTGAAGCTCCCTTTAACTGTGATACTGTCTATCCTGTCAAGAGAGGGGAATCCTAAATGGGGAGATACCAAACATTGTGACTGGTGTTGTGTTATGATTTTGTGTGTCTTTTTTTTTGGTTCCAGGGCATTGACTGGTCAGTGAGGCGTGGCAGGAATGTTCCATCCACTTCAGTGGAGGCCGCCCTCCAGTTTTTATTCCCTTTATGCGAACTCATCCCGTTTCATCAGCTATGAAGGGAAGCCACGGAACGTGTGGTGGAGTGAGGACTTCCTGAAGGGCAAGTACCAGTGGCTGCTTACGTGGCTTCGGAAAGGCTCTGAGCAAGACCCGGGGCAGAAGAGCCTCCTGTCCCTGCTGGCCAATCAGTGCAGCTATGTGACCAGCCAGAGAATCAGGCGTGCTCAGCAAATCGCTCAGCTGTACAGTAACATTTACTCTGAGAGGGCGCGCAAGAGCCTCTTCTCTTCCTTGTGGCGCCGGCTCCAGGGTCATCATGCCAACGCCTGCAAGCTAATGGCAGCCCTCACTGGAGTGTTCCTGTGGGAAGAGGAGAGGATCAAAGAAGAAGAGCTGAAGAGGTAGGTCGTCTTCTCTCTCTTTTCTTCTGAGGCTCACTGTACGTGTGTGCGCGTGTTGCTGGTGGACAGGGCTCCCTCTGTGTTGGTAACAGGGCACGTTGTAACCCAGTTTCCTTTTAATTCCTCAGTGACCAGGGCAGGATTATCACTTGGAGGGAAGAGATTTTCTGTTAGCTCTCATACATCCAGCAGGTGCCTTGACCCAGCTTTCTCTTTGGTGTCATAATTACCAGGCAAGCTGGCCGTTGCTGTAGAGCAGGGATGTCCAAACTTGGTAGCTTGAATAGGATAGGGATAGGGATAGAATAGAAAAAAGAATGGAATGGAATAGAAAAAAGAATAGAATAGAATTTAAAAATAGAATAGAGGATAAAAATAGAATAGAGTAGAATAGGGTAGGATAAGACGGGAGGGGAGGGAAGAGAAGAGAAAATGGAATGGAATAGAGTAAGAATAGAATAGAATAGTTGGAAGGGACTTTGGAGATCTTCTAGTCCAACCCCCTGCTCAGGCAGGAAACCCTATACCATTTCAGACAAATGGCTGAGGAATCTCTTCTTAAAAACCTCCCGTGTTGGAGAATTCACAACTTTGGGAGGCAAGTTGCTCCACTGGTTAATTGTTCTCACTGTCAGGAAATTTGTGGACTTCCAACTCCCAGAATTCCCCAGCCAGCGCATTGTCAAAAGATTGAATTCTCTCATATTTCCTGGGACTATTATCGCTTCTCAACTTGCCCAAAAATTGGATGGGAGGGAAGGGGAAGATGGAAGGCTCCAGATTTCCACCGTGAGAACCAACCCCTCCCCCCCCCTTCCCCCCCCCCCCCGCCCCCCCTCCACCAAGGACACTTCTGCAGGTGTCGGCCAAGACACAAACTCAACCATTCACAACTGGACGATGCGACCTGCCCAGTGAGAGGAGGGGAGAAATCTCATCTTTTTAACAGTGCAGAATTGCGCGGGAAAAGTTAAGAGCTGGTTTTGCATCCTTCAGTGCCGAAATGATGTGCTTGATAAAAAGTTTTGCTTTGGGGATGGCGACGTTCCTGCAAGCGTCTACGTTTGTTGGCTTTGTCAGTCGGACTGTTGACAGGCATGTTGGGAGTTGAAGTCCACAAGTCTTCAAGTGGCCAAGGCTGCCTCCCCCACCCCGCTTAGAACTCTTTCTCAAAAGAGGGAGAGGGAGGTGGAGGGAACGGCCAAAATTGACACTCCTAAGGGAGACATTTGTTAAGTGGGCTTTGTCCCAATTTTGTGACCTTTCCTGCCACAGTTAAGTGAATCACTGCAGTTGTTAAGTTAATAGCCCAATTGTGAAGTGAATCTGGCTTCCCCCATTGACTTTGCTTCTCAGAGGTCACAAACGGGGATCAGGTGACCCTGGGACATTATGGCTGTCATAAATATGAGTCGGTTGTCAAGTGTCTGGATTTTGATCGCATGACCACGGGGATGTTGCAGCGGTCATAAGTGTGAAAAACAGTCATCCGTCCCTTTTTTCAGCGCCGTTGTAACAAAGTGAACTGTTTATAAGTCGGGGATTACCTGTAATGGAGCCCAGAATTTTCCACCGTGAGTCATGATGGTCATAAGTTGAGCTGCTCAGATAATCTAATTTTATGACCCTTTTTTGCAGCAGACCTTAAGCAAGTCAGTGCATTCCTATGGGCGGGTTTTGGCCAAAAACTGGTTGAAAAGGCTGGTTTCTGGCCAAAAAAACTAAAAAAAAAAATCCCTCATGAAATTGTGTCGTGTGATTGTAAAGGCTAGCACCCCAAATGAGGTTATGTGGCCACAGAAATGGGGCACTGCTGGTTGGAACTCCAGAACTGGTTCATAAGTGCCTTGTAACTGTGAATGGTTGCTAAGCAACCACCCATTAAACAAGGACTAACTGTGTAACACATGCTTCACTGCACTGTTCTTTTATATCTTTTATTTCACATTTGACTTTTAAAATACGAGCTTTCGCAGGCAATCTTGAGACTATTTAAGAAAGCAGGAGAAGCAGGAATAAACAAAAACATTATACCCAGGTGGCTTTTTCTGAACCAGTGCTCTGCACTTTCCCTCATTTCTAAGTCAGTAGCATAATAGATCCATTGGGCATTATGGGAGTTGTTATCTAACATGTGGAAGAAAGCATGACTTGTGGTCCCCAGTTAAAGCAAACAGCCTTCGTTACTCTGTGTTTTCAAATATTTACATGGACATCAGGATCTATTTTTTTGTAACCGCATATTTGTGTTGAAGTGCACTGGATTCTGTAAATCCTGCTGTGTAGTGTGGGGGAAGCATAAATTCCAGATTAGTTTTCCACCGGCCGCCAATGAAAGCCAGAGTACTAAACATCTGGCAGGTGCCAGATTCCCTAACTTTAGCAGACCATATACCTGCAGGATTTAAAAATTCAGGAGGGAGCCGGGCATGTCACAAAGTGGATGCAAGCGAGTGAAAGCTGCAGGAGTCTGCTCTGCTCAAACTGGGGCCAGTCCCAGGGAATGTGTGAGGTCATTGTTGAATAGTTGGCTGCCAACAATGGCTCCCAGTATTCTTCCAGCTCCCTTTCCAGCCCTGAACAGCTTGGGACCAAAAAAACCTGAAAGGCCTCATTTTCCCATTAATGCTGCCTGAAGAAATATCTCTCAGTGCTTGGAAATCTTTGCAAATTCAGTATTAAACTTCGTATTTCCTAAGCTTTGAAATTGAGAGGCTTGCTTAGCCTTCATTTCCACTGGCCCTCTGTTAAAGACTTTTTGAAGTTTTATTTATTTATTTGTTTGTTTGTTTGTTTATTTATTTAGTCAAAAGCTTACAATACAATAGAAATAAGAATAAACGTAAGTGTATATAGGAAACAGGAACTAATAATTGAAGACAATAGGACAGGGATGGTAGGCACGATTGTACGCTTAGGCACGCCCCTTAGTTGTCTTTGTGCTGCTGAGTTTAACAGACTATTGTTCTTGTATAGAGTGGGGGAGGGCAGTGGATATATGTGTTAAGTTTAGAAGCTTCTTTGCTGCTTTACAAAACTGAACCATTCAGCCACCTTCTGCAGGAACATGGGGGTACTTAACCTTTCTCTTTCTGGAAAGGATCACTGGCTGAAACTATACTCTTAAAGCAGCGTCCCTCAACTTTTTGGGCATCAGGGACTGGTTCTGCGGAGGGCGGGATGTGGTTTTGCATGCTGCCTGGATTGTGCACATGCAAGGATGGGGCTCTGCTTGGTTACACAGCCCAGTTCCTGGTGGGCTGCGGACTGGGAGTTGGGGACCTCGTCTTGAAGCATTGATGGGGAGGTGAAGGTAGGGTTTATTTAAAATAAACCGCAACCTTTCCGGCTTTGTGGACTGGTGGGTGGGTGGGGAGAGAGGGGATGGTTGCAGGTGAGCAAGTGTGTGAGCATAGTTCCCTTTGCACAAGCAATGGGCACACACCACTCGCACAAATGGAACTTTGTATGCATATGCGCTCACCCGCCGTTTGTGCAAGTGGAGTTGCGTGTCTACACGCTCACCCGGCCCAGTTCCAAAAGGGTTGGGGACTCCTGGCCTAGAAGATGTGAAAAGGAAGGAGAGAAGGAAAGATACCATCAGAAATTCCTGAAACTTAGATTTAGTACATCTTCTAACATGAAAACAAATGCAAAGTGGTTGCTAAGAACTATGCAGTAGCCATGAAACTCACAATAAACTTTTTAAATGAAGGCAACTCTTCATTTATTTAAGTGTCCTCAGAAAGTTTAATCCTTAGAGAACTCGTGCAGAGTAGGTATCACTGTGCTGTAAATCTGTTCTGAACCAATAGCAAGTGAGGTCTCGTAACACACCTTTTGACTCTTTGCGTATTGCTGAGCTCAGGACCGAATCTTACACAAACGTTGGAGTGCTTTGCGTAATCCAGGCTACTCTTGCCCAAGCACTTAACCTGTAATCCCCTGGGCTTTTGCCAAGGTCTCTGTAGTGATGAACGTAGGATGAAAAAGATTTGGTAGTCTCCCCACTTCGCCCCAACCTTCTCTCAGTGACACTGGCCCAGTCCCTGACTGCCTAGTATGCTTTTTATGAACACACATTTCGGAATGAATTGCTTCCCTTCAACATTGACTTCAGTGCTAATGAAAGTCAAGAGAGGAATATCCATGGTGCAAACTCAGTTGAAGAGAACGAGAGGTATCTATCTGTTCAGGACAAGTACCATTGACCTGGAAGCTTCCAGATTTAGGTAACAGTTGTCTTAATAAAAGCAGCTCTTGGAAGATCAGTAGATGATTTGACTTAATTTGCTTATTGCCCTCATTCAACCTCTTTAGTCATGCGTGCATTTGACATATTTCAAGCATGTGGCCTTCCACCGAAAGCCATACATGTTAGAGTTAATAGCCTAACTCATGGCTAACCAGAAAATGGCTGGAGTCACATATAATGTCGAACCCCAAGTCCAATAATAGAATAACAGAGTTGGGAGGGAGCTTGAAGGCCTTCTAGTCCAACCCTTTACTCAAGCAAGAGACTTTATACCGTTTCAGACAAGGGATTGTCCAGTCTCTTTTTAAACACCTCCAGCGATGGAGCACCCACAACTTCTGTAAGGAAACTATTTCATTGATTAATTTGTTCTGTCAGGAAAACTCTCCTTCTTCCTAGGTTGCTTCTCTCCTTCATAAGTTTCCCTCCGTCGTTTCTTGTCCTGCCTTCAGGTGCTTCAGAGAACAAGTTGGCCCCCTCTTCTTTTTTTGGTGGCAGCCTCTCATCCTGTCACCCCCTAGTCCTTCAGGATTAACAAAGCATAGTTTGTGTGGTCACACAACATGGTACGAAATGACAGCCACAACTGTATGATGGCTTACTTGGATGGCCAGCTCCACACAACCTGCTAAGACAATGGCGGCGTCGGCGTCACACCACCATTCACATAACAAAACACACTCAACCACCATCCAGCCATCCCCCATTCTATCCCAGACTGGCATATTCTGCACACACAACTAAGAGCAGAGGATGGAAAAGATGCTTACATCTTAATCTAAACCCTATTAAAATATGAGAATTTGCTCTTCAGTAATAATAATAATAAAAGTAATGATAATGATAATAATATTTATTTCTATACCGCTCCTCTCCTGAAGGACTCGGAGCGGTGCACAGCCATACAATTAAAACATTAAATATATAAAAGTTAAAACTAAATTAAATTAAAGACCCTGGCTGAAAACAATTAAAACCCCTCCCTAAAACCCTAAAATTTGATATAAAAATTAAAATACCCAAATCTAAAATCAGCCCAAGCCGGCCTGGTCAAAGAGCCAGGTTTTCAAGGCACGCCTGAAGGTCCCCTTCTCACCAACACCTGCCTACATTTGCTTGTTTAGTGATCTGGGAGAGTTCAGTTTTTTAAAGTTAAGCTGTGGCAAAACAGAAACAAAATAAACAAATAATAAAAAAAATTAAGCATATAAAATTAAAGGAAAAGAAACAAAGGAGCATATTGCAGGTATGCCAAGTTATTCTTTTTCTAGTTTGCCCCATGCAGATTTGAACACCAGGGCATCTTGAATTCCTACTCCCCGAATAAGAAGGCAAAATGCAGGGGCTGTAATTAACTTGTTCGATTAGAAATAGAGGGACAGCCTTCTATGCCATATCTAGGGCAACTAGAGCTGCTCTTTGGTTAAGATGACGCAAAAGAATAGAAATTAAAAACCCTGTTGATGGCAGCACTGAGCTGGTCTTAGCTGGTTTTCCCAAAGCTAGGAAGGGTTAAGCCAGATTAGAACGTGGACGGAAATCCAGCAAAAAATAAAAAAAATATATATTTTTTTAGGAAAAAAAAGGCAGCATTTGTTTCAGTAGTTTCTTATTCCCTTGCCAAATACATGTCAGGTTGATTAAACGTTACCAAGCAAGTCCATGGGGATGGGTTTAGGAAGACAGTCAAGATTCGTTTTTCTTGCCATGTGCATCCGAACTAGACGGCTGTTTCTCTGTGTCATATAATAGATGTGGGTATTTGCATATTTGTTTGTTTGTTTGTTTATTGTGTCATGGTTATGTGGTGTATATTGGAGGTGGAGACCCTTTGAGAGCTGTATGCAAATATATTTCATTTTAATGTATGCCAGTTAGTGTACATTCAAAATTATTAAAATAATAATTAAATTATTAATAAAATTATTCTGTCTGTCTGTCTGTCTCCATCCATCCATCCATCCATCCATCCATCCATCCATCCATCCATCCATGTTATTTATCTGTCTGTCTGTCTGTCTGTCTATCTAATCTATCTATCTATCTATCTATCTATCTATCTATCTATCTATCTATCTATCTATCTATCTATCTATCTATCTATCTATCTATCTATCTATCTATCTATCCATGCATCCATCCATGCATCCATCCATCCATCTATTCCATCCATCCATCCATTCATCTAGTCATCTATCCATCCATCCATCCATCCATCAATTCACCCATCCATCTATCCTATTCATCCATCTATTCATCCATCTATTCATCCACCCATCCATCCATCTATCCCATCTATCCATCATCCATCCACCCATCTACCCACCCACCCATCCATCTATTCATCCATCCATCCATCCATCCATCCATCAGACCAGAATAAGCTGACACGTTTCAACATTGTTCTCCCAAGGTCTGTGCAAGAAATGAAACACATGCAAGAAATCTCGAGGTTCTTCCCGAGCAACACGGAAGACAACCAGATGCAGGAGCTGGAGCAAAGCAACTGTCAAGGTGTCTCGTCTGATCCTGAAGAGCAGAGTTGGGAAATGGTGGTCAACAAGAAGCTCTTCAAACTATGGAGGCGTCCGGTTGGCGGGGGTCATATGTACCAGTATCGAGGTAGCCCCACCCCTCCCCTTTATGAATTCCCTCTTGTCTTAGTACACAAATCACATATCTGTCTGGCCAAGTTGGGCTGCTTAATTTGCTCTGGATAGCGAGATGGGCAACATTTAAATTATAATAATAATTATTGACCGGAAGGTTACACCTGTAAACATTCAAGGCTTAATAAGGGCCGAGGGGGATCTTAAAAATCCAGATTCAGGGATTTCTAAGTCGGTTCTAACGTTTTCCGGTGGCTCTCAGTAGTTGGGCCAATTTTGATCACTTACAAGTTTGTGTAGGGAACCCTGAGGTTAACGCTCCTATTTGGGACCAGAATTCCCATCAGGGAGCAAAGTGATTATTAAGCAAAAATGGTGATTGTGCCACTTAAAGGGCCACAGCTCCAGCAATGGAGGCTGCGGCTTTTAGACAAAGACCTCAACGCTTCCCCTGCCTTGTGTGAACTGTCTCTGCTTTAGCTTCTTCCAGCGTTTGAAACTGCGACATCCAATATCACCTACCCATTTGCTGGTGGCGGCAGAGTAAAATCCCCCCCTGATTTATTAGCCTCTGTGCCTGCTCCTAAGCCAATCTGTGTCCTCCTTTTTCTGCCTTCCAAATGTTAACTCCCCCCTTCCCCCCGCCCTTGATATTCCCTTTCTAAAGTTTCTGTTCAGGCTGCCTGATGTCCTCAGCTTTTTGCGTACTGTCAGCAGCAGGAATTAGCAGCTTTTGGGACTGTATTGGCTCCCGCAACAGTCCTGGCCATTTACCAGATGGCAAACTGACGAGATTCCCCCCCTTCCACCTCTCATATTCCTTCTAACAGCCGCTTTCCAGTTTATCGTTGTCTTTTGACAGCCAGGAGCATTGAACTTCAGCCACTGCCCCATTTTTATTAACTTAAGAATGCACTCAGGGGCCTATCTGAGGGCCAGAACTATTGTAATGGAAATAAATAAGGAAACAGATGATACGAGTGGAAGATGCTCTTCTTCGCTGTATACTATTTATGTTTTAAATTAAACTGATCTTTAAAAACTTGAGATGGTACATACCAAGCAAGGTGCGTTTGGATGCTTTGGAGCCTACCAAAGTCTTTGTAGTCTAACACCAAAGTATTTGTAGTCTAACCAAGATCTGTGTTTGCTTTACTGCCTACTATGAGATTTGTCTTTCTATTTTAGTCTTTGGAACATACACAGATGTGACCCCAAGACAGTTTTTCAATGTGCAGGTGAGTTCTCCCACGCCTCCTCCTGTTTCTCATTGACAGTAAGATACCTCCTGCTTATTAAGTCTTTAATTCAGCCCACATTCTGCTTGTCCTGTTCTTATTGTAGGAGGGGTGTGAGGGGCCTCTCAGAAGCATAGCCAAACAGTTCAAAATAGGGCAAATAAAGCACGACAGAATTACTGTAAGATATTCTGCTAGTTACATTTCTCCAGTGCTGGTTGTTAAAATGGATAATGCACATTCAAAAATCAAAAAATCAAGCTGAAATGTTTTACTATAATTGGTGGCAAGCTCAACTGCTTTGGAAAATAGTTTACTGCAGCTTGAAACAAGTCTTAAATGCTCACTTTGGTTCACTACCATTTATTTCTTTTTTTGTTAAATACTGTACTTTACATACATACCTATCCAATGCACTGAGCTGGTTTTCTACAACTGCCACCAAGATGCTTCCTTGTTTTTATTGAAAAATAGCATTTAATTGGGATGCATTTTCCCCTAATTTTCCAATCCTCTAATGAAACAAGCAATGTATGTCTTTTTCCTCCCTTCCTTTCTTTTTAAAAATAATTTTTAAAAAATACTTTTTAAAAGTTTGCTTACCTTGGTCAAGCTGATAGTCCAATGACCAACTATCAATAAATACACATGCTATTAAGGGGAGGAGCCTTGGCCCACAACACCTCTTTCCAGCTTTCCAAAATATCTCCTGTTATAATTTCTTCTTCATCCTCCTACCTTATTTTTTTATCCCTTCAGACGTTCTGTTCTTTTTTTTTTTCAGAAAATTTTATTAAATTTTTACATTTTTAAAAACAAATCTTATATATAATTTTTGCAGTAAGTTATGGCATTGACTTTTCTTTTTCATTTACACACGCACACACACACACACACACACAAACATACACACACACACATCGTTTACATTTTACATTTTGTTCTACACCTGTTCTGCATTTTCTGCAGAACGGGTTCTGGGTTTAAAAGAGCTGGGAAGAATAAATTCAAGTTTTTCTCTATACTTCCCTGAATTCTGATTTTCTCATTTGCTTACCCTTTCAGAGGAAACAAAAGCCTGACAAGTTAATCTCCCAAAAAACCCCAAACATGAAGGATTTATTGCCTTCTCGGGTGAGAGAGGAACTTTTAGTTTGAGATGGAAATCAATCAGGAAACCTCAGGATTTTCGATGTTGGCTTCGTAGTCTATTTTTTCGAACTGCACCACCAAACTGAAAGCTTAGGGTAGCTGACTGGAGAATGCGTGACTTCTTCTCTTCCAGCTGGATACGGAATATCGGAAGAAATGGGACTCCCTCGTGATCAAACTGGAAGTGATTGAGAGAGACCGGGACACGGGCTCGGAGGTGGTACACTGGGTAACTCACTTTCCGGTAAGGCCTCCTTCTTTTGTCCGGTGCTGCTAGCCAGGTGCAATGTCACGAGCCACCCAGTCTAATGACACTTGTCATGCCCCTGTTGGAATCTGATTCCGAGGGGGAGATCGAGCAGCTGACAGGGAGTGGGAGTGTGGCTCCGTTGGCTGTGGAGGAAACTGGGGAAGGGTATAGTCCGGCTGGGCATTCCGAGAAAGACCCAGGCCCACCCCCTCTTCATCCTAGGGCACGTAGGGAGGAACGGATAAGGGAGCAATGTGGTTTATGGGGAAGAAAAGGGCCCTGATTCCCTTCATTAGCTGCAGCTGGGAAAACAGGATTTTAAAATCCTGTTTGCGCACAGCACCTTAGAAGCAAAGCATGAATTATCTTTGTTGAGGCTTATCTGGGTTCTGGCATCCTCCCAACTATGTGTGTTTCGTTATCTTTTAACATCTTCAATTCCTTATCCTGTCCTGTCTCATTAATTGCTGCAGCATGGTTTGTATTGGTTTTTATTTATAATTTATATGTACTTTGGGTTTGGACTGAATTTCTTCCCTTTAAAAACTGTTCTTGGGAGAGTTTTTTCTCCAGCCGATGATAACTGGACACTGGGGGCCAAGTTGGAGGAATTAAAGGGACTTTACCTACTTTTGTGACTTGGTTGCTTTTGTGCCACACCCCTTTGGGTCATCACAATACTGCTCTTTTCTTCTTCCTCCACCCCTTCGTCCCTTTCCAGTACCCAATGTATTCGCGGGATTACGTTTACGTTCGGAGGTATGATGTGGACCAAGAGAACAACCTGATGGTGCTGGTATCACGGTAAGGAGACACCTTCGTTGCACGTCAAAGGGACCAATCCATCCATTGGTCTTTTCCTCCAGTTTCAATGTGCCTATCAATTTGAGATCCCTGAAACATTTTTTGGACCTTTCCCTCTGTTTCTTTTGTCCTGTTACTGTGTTGGGGTTAGCCGGCAGCAGGTGTGAACAGCTGAGGAGAGCGAGGACTCAGAAGAGGGGCCAGGACCATTAGGGAGTGGACTGCTGCCTTTAGAGATTGTGAGGGCTGGCAGCAGTGATGAGGAGGTTCCTGAGGAGCCTGTGCCAAGTCCGCGTGCACGCAGGGCTGCTCGCAGGAAAGAGCAGCTGCAGCAGCACGGGCGACTCAGGAGTAAGGCTGCAAGGTAATGGCCCCTCCTTCAAGAAGATAAAAGCCAGCTGTGAATCAGATGTTCTTTGCAGGAAGCAAAGACATTTTGAAACTCCAGCCTTGTAGACATTCTAGTATCTTTATTGGTATTTGAAAACTCTTGCATTGTAAAATATCTCTAGGTAACCTTATCTGTTATTCTTGGCAGCCTCGCACAGTTTTGGCCAGGCTTGTGCTTATCAAAGTTAATTAGTTCGCAGCAGCCTTTTAACCGGGGATTCATAAGAATCATTAAAAGGTTTCTGTTCCCTTTGGTTCGTGTTTGTTTTATTGGAAAAGGGTTTGGGTCAGAACATACTGAAAGCCTTTTAGGCACAGAATAAGGCTAACGTGCATTGTGTACTGCAGGGGTGTCAAACTCAAGGCCCATGGGTCAGATCCGGGCCGCGAAGTGGTCAGATCCGGTCCACAGGGCAGTCCTCATCTACCCAGTGCGAAGAGGAAAGATCAGGCCCACGTGGCTTCGGCCCAGTCTGCCCAATGCAAAGAGGAAACATGCCAGCAGTTTGTGGAATGGCGTCAAGCTGGCCACGTCCGTCCAGTCGGCCACGCCACACCCCTCCCCCCGAGGTCAACCACAGCCCTGATGCAGCCCCCAATGAAATTGAGTTTGACACCCCTGGTATAGAGAGTTCAGAAGATAACTTGGGTAGAGGTACGCAGGAACTATTACCTAGGCCAAAAGGGGTGAAGCGTTTTTTTTTTTTTAAAGTCCAGAACTACAAGGTAGCATTCTGGAGCAGCTCAGCACGAGGCCTCCCTGATTCACTGGAGTATAGGAAAGATGAGGAGGTTTGATCGGAGGTGCAAAATAGATTTCAGCCCGGACCAGATGAAGGAATCAACTACACAGGAAAGCTAAACCTACTTAGTTTGAGATTGGCTATAATAACGGGAGCTTGGAAGTCTGATGGGCAGGGGAACGGATTAGAACAGGGGTCGCCAACCTTTTGGACCTCAGGGACCATCAAACTCATCATTTTAAATCCCACGGACCAGAGACCCTGGGAAAATCCCCCCAAAAGTCTGCAGGAAAATTCCCAACCCCACTTTCATGCCGATCGATCATTCTTTATTTGGGATCGCAGGATACTGTCTCCAGCTTTGCTCTCAGGCATGGAGAGAGAGACTTTTGGCTTCATGCAAGGAAAGCGGCAGAAGTCTTTCTTTCTCTCGCCCAAACTCTGCCAGGAATGAGTCTTGGTGAGATTTGTTGCACCGGCGCAGCCTCTTGGAACAGGAGGCCTTGCAGGGTCCCAAAGACTCATTTCTGGCGGAGTTTGGGGGAGAGAAAGAAAGACTTCGGCTGCTTTCCATGCGTGTAGCCAAAAGCAGAAGAAGGAAGAGGGAGAAAGAAGCAGCCCGGGGGCTAGGCCAGGCACATGGGGAGAGTTCCCCCCCTCTACCTTTTCCCCCTCCCCTCACTACCTCCTGTTGTTTGCAATACAAGTGACACAAGCCTGTGTTCCCAGGGGCCATGTGGGCGGCACAACCTTGTGTTCCCACACAGCCTGGATTAATTGCTTTGTGGGGGAGGGGGACATTTCTCTGCAGACCAGCAAAATTTCCTCGCGGACCACCAGTGGTCCCTGGTCTACCGGTTGGCGATCACTGGACTAAATGACCTCCAAGGTCCCTTCCAACGTTTTTATTCTATGTTCTTTTACCCTAGTGAATTAGGGGAGCATCTGCCTGAACCGCTTCAAACAATTATCACCTGGACTTAAAAAACTACTGTTTCCCCATATCTCTGTCAAAATAATCTTCTTTACTCTCTACAAATGAAACAAACATTAAAAAGTGATATTTAAGTAGTTACTTACTAAGCACATCTAAATTATATTAAAAGAACCCAAATACCTTTAAACTCCCCAAGGCAGGTCATGACTTTTGAGCGCACGTTTGGAAAACGGAAAGTTGGAAAAATTGGACACACGCCCCACTCTAGAAGAATTGCACAAGGTTTGCAGTCCCAGAAATTAAAACTGATGGTTGTTTGGTTTTGGGGGAAGCATTATATCCATCTTTCCCCTTATTTTGCTCAGAGCGGTAGAACATCCAGGCGTCCCAGAAGATCCTGAATTTGTCCGTGTCCGAACCTACGAGTCACAAATGGTTATCCATCCTCACAAATCATTTGATGAGGTGAGTTCCTTTATTGTATTTTTTTTAAAAAAAACAGGGAATCTGAAATTTAGTAGAGGTTTTTTTTAACAGGGAGCAGAAATATTTAAGAGACAGAAGCAACCATTGTTAATGTGTGTCTGACCCCCTGTTATTTTTGACTTATTATACATATTTTATTATATTTTAGGCCTCAGAATTAGACATATATTATATATCATCTCTATAATTCTTTCCAGTCTTTTATACATTGACTATTTGGTCAGGGCAGTAACAACGATGGTCATTTAATTTCATATCATATTTTTCTAATGCAAAATGGGTGGGGCCAAAATTCCCTAAGCCAGATATCTTTGTATTTTTAGGTTTTCTTGTTGTAAAAAATGACATTAAACTGGTTTGAGTATGTGTTCCTTCTCTTGCTGCATGTTTTCCAGAATGATTGAAAGGTCAGAAAGTGAGGTTTGCAAATTTAATGCCCTTTAAAAGTCTGCTGCAATTGTGAGCAAGTTGAATCCACAGAAAACCACTGTCCTGCAGCAGCCTTAGGAGGAGGAGGAGCTGCCTGGAGGATCTCTTGTCCTATCCTTATACAGAGAGGCTCCAAAGAACTGGTTTACTCACCATTTCTTTGGTCTTCACCGTAGTTGCTGGCCCTATAAAAGCCATATCCCCCAGAAATCCTGTCTACTAATGAAAGGGAACTGTTCTAACTAAGGCTTCCTAGACTAATTATGCACACGCTTATTTTAAAAACAAATCTTGTTTTATTGCAACGCTAAGAATTGTTTTCATTCCCAGTCGATAATGAATAAACAGTCCCTCGAGATAAGCACCCACCTTTCTTTCCTGTGAAGTGCTGCCAATCACAGAAGCGTCAAATGAACTAGAAAAAAAGAACCTACCAAAATACAAAGAGCTTCAAGAATGAGTCTGAACTGAACGAATGACTTTGCTTCCTGCAAAGGTTTCTCTACCTTTGCCTGTCCTTTATCCCTTATGGGAGGGGCAATCACTTCTCAGCCTTACTCCCAAGTCACCCCTTTTGTCTCAGCTGCTCTTGCCTTCTAGCAGCTCTGTGCATAGGCGCACTGGGAACAGGCTCCCCTTGCTCCTCTTCCTCGCTGCTGCCAGACTCCGGAGGCTCCAAAGGCAGCACCCCACTCCCAGATGCTCCTGGGCCCATCTCTGCATCGGATGCAGGACCCTCGTCCGAGTCCTCTCCAGCTTCCCAGACTGATCCCCTTTCTTCCTCACTGCCCGATTCTGCTGCCGCCTGCTCCGGCGAACCACAACAGAACAACAACCACAAAAGTTTGCCTGTAAGAAGGCCAGATACTTCTGAAGCTTTTATTGCTTCTGACTTACGACAAGAGAGATTGTTCACGATTCTTTCCTTGTTATCATAGCAACGAGCACTTTGCTTTTCTAACTTATTTTTTCACTGTAGCAGAATAACAGAGTTGGAAGGGACCTTGGAGGTCATCCGTATTGTTTCTCGTTTCAGAATGGCTTTGACTACCTGCTCACGTACAGTGACAATCCACAAACTGTGTTTCCTCGATACTGTGTCAGCTGGATGGTTTCCAGTGGTGAGTTTGGGGACTGATTCTTCAGCGTAGAGAACAGGCTCCCCAAAGTGGCAGAATGAGAACTCTTTGAGTTGGTTGCGTCAGCATAAAACATCAGGTGATCTCAGATCCCAGAACGGCATGATCTAGAACAACCTCCAGTTTCAATTTTGAAGGCCTGACGCTGTGAATAAGCCTACTTGACAGATTCGCATCCCAAAAATTTACTATGTTGAAGCGAGTTGAAAATTATCCTTGGGTGAAAAGAAGTTGGCTTTGTTATCATAGGGGCTTCATTGGCCCATGAGGTTCAGGATCAGGTTTGGTACTGAAGAGCCCGTCCCTTTCGTTACAGGCATCCTTTGGAACTTATTGGAGTAGGTGCAGTGAGTTCGATCCTAGGGAGAGGCAGATATTTCTCTCTCTTTGGGCACACTGAGAATATATCTGCTGAACAAAACTCCTCATTAGTGACAGGAAGAGCATCCGGCCATTAAAACACTCCACTAGATCCATTCAGTTGCCCAGACCCCACCCAGCAAGTGATTACGGGGTCGTTAAACAAAGAAGATGATCCTTGTGGACTTATTCAAAATTGGCTATTGATGCTTAGTGGATTTAAAAGGCACCACTTCAGGTTCCATTTCTGCCAAGCAGAACAAAATCCCCAGAATTCTGGTTCAGGTGTCTAGAAGGTTTCACTCCTGAGTGCAACTCTGGGCTTTGGCCTGCCACAGCGGCCGCCTTCTGGGCGGAGTGGAGATGCTGCCTTTCCATGTCGGCCAAGTAGCAATTGGTGCGAGTGAGATTGCTCTTCAGTCTTAAATCTCGAGACGAGGATGTCTTTAAGGCAGTGGTCGCCAACCAGTGGGCCGGGGACCACTGGTGGTCCAAGAGAAAATCTTGGTGGTCCACAAAGAAATGTCCCCTCCAAAGCAATTAATCCAGGCTGTGTGGGAACACAAGGCTGTGCTGCCCACATGGCCCACGGGAACACAAGGCTTGCGTCGCGAACAACAGGTAGTGAGGGGAGGGGCAAAGGGTGGGGGGGAACTTGCCCCACGTGCCCCACGTGCCTCCCCTGGCCACTGGCTGCTTCTTTCCGCTTCTTTCTTCTTCTGCTTTTGGCTTCATGCAAGGAAAGCAGCAGAAGTCTCTCTTTCTCTCTCCCAAACTCCGCCAGAAACGAGTCTTTGGGACCTTGCAAGGCCTTCTGCTCCAAGAGGCTGCAAAGACTCATTCCTGGCGGAGTTTGCGGGAGAGAAAGAAAGACTTCTGCTGCTGCTTTCCTTGCATGAAGCCAAAAGTCTCTCTCCCTCTCTCTCTCTCTTCCCCTGAGAACGGAGCTGGAGACGGTATCCTGAGATCCCAAATAAAGAACGATCGATCGGCAGGAAAACGGGGTGGGGGATTTTCCTGCAGACTTTTTTGGGGGATTTTCTCAGGGTCTCTGGTCCGCAGGATTTAAAATGATGAGTTTGGTGGTCCCTGAGGCCCCAAAGCCCCCGCCCCCCCATATGAGATTGCAGCCCACCGGGATCTCCCCTTAATTCAAAATGCTGCAGGGCTTTTGAAGGAGGATCAGTTTCACCGACCGCGCCTCGGGGTTGGATTCCCTGTCGATCTCTCCACCCACCTGTCTGTGTCCTCTTCCCCCCCCCTCCCCCCCTTCTTTGTCCCCATCCCAGGCATGCCGGACTTCTTGGAGAAGCTGCACACGGCAGCGCTGAAGGCCAGGAACATGGAAATCGTTTTGAAAGACTATATCGCCGCCGCTTCCAAGTCCTGGGACAGCGGGGGCGAGAACAGCAACGGGGAAGGGAAGGCCAGCATGCCCAGCCAAGAGCACAAGAACGAAGGAGCCCACAGCCCTATTCAGATAGACTATGCTTAAAAGGAAGCGAGGGCTTGGTTTGCAACGGTCGCCAGCCCCACGCTCTCTTGCTCCAGGCTGTGAAGAAAAGGGCAAAATCCACAGAGAAGGATGTCTTTGGGAGCTCGATCACCTCCGCCTGCGTCTGTCCTCCTCCTCCTCCTCCTCTTCCTCCCCCTCCTCGGCCACGTCTCCTCCTCGAACGAAAGCAACACCGTCAGCCCTGGGGAACCAGGCTCGGCCATCTTGAAAAACAGTTTTGTGCGGCCAACTTCTGCGTCGTGATCTTATTTGCTCTTAACCCTGGGTGGGGGTGGGGGGTGGGGTGGGAAAACGTTCTTTTTTTGGGGGGGGGTGGATGAAAGGGCCTCGTTTCGTCCTCCCCCAATCCTCGAGGCTCTTCCCTGCAAGCCTTTTGGGGAGATGCTGAGTAGAGTTCCTGAGTTATTTGCCGCTTCTCTCTCTTTCGTAGAGGTGAAGGGCATGCAGGGGCCGCTGCAGCCTGGTGTGACCCAGGCCAGCCCCCCCAACTGCTCCTGCAACCTCATGGAGGCTTCCTCCCTCCCTCCCTCCCTCTTAAATCTTGTGCTCTGCTTACAGAGGGGCTGCTTTGCTGCCAATGTGCCTTCTTCTTTGGTTTTCGTTTCCTGGGGCACAGCTGAAGGCCACCTCTTTGGCCACCGGAAGTGGGCAGCGAGCCTGTCGAGAGCCCCTTGGCGTTTAAGGCCATCGCCCGTTATCGACGTCTCTGCCCACAGAGTGACCTGTTCTTCAGCGGCTTTCAGTGTCTCCCCATTCGCAAACTGGGCACCTTGGGGGCTTCTTTCCTCGTCGTCCGAAAGGAGGAAGTTGTGATTATTTGTCGATCTGGTGACGCGTCCATAAGAAGTGCTATCTCGACAGTCCAAAAAGGCACCGTCTTTGAAGTGGGGCATGGCGGTTCAAAGCAGAGGTCTCCAAACTTGGCAACTTCTAAGACTGGTGGACTTCAACTCCCAGAATTCTCCAGTCCAGCGTAGTTGAAACCCACAAAGTTGCCAAGTTTGGAGACCTCTGTGCTAAGCCAAGGGTCTTCAAACCTGACAGCTTTTAAGACTTGTGGGCTTCCACTCCCAGAATCGCTGAGCTAACATGACTGGAGGGGGAATTCTGGGAGTTGAAGTCCACCAGTCTTAGAAGTTGCCAAGTTTGGAAACTCTGTTCTAAGTTCTTGTTCTCCTATCTCCTGGAGCAAGGGCCTTCAAACTTGGCAAGTTTAAGACTTGTGGACTTCCAACTGGCAGAATTCCTGAGCTGACATGACTGGAGGAGGAATTCTGGGCATTGAAGTCCACCAGTCTTAAAAGTTGCTGTGTTTGGAGACCTCTGTGCTAAGCTAAGGGTCTTCAAACCTGACAGCTTTAAGACTTGTGGACTTCCAACTGGAAGAATCGCTGAGCTAACATGACTGGAGGGGGAATTCTGGGAGTTGAAGTCCACCAGTCTTAAAAGTTGCCAAGTTTGGAGACCTCTGTGCTAAGCCAAGGGTCTTCAAACCTGACAGCTTTAAGACTTGTGGGCTTCCACTCCCAGAATCCCTGAGCTAACATGACTGGAGGAGGAATTCTGGGAGTTGAAGTCCACCAGTCTTAAAAGTTGCCAAGTTTGGGGATCCTTGGTTTAAAGCGACACGCACTATATTGGTCCCATACGTGTATGTTTGCCAAGTTGAAGGTTGGGATGGGGAGGTCCTGCTTGGTGATAGGCCATCTAGCCAGGTTCCTGGGGTGGCCAGTATAAGAAAGAGGAAGGCGAGGGTACAATTTTTCCCCTTCATACAAGCACCGAAATGCATGGCATAAGTATACATGGGGACAGGTGGGAACTCCCAAACTCACCTTGGGTGTAAGATAGTGGGGGGGAGGGGAGGAAATCAGCCTATAACAGAGCTGCTTCACCTGGCTAACCTTGATGCCTGTTTCTTTCCAAAGGGATTTGTGGAGCCTCTTTTTCAATCCTGGCACCCCAGAGACGTGTTGACAAAGAGCTGTGGGAAGCCAGTCTGGGAGAACCTCTCCTCCAGTCTGTGCTCCCTTGTTTCAAGTTGATTTTATCCCATAAGCTCAAAACGTACTAATGTCAGGGGGGTCTCCAACCATTTGGGCAGCTTTCAAGATGTTTGGACTTCCAACTCTCAGAATTCCCCAGCCAGCGAATTGCAGGAGTCGAAATCCACGAGTCTTAAAAGCTGCCACGTTTCGAGACACGCACACACACACACACCCTCTACTAACGGACTGGATTTCAGGCAAACCTCCCAAGGGTGCCTTATGATTGGCAAGCTGGGCTCTCTCGAGCACCTGGCTGTTGGGACTGCGAGTCCCGTGTAAAGCAAGGAACACTTAACGTCTGTTTTCCAAGCCCAGCCATGGCTCGTGTGGTGTGTCCCACGGGTGGTTCCCCCCCCCCCCCAAATGGGTCGTCGGCACCTTCATGGCAACCCTTAAGACAGAGGTCTCCAAACTTGGCAACTTTTAAGTCTTGTGGACTTCCAACTCCCAGAATTCTCCAGCCAGCATAGCTGAAGTCCACAAGTCTTAAAAGTTACCTATGTAGATATATATATATATATATATATGAGATTCCTCAAGAATCCTTTCTGGGCCAGCAGAGGGAAGAACAAAAGCCTCCCCCTTCTCTTCTGCTTTGCGCATTTCTGCATGCGATCCTCTAAAAAGGGAAAAAAAAACTATTGAGTGACAGGAAAACGGGGAAGCCCAGAGCCGGTGTTTCTTAACTTTCTGGCAACCTTTTGAAGATTTGGGGACTTCCAATTCCCATCGTTCCCTAACCAGCAACGCTCACTGGGGAAACTGAAGCTCCCTTTATCTTAAAACGGGTTGGAAAACATTCAGGCTGACCAGCAAGAGCTGCTCCTCAGGGACGGGAGAAGCGGTCAAGAGATACTGTACGTGCCTGGCAATTGGTTCGCGTCCAGGGCCTGTCTTAATATAACGGCTGAGTGATTTGTGTTTTTATCTCAATGTTTTTATGAAACCAAACATCAATAAATGTAACTCATCGGTGCTCTCATCTAACCAAGCTGCCTTCTGAGGGGGAAAGGGGAGGGAAGGGAAGGCGAATGAGAAAAAGTCTCCCATTGCTTTGTGGTTGGAACATCTGGACAGGTTTGGTCTCCCTGGTTTGCATTCAAAGTGGAAAGTGTTTTTAGTCAATGTGGGGGCTTAGGGTAGGAACGGACTTAAATACACAAAGCAGCATTATTAACAGTTGGAAGGGACCTTGTAGGTCGTCTAGTCCAACCCCCTGCCCAAGCAGGAGACCCTACACCATTTCTGACAGATGGCAGTCCAGTCTCTTCTTGAAAGCCTCCAGGGATGAAGTTCCCACCACTTCTGAAGGCAAGTGTAGCTGTATGTCAGAACCGCTGTTTACGTGTGGTGGCGTGCTCCGACCCCCAGGTCACTTCCCGTTCCCTGGGTTGTTCGAATGATCTGGGCCTTCGGCTGATGCTGTGCAACGCCAGATCCGTAGTTAATAAAGCCCCCCTCATTTATGATCTAATTGTGGAGTGAGGAGCAGACCTGGTGGGCATTACTGAGACCTGGCTGGGACAGGAGGGGGGTGTCCCTCTGGTGGAGATGTGCCCAGCCGGGTTTCGGGTCTTTCATCGGCCGAGGGCCCAGGGGAGGGGTGGGGGGGTTGCGGTGATTATTTGGGAGGATCTGGGTCCTTGGGAATCCACTGTTCCTCAGACAACCGGATGTGAGTCCCTTTTTGTAAAGTGTGGTTCCGGGGTTCAGATGGGCCTATTGATCATATACCTGGCTCCCTGCTACGTGACATCGACCCTGCCTGAGCTTGAGGTTATAGCCGGCTTGGCAGTTGAGACCCCCAGGCTGATGGTCATGGGGGATTTCAATCTGCCTTCGGCTGGCGGGACCCGGGTGGTTGCCCTGGAGTTCTTGGCTTCCATGACAGACTTGGGCCTGACCCGATTAATTAGGGGCCCCACTCACACTGGGGGCCACATCTTGGATCTAGTTTTTGTCTCGGGACAGTGGTAGGATGACCAAGGTATAGGGGAGGTTGTTATTGAGCCCCTGTCATGGTCAGATTATTCGCTCCTTAGGCTGGACTTCCATACTGCACCCCCTCGTCGCAGGGAGGCGGAGCCGACACGATTCTGCCCCAGCCGCCTGATGGACCCGGATAGGTTCCTGATGGAGCTTGAGCCGGCTCCCGGGGTTCGAGCACATGACTTGGCCGACGACCTGGTGGCCACCTGGGATAGGGCGGCAGCTGGGGCCCTTGACCAGGTCGTGCCCTTGCGGCCTCTGTCCCGATGCCGCTCTCGCTCGGCTCCATGGTTCTCTGAGGAGCTGAGGGAGATGAAGCACCGGAAAAGACACCTAGAGAATGGTTGGAGGGCCACCCACTCCGGATCTGACTGAACACGATTATGGTCCTATATTAGGACCTATTTAGTGGCGATAAGGACGGCAAAGCATTCTCACTTTTCCGCCCTTATCGCGTCTGCAGGAAATCGCCCAGCTGCCCTTTTTAGGGTGACCCGCTCCCTCCTAGAAGTGGGAGCGCGGGAGGATCCTCTGCAGGGGTGGAGTGAGGATTTTTCGAATTTTCTGCTGAACAAAATCACTCAGATCCGGGATGGGTTGGATTCTGACTGGGCGACTCTGGATGGGAGATCGGGGGCGGAGTTCGGGGAGGTCATTTGGGGGGAGTTTGATCCTGTTTCTCCCGAGGACGTGGACAGGATGCTGGGTGGGCTTAATGCTACCACATGTTTACTGGATCCATGTCCCTCCTGGCTGGTATTGGCCACTCAGGAGGTGATACGAGATTGGTTCCAGGGTATTATTAACGCTTCCTTGAATGAGAGGTTTCTGCCTGCCGCCCTGAAAGAGGCGGTAGTGAGACCCCTCCTCAAGAAACCGTCCCTGGACCCAACTCTGTTGTCTAACTATCGTCCGGTCTCCAACCTTCGCTTTGTGACGAAGGCTGTTGAGAGTGTGGTGGCACGACAGCTTCCCTGGCACCTGGATGAAGCTGTCTATTTAGATCCACGCCAATCGGGTTTCAGGCCCGGGCACAGCATGGAGACGGCGTTGGTCGCATTGGTGGATGATCTCTGGAGGGCCCATGATAGGGGTTGTTCCTCTGTCCTGGTCCTGTTAGATCTCTCAGCGGCTTTTGATACTGTCGACCACAGTATCTTATTGAGACATTTGGGGGGATTGGGAGTGGGAGGCACTGTGTTGCGGTGGTTCTTCTCCTTCCTCTCCGATGTTCGCAATTTGTGTTGGCGGGGGGCAGAGATCGACCTTGAGGCCCCTGATCCGTGGGGTTCCTCAGGGGTTGGAGCTCTCGCCCCTCCTGTTCAACATTTATGTGAAGCCGCTGGGTGAGATCATCCGTGGTTTTGGGGTAGAGTTCCATCAGTACGCTGATGATACTCAGCAGTACATCTCTACCCCGGGCCACCCCGATGAAGCCGTTGAAGTGATGACCCGGTGCCTGGAGGCCGTGCGGGGTTGGATGGGGTGAAACAGGCTTCAGCTCAACCCAGCCAAGACTGAGTGGCTGTGCTTTCCGGCACCCTGATACAGCCAGTTAACTCCATCACTGACTGTGGGAGGGGAAATTCTTGCCCCCACAGAGAGGGCGCGCAATCTGGGTGTCCTCCTGGACGTACAGCTGTTGTTAGAAGATCATATAGTGGCCGTCGCCAGGGGGGCTTTTTGTCAGGTCCATAGGATCTACCAGTTGCGGCCCTTTCTGGATCGGGATGCGCTTCGCACGGTCACATCCATCCTCGTCATCTCCCGCCTAGACTATGCCAATGCTCTCTACATGGGGCTCCCCTTGAAGAGCACCCGGAGGCTCCAGTTGGTGCAGAGTGCAGCCGCGTGGGTGGTTTTGGGGGCTTCTCAGAGCTCCCATGTTACACCACTTTTGTGCGAGCTGCATTGGCTCCCGGTGGCCTTCCGGGTGCGATTCAAGGTGCTAGTGGTCATCTTTAAAGCGCTCCATGGCTTGGGACCTGGGTACTTACGGGACCTCCTGCTGCCACCATTGGCTTCCCATCGGCCAGTGCACTCCCATAGGGCGGGCCTCCTCAGAGTGCCGCCGGCTGGATGGCTGGCAACCCCGAGGGTGCAGGCCTTCTCCTTGGGGGCACCCTCCCTCTGGAATGAATTGCCCCCGGAGATGAGGACCATCCCTGACCTTTTGGCCTTCCGGCGCGCATTGAAAACATACCTATTTCATCAAGCCGGTCTGGCCTAGGGTTTTATAGAGGTTTAAATTGGTTTTAATTGGTTTTAGTCTTTTATATTCTCGATTGAGTTTTTATCTTTGAGCCACCATATTTAATCTTTTTAAATTGTTTTTTAAATATTGTATTTGTACTGTGTTTTAACTTTGGCTGTACACTGCCCCGAGTCCCTGCAGGGAGAGGGGCGGTATATAAAACTAATAAATGAATGAATAAATAAATAAATGAATGAATGAATGAATGAATGAATGAATGAATAAATAAATAAATAAATGAATGAATGAATGAATGAATGAATGAATGAATGAATGAATGAATAAATAAATAAAAATAAATAAATAAATAGAATAGGGTTTTCTGAGCCACCTGAAACAATGTTGGCAATAACTCTCCACTCCTCATAAATTCTGGGCATTTAAGTTTCCTTCCTGTGATTAATTTGGCATCATCTTCGGATCATTCAAAATCTTCATGATAACCCTAATCATTTACAATTTCCTGGCACTTTGGAACGGCTTTGCGTTCAGAAGACGTGGAGGCTTTTAAAAAACAGACTGGAGAGCCGTTTGTTTGGAATGGTATGGGTCTCCTGTTTGAGCAGGGGGTTGGACTAGAAGACCTCCAAGGTCCCTTCCAACTCCTGTTCACTAAGAAATCTTACAGGAAACAGCTGATCTCCTTTCTTAACCCAAATATCCCTACTGGTTTTTGAATAGTGGTTTTGTCTTCTGCTTCAGATCACAGGACAGGGATCTCCAAACTTGGCTGGAGAATTCTGGGAGTTGAAATCCACAAGTCTTAAAAGTTGCCAAGTTTGGGGGGAGAATTCCCAGTGCTTCCTCTGGAGAAGATTGAGCTAGCAACATTAAAATTACAACCTGGATTTTATTTTATTTATTTTGCCATTCCTTCGATTTGCTTCCCTGGTCTTATCCTTGGTGTCCTTTTCATATTGCCCACTAGATGGCAGCATCCCATCGCCGGCCTCGTAAAGATCATTTTATTGAGTTGGCCTGCATGCCCTTGGCAGCTTTTCTTTGAAAGTTTAGCCTGCCTCATTTTCTGGGCCACCAATTTCAATAAACTTTTTTTTGGGGGGGGGGCGGGGGGGAACGCAGGGTGGCATCCCACAGACGGCTGTTGTGCGATTGAAGGGAACACGGGAATTTCTCACCTACGAGATGACCCAAAAAGTACAATTCTGAGGAGGAGAAACTTCTGCATGTTAGAAAAACGTTTGGATGCCTCGAAGTTTTTTGGCTGCCAAGAGAGTTCAGCGCATGAGTAGGAAACACAGAGCTTCCGTTTGCAAGGAAGGTTTGATAGCGCAAAAGACGTTTTGGGTTGCGTGAATAGTTGAAGGAAGGGCAGGCCCCACTCATGGGTGAAGAGGGTACTGTAACTGAGTTCCTCAATTCCTACTCTGGTTTTGTGTCTTCAAAGGAGCAGGGTGGACCTAAGCGATATAAAGTGACAGTGGAGTAGCAGGCTAAGTAAAGGAAGAGCTGAGGAGCATCTTGCCACCGTGAACGAGTTGAAAAGCTTTGTGGGTGTCCTCTTGAACTTTGTTTCTTCAAGTGTTGAGAAATTGTAGTGCAAGGGTCGATGAAAAGAATCAATACTTTTAAAAGGAGGGGCGGGCGAAGACCTGGAACCTATGGTCATGAATGAATTCAGGCAAAACTTTAGAACAAATAAGCCATTCGTTCATGCACGGTTTGAAATCTGGGCACAGCTAGGGAAGAGAAGGACCGGGGGAGACAGGAGAGCATCTTCCAATATTTGAAGGGCTGCCACAGAGAGGAGGAAGGGGGTCAAGCTATTTTCCAAGGCACCTGAATAATGCCAGATGAGGAATAGTGGATGGAAACTGATCAAGGAGAGATTCAACCTGGAAATAAGGAGGAATTTCCTGACAGTGAGAACAATCAACCCATGGAATAGAAGTTGCCTTTGGAAGTTGTGGGAGCTTCATCCCTGGAGGGTTTCAAGAAGAGACTGGACTGCCATCAGTCAGAAATGGTGTAGGGTCTCCTGCTTGGGCGGGGGTTGGACTAGATGACCTACAAGGTCCCTTCCAACTGTTAGGATCCAACTGGCTAGTCTAGTGAAGAGAAGGACCAGGGGAGACAGGAGAGCAGTCTCCCAATATTTGAGGGGCTGCAACAGAGAGGAGGAGGGGATCAAGCTATTTTCCAAAGCACCTGAAGGCCAGACAAGGAACAATGGATGGAAACGGTTCAAGGAGAGATTCAACCTGGAAATAAGGAGGAATTTCCTGACGGTGAGAACAATCAAGCAACAGATCAGAAGTTGCCTTCAGACGTTGTGGGAGCTTCATCGCTGGAGGCTTTCAAGAAGAGACTGGACTGCCATCTGTCAGAAATGGTGTAGGGTTTCCTGCTTGGATAGGGGGTTGGACTAGATGACCTACAAGGTCCCTTCCAACTCTGTTAATCTGTTCTGTATTAACTAACCACGATCTGAATGACTGAGAGTCTCCATAGATTAGCTAGCATCGGTTTATAAAAACGTAAGTGGAAACACAAGATAAGTTTTAAAAAATGATGAATCCAGTCTCCCCCACCACTCCCCCCATAGAGATTCCTGTTAACCATGGTAAAAGGGTGGTAGTATGCCTTGAGTAAACACAGCATTTAATAATCCCTCCCGTGAAGTCTTAGTAGCAAAGGCAAACTGAGCTGGACTATGCTACATTAGATGAAACTGCTTGAACAAATATAGAAGGATCAATTTTTATTTGCATTTGTAACTCGTCTTTTATTATTTTTGCAAGTAAGGTGGTGAACATACCCAACACCTCCTTTTTTACACAACCCTGTGAGGTGGGTTGGGATGAGAGTGACTGGCCCAACGTCATGCAGCAGCCTTTCAAGTCAGAAATATTTCCTTTCGCTAACCAACTGTCAGATCCGTTGGTGTCAGATACACGGATCTGACACCAACATTCAACAATAACTGCATATTGGCATGTTGAACTAGATCCTCCCAAATCTCTTCCATTCTACATTCCGTTCTATGATCAGGTAGACTGAGCTCAGTTTATCAGTCTGGTTTCCAGTCTTGAACCTTTTAGGTTTATCAGAAAAATAATATATGTTAATACTGGTTTGGTTTTGGAGTATTCCTGAATTGTCTTTCCTCATCCAGCCACTAAGTAGCTCCACAGACCTTGAAAACAAAATAGAAGCCTCATACTCTCTCGTTCTCCTCAAACGAAATGAGCAGGCATCTGGATCCCTATCTTCATTGGGCTCTCCCCCTTCACCTCCATAAATTAAATTGAAGTACAGAACATTACATGGCAGGACAAGAACCCACTGTCGGTACCCAGCAAATCAAACGGCTGGAGAGCAGGTACCTACGTGAACTGTTCAAGCAGAATGGGCTTGGAGGTGGGAGATGCTTCCAGTGGCACCTATCTTGCATGAACCGCCCCTGTGGCTATGTAGGACAGAGGGGGAGGAAGCTACCACTGAAAGGCTATATAGGGTTTCCTGCCTAAGCAGGGGGTTGGACTAGAAGACCTCCAAGGTCCCTTCCAGCTCCTATCCTATTCTTTATCCTATCCTATCCTTTATTCTATTCTCTATTCCATTCTCTAGTCCATTCTATTCTTTATTCTATTTACTCTTTATTATTTATTCTATTTATTCTATTATAGTCTTTATTCTATTCTATATTTTATTCCATTCTCTGTTCTATTTTTTATTCTATTATAGTCTTTATTTATTCTATTCTATTCTCTATTTTATTCCATTCTTTATTCTATTATAGTCTTTATTCTATTTACTCCGTTCTATTCTATATTCTATTCTATATTCTATTTATTCTATTCTATATTTTATTCCATTCTTTATTCTATTCTATTCTTTATTCTATTTACTCCATTCTATTCTATTCTCTATTCTATTTTATTCTATTTTTTATTCTATTCTAAATACCACACCACACATTCTGCAGGGTAGAAGCTCCCTCAAGATGGGCTCCAGCAGCAATGAAGGGAGCTATGAGTCATATGAGGTCGCAACAGACTCACTCGTCCCCATTTGGGGAATATTCGGTGATTCTCAGATGGCAAAAGGAGTGGATTCCAGCGGAGGCAGACTTAAAATAACTGGGATGATTAAATGATCTGATGACACACAGCCCAGAGCAGCATGCTCTCCTTTCACAGAGCATATTTTGAGGAGAGCAAAGCAACCAGCCAGCGATTGTGCAGAGGTTTAAAACAAAAATGCTTTTCCAGAAGTTTTGATGCAATGGAAATCATTGGGATGACCCACTTCAACTGGGCAGAATGATCTGCCTCCAAACTAAAAGGGCCTTGGTGGTGCAGGCTGTTCATCATCCAGCACTTAGTGCAAGCTGCCTGCAATTAGCGCAGGTTCGAATCCCACCAGGCTCAAGGTTGACTCAGCCTTCCATTCTCTCGGGATAGGTAAATTGAGGACCCAAGATTGTTGGGGGACAATAAGCTGACTTTGTAAAAAATGCCACTTGGGGGGGGGGGGGCAAAAAGCCCTAGTAATAAGCAGGCATATACAGTGGAATGAAGGCTATTGCCGAGCACTTAGCATGGTGCTCCACAGACTGTAAGCTGCCCTGAGTCTTCGGAGAAGGGCGGCATATAAATGCAAACTAAATAAATAAATAAGAGAAGCCACCTCCTCAATGGCCAAGGTGCAAAACTCAGCCAAAAAATCTGCAAGGATTCCGGCAATCACTCTAATCAAATCATGATTCTCGAGCCAAACTTCAAAAAACTTCAAAGGATTCGTTAGAGGCGACATACTGGCAGTGCCCTGTATGAAGCCAACTCTGACCTACATCATTTACAGTCCTCTGTGACCCTGTTTTCCCCCTTCCTCCTGGTTGTGTCATAAATCAGATTCTAGGCACATTCACAGACTGGGTGTCATCAATCACATTCTCCAATTAAATCTATTCCTGGGCAAAAGCTCTAGTAGTTTAGTTACAATCTTTTAAAGATACAGAGTTGGAATATACTTCTGCTTCCAAACTGCTGCACTACTCTTCCAGATTTCCTTCCACTTCCAGATTTCCTTCCTCCCCCCCTCCCCCCCCTTTTTTTTTATCATGGCAACTACTAAAACAGGCATAGGAATGTTTTATGAGTTGACACTAGCATCTTACTCCTAGACCTTAGCCTTCCTCCCTGAAAATGGGAACAAGAATTTGAGTGGTTGTTGTTGTTTCTCATTTAGATGTGTGTGTGTGTGTGTGTGTGTGTGTGTGATTATGAAGCCCTGAAGATGTTTAGGGCACCCATTTCATGCTTTAAAACTCTGCTCCCCAAAATGTAGGAGAGAAGGCTTAGAAGTGATATGGACAGCTACTGGAAAGGCTGTTACTGAGAAGAGGGAATTGATTGATTCTGCAAAGGACATGAGGGTAGGACAGGAAGCAATGGATGAACACTTATCTAAGGAGAGATCCAACCAAGATTCAAGGAGACATTGCCCGATGGAGCAATTAATCAATGAAAACTCCTCCTGGAGTTGTGGATACTCCATCATTGGAGGTCTTCAAAAGTAGATCGGAGGGGCAACCATTGGACCAGGATGGCATAAGTTCTCCTGCCTTGAGCAAGGGGTTGGACTAGAAGATCTCCAAGCTCCCTTCCAGCCCTAGGAATCTGTGATTCTAAATGGGGACTGGCTCTCAGCCTCTTAGATCAAGGAGCTTAAGTGGTTATGCAAAAGCTGTTGTGGTCTTTCAGCCTGAAGAGGCCTTGTGTGTCCCCTACTATGGGAGTCTTCCAAGCATTCTTTACTCATCGCTTTCTTGGAGGATGTGGTCAACAATGCAAGAAGTTCAGAATAACAGAGTTGGAAGGGACCTTGAGGTTATCTAGTCCAACCCTCCACTCAAGCAGGGGACCCTACACCATTTCTGACCGATGGGAATCCAGTCTCTTCTTGAAAGCCTCCAGGGATGAAGCTCCCACAACTTCCAAGGGCAACTTCTGTTCCATGGTTGATTGCTCTCACTATCAGAAAATATCTCCTTATTTCCAGGTTGAATCTCTCCTTGTTCAGTTTTCAGTTTTCAGTCCATTATTCCTTGGTTATCCAGTCTCTTCTTGAAACCCTCCAGGGATGAAGCTCCCACAACTTCCGAAGGCAGCTTCTGTTCCATGGGTTGATTGTTCTCCCTGTCAGAAAATTCCTCCTTATTTCCAGGCTGAATCTCTCCTTCTTGTTCAGTTTCCATCCATTGTTCCTTGTCTGGCCTTCGGGTGCCTTGGAAAACAGCTTGACCCCCTCCTCCTCTCTGGGGCAGCCCCTCAAGTATTGGAAAACTGCTCTCCTATCTCCCCTGGTCCTTCTCTTCAGTAGACTAGCCAGGCCCAAGTTATGTTGGAGTTTTCTGCCGCATCTCTCACTTCTGTTTTTGTGGCGATGAGTGGGGACGATCTGCGAATTTTTTCACCCAGACCTTTGTCCGATGAGACAACTGAGGCAGGAAAATTGACTCACACCGGAATTGGCTCTTCGCAACAAAGCCACATTACAATGGAAACAGGAAGTCAACATTGAGTCCCCTGCCAATTGTGGGGGCTTCAAAAAAATCCCCCCTTTTCAAACTTTGAAGAGTGAGTGTTCAGGTCCCCCTTGGGAGGGAGGCTAAGGAGGAAACCAGGGTCTCCTGTGTGTGTTTCGAAGCAAAACTTTTAAGTTAAACATCGTTTGTTCTCAGCAAGTGTATCTTTTCATCTCTGGCTTTCCATTAAGTGAATAATCCGAGTATTACAGCTTACAATGTCATGCATGAATAACCTAGACTTACAACCGTTCGTTTAATGACTGTTGAAGGTTACTACTGGAAACATTTTATTAGATTATAAAATAGAATAACAAAAATACGAAAGCAAAGAGTAGGACTTCAGCCTTTCTTCTCTTCTCTTCTCTTCTCTTCTCTTCTCTTCTCTTCTCTTCTCTTCTCTTCTCTTCTCTCAGGGTTTGCAAAACCAGCTTTGCTTCAAAAAGTTTGAGGAAGCATTCAAGAAGAGGAAAAACCAGTTTCCCCACAAGCCGCCAGTAAGTGGCAGCTATGTTTAGATGGGCGGCCCCTTTCCACATATATGTAGTCATAAAACATGCCCCAACATGCAGTTGGAAGCCGTTGGACAATGGTTCCCAACCTTTTCTTTAGGTGGTTGATTAGATTGTAATTAAAGAAAAAAGGCTCACGGCACATCAAGTTGAGGTCAATGGTTTGCTGTCTTGGTGTCTTGGGATCCTCCTCAGGAGCCCAAAGTTAAATTTAACAAATTGGAAACAACTGTCTTTGGACAGAGAAACTCAACTTGTAATATGTTGGAGATTGTAGAGACTCTGGAAAGAGTACAGAAAAGAGCAACCAAGATGATTAAGGGATTGGAGGCTAAAAGAAATGAAGGGTTGTAGGAATTGGGTATGTCTAGTTTGATGAAAAGAAGGTCTGGGGAGACATGATAGTAGTCTTCCAGTATCTGAGGGGCTGCCCCAAAGAAGAGGGAGTCAAGCTATTCTCCAAAGCACCAGAAGGCAAGAGAAGAAACAACTGATGGAAACTCATCAAGAAGAGAAGCAACCTGGAACTAAGGAGAAACTTCCTAACAGGGAGAACAATCAACCAGTGGAACGCCTGGCCTCCAGAAATTGTGGGTGTTTAAAAAGGGACTGGACAGCCACTTCTCTGAAATAGTATAGCAGCGGGTTGGACTAGAAGACCTCCAAGGTCCCTTCCAACTCTGTTATTCTGTTACTCTGAGACCTTTTCCAAACTACCAAAAAAAATAGGCACTGGAGACTATAGAGAGCCCACCCCCACTGAAACAATGAAATCAATAATACAACTAAGTTTATTTGCAGAAGGGAACCCCTGCTAATAAAATAAAAGTTTGTGATTTCTGGGGTCCTTTGCTTTACTCTTTCCTCCTTCCTCCCTCCCTCCCTTCCTTCCTGCCTTCCATCCTCTTTCTCCCTTCCTTCCATCTTCTTTCTCTCCTTCCTCCCTTCCTTTCCCCTCCCTCCTTTCCTCCTTCCTTCCTCTTTCTCCATTCCTTCCATCTTCTTTCTCTCCTCCCTCCATCCCTCTTTCCTTTCTTCCATTCTCTTTCTCCCTTTCTTCCATTCTCTTTCTCTCCTTCCTTCCTTCCTTCCTTCCTTCCTTCCTTCCTTCCTTCCTTCCTTCCTTCCTTCCTTCCTTCCTTCCTTCCTTCCTTCCTTCCTTCCTTCCTTCCTTCCTTCCTTCCCCCTCCCTTCCTCTTTTCTTCCTTCCTTCCTTCCATCCATCCTCTTTCTCCCTTCCTTCCATCCTTTCTTTCTTTCCTTCCTCCCTCCCTCCCACCCTTTTTCCTCCACAACCACCTTGTGAGAGCGATGGGACCAGCTCAAAGTCCCTCAGGGAGCTTCCACAACTGAAGGGATGCTCAAAGTGTTCTGCCTAATGCTAATCCAGGATCTAACTATTGTGCCATGCTGGTAAATAAGACCACTAAATATAAAAACAGATGGCCACACGGCCAGAGAGCCCAGCTGGGCCCCACCTGCCAACCCCAGCCCTGCTAGGTAGGAACAGTGCTTCTGTTTCCAGCAAAGCCGTTTTGCATCAGGCTGCCTTCAAGGAAGGAATGTGTTGTGTGTATGGAGTTGCACAATTCTGGTTCCACCCAAAACCTCCTTCAATGGGTGGTGTGGGAAAAAACGGAGAGCTGTCATTGAAGAAGTTAGCTTCCTGCTTTGGCTTAAATTCACAGGTGTGTGTGTGTGTGTGGGGGTGCAGAACAGGTTTCTTTGCTTACACATACAAAAGATTTTGGTTGGTCTCAGTCGGCTGAATGTTTTGATGGGATTTTGCATTTTTGTTCACCTGTCGAGTCCTGGCCTGGGCAGTCCCTGTTGTTTAATAATAGTAAATGTGTTGTAAGGAGTTCTGAGTAAAGCTGTCTTTTGCAATGGGCTGGTGCTGTTGTTATACTATATATACAGCAATATGAATCCACAGCTGCCAATTCTTCAGCTTCATTCACACCAGGAATTTGGATGACGGACGTCGTAATGTTTTGACACAGTGTTCTGTGCGAATCGGCCATTATGTATAAGCTGGGTCGACAAAATCAGAAATGAGATGATAAGCCACCTGGGAAAGGCAAGGGAAATCATCAAAATCATAAAAAAGCGAAAATTAGAATATTTTGAACATGGGATGAGAAGACGAAGAAAAAATAGAAGAAGAAGAAGAAGAAGAAGAAGAAGAAGAAGAAGAAGAAGAAGAAGAAGAAGAAGAAGAAGAAGAAGAAGAAGAAGAAGAAATAGAGGAGGAAGCAGAAAAAATAGAAGAAGAAGAAGAAGAAGAAGAAGAAGAAGAAGAAGAAGAAGAAGAAGAAGAAGAAGAAGAAGAAGAAGAAGAAGAAGAAGAAATAGAGGAGGAAGCAGAAAAAATAGAAGAAGAAGAAGAAGAAGAGAAGAAGAAAAGAAAAGAAGAAGAAGAAGAAGAAGAAGAAGAAGAAGAAAGAAGAAGAAATAGAGGAGAAGCAGAAAAAATAGAAGAAGAAGAAGAAGAAGAAGAAGAAGAAGAAGAAAGAAGAAGAAGAAGAAGAAGAAGAAGAAGAAGAAGAAGAAGAAGAAGAAAAGAAGAAGAAGAAGAAGAAGAAGAAGAAGAAGAAGAAGAAGAAGAAGAAGAAGGCCTTTTGCAATTAATTTTTTTTGTCAATGTACAGACGTTCAGTGCAAAGTCGGCTGAAGATGACAGACCAGACACTTCCCCCCCCTCTAATCCATCCCTTAAACAAACTAAGCCTAGTTTTAGGGTTCCAAGGGAACAAGATACTGCAGCATTTTTCCCCCTGACTACCATACCCATCACTCTTTTCCTGCCACACTCCGCTCAATTGTTCTTTGGGGTTGTCGTTATCAGCAGTGATTGACTTCAATCTGCATTGTTTATTTGTTTTTTAAACATTCTCCTTGGTTTGATGGGTGACTCAGGTTTAAAAGTTTGGTTTGAAGGAGTGGACTCACTTGTTTTTGTCTCAAGCATGAGAGAGTTTGACTTCCATCCAGGGGCAAATCCACGGTGGGGCTGGATTTAGGGCACCAGTTGGCCTTAATCCAGTACTGGAACAGGGCCACCCCTTTAAGATGAAATAGGATTAGTTTTCTTGGGTGACACATGCTTGTCTATTCAGTAGTGGTGTTTGGGGCTTAAGCATGTACCTGTCAGAGTCCTCAACTGGGATGGAAGATAGGCAGGAGAAGGCCCACTGGCTTAGTGTGCTGTCTGTTGTGTGACTCCCTCAATCAGGGTGATTTACACATTAGAATTTGTGTGAACTAATGCTTGGATCAACAACCATGATTAAACAAGCCGTAGTTTAATGCAATCTTCCCCATTCTGGATATCCTCTATATGTGTGAGCTTTAAATTCCAGAATTTTCTAGCCAGCAGTAACCACAGATGAGAATTCTGGGAACAGAAAGTCCATATGTTTTTTTCTTCTTTCATATCTATCTATATGTCTATCTCTACCTATCTATGTATCTCTATCTATCTATCTATCTATCTATCTATCTATCTATCTATCTATCTATCTATCTATCTATCTCTATCTATCTATCTATCTATCTATCTATCTATCTATCTATCTATCTATCTCTACCTATCTATCTCTATCAATCTCTATCTATCTATCTATCTATCTATCTATCTATCTATCTATCTATCTCTATCTCTATCTCTACCTATCTATCTCTATCAATCTATCTCTATCTATCTATCTATCTATCTCTATCTATCTCTCTATCTATCTATCTGTCTATCTATCTATCTATCTATCTATCTATCTATCTATCTATCTATCATCTATCTACATATACCTATCTATCTCTCCTTCTCTACCTACCTACCTACCTATCTATCTTCCGATATTATTTATATATTTATATAGGATGCCTCTTCTGATCTTACACAACTTCTTTGAGTTTTGGGCAGTTCACTCTGAATTATTGCTGAGAAAAATCCAAGCTTATTATGGCGTTAAATGGATTTTTGTGCATGTGTAAGAACACGATTTAACCACTACATCTCACCCTAAGTGGGGTGGGGGGAGGACGTTGCAACCAATCAATATGAGGTTCACGTATGCCACAAATATATATTGTATAAAAAGAAGGACAGTTTCAATTTCATGGTCCCAGAGAGTGTGTTCATGGTTTTATAAGTGAAATTGTACAAGATGAGTAAGCTGAGCCTGAGGGAGGGTGGGGTCAAATGAGTCGTCAGTTTGGAATCTCTACGCCTCCATACGAGATCTAAGTCCTGCTATTCCCCTTCCCCTTGAATTCTTTTGACTCTTATCTGGTGCCAATTCATCTTGACCGTTAGTAGTTCAGATTCCTGTGTAGAGATAGCATGGAATAAACTTGTAGCACTTTTGAATTCTGTCCCTCTTGCATCTGGCAGAAATTTGGGTAGAAAAAAAACAGAAAAAGTGCCCAACATTGAACTCTTCCACTGGTTCTCGAAATGGCCTTCGAGATTTATTCAAGAACTGTTTGCTTGCTGGCTGCTCTACTGGTGAACTTTTATTTTTATTTTAAAAAAGGACCGTGATTTGAAGGGAGTAACATACCAAAGACAGTGCACAATAGCCCATTGGATGGAAGGCGAGGGTTTGCCTACGATAAAGTGAGTAACCCATAAACCAGAAAACACATCGCATCTGACACATATCAGGAACAGATGGGAAGGAGGCTGCCTTCCTGGTGGGCTGGGAGCCAGCAGAGGCTGATGCCATGCCCTCGTTTTGCCCTGGAGATCAGGGCAAAAAGATCAGGCCTGGGTGGGACAAACTGTTGAAATTATATATCAAGATCACGTGAAGCATTTAGTATCACCTTATAAAGCCTTAGTAAGGTCATACCTGGAATACTACATGCAGTTTTGCTCACCACATTACAAAAAGGGACGTTGAGACTTTGGAAAAAGTGCAGAGAAGAGCAACTACGACGATTAAAGGCCTGGAGAGTAAAACTTATATGAAGAACGGCTGCAGGATTTGGGTTTGGCTAGTCTAAAGAAAAGAAGAATTAGGGGTGACATGATAGGAGTATTCCAGTATTTGAGGGGCTGCCATAAAGAAGAGGGGGGTCAAATTATTCCCCAAAGCACCAAGAAGGCAAGACAAGACAAGAAACAACGAATGGAAAGTAATCAAAGGGAAAAACAACCTAGAATTGAGGAGAAACTTCCTAACAGGGAGGACAATTAACCAGTGGAACAGCTTGCCACCAGAAGTTGTGGGAGCTCCATCACTGGAGGTTTTGAAGCAGAGACTGGACAGCCACTTGTCTGGAATGGTATAGGGTCTCCTGCTTAGGTGGGGACTAGAAGACCTCTAAGGTCCCTTCCAACTTTATTATTCTATGTTCTGTGAGATTAGTCTGCAATTTTTCCTCTGGATTTCCTCATGGAACCATTTTCACCACTCAGGTGACCCTGAGGACACAGAGAAACCTCCAAGTGGCCTCAATGATTTTATTTATTTATTTATTTTTAGATTTTTATACCGCCCCTCTCCCAAAAGTGGGACTTGGGGCGGTGTATAGCCAGATAAAACAGAACAAGTTGGGAATTATAGGGTTAAAAACGATTTAAAATAATTAAATTTGTGGACGAAGGATAAAAATTGTATCAAACATATAAGATAGATAAAAAATTAAAATACCAATTTAAAACCCCCATAATGACCCTCTAAAAGGATGCAAATGACCAGATATAAATCTTTCCATTCCCCACTATTAGTCTAGTCTAGTCTATTCCTATTCTATTCTATTCTCTATTCTCTAGTCCTTGTCTAGTCTAGTCTATTATTATTTTATTCCTATTCCCTTCTATTATTCTCTTTTATTCATTTTACTCCATTATTGTTTTATTCCTATTCTATTATTGTTTTATTCCTATTCTATTCTCTTCTATTATTCTCCTTTATTCATTTTATTTCATTCCATTCTATTATTGTTTTATTCCTATTCTATTATGTTATTGTTTTATAATTATTGTTTTATTCTTCTTCTCATTATTCTGTTACCTGTTTTATTCCATTCCATTCTGTTATTGTTTTATTCCTATTCTATTATTGTTTTATTCCTATTCTCTTCTCTTGTCTCTTCTCTTTTATCCTCTTCTCTTCCCATTCCTAAGCAACTAAGAAGAAAGGGTTCGTCTGAAGGGTGCTATGAAAGGAGATTTCTGCAGCGCGACTCTATTTAAGGAAACAGGAAGGTGTCCTGAGAAAACACCCCTAGAATCCCCCAACCATCACAATTAGCTCACCCACACACACGTTTCCTTCTCCGATGCAAATGTGCAAGTTTCTTTTGCAAAGGCTTGTCATGCAGTTGCAATTCGGGGTTGTTCCTTCTGGAGACAGGAGTTCAAGCTTCCTGAAGCTGGGATGGGTGGAACCCAGGAAAGATTTGGATGGCCTGGGATTCCAGGAGATGCGTGCCAAACGATAGTGAATGAGCCCAGAAGAAAAAGAGATGTAATATCTTGGCACTTGGGTGTATAGTTATTCTGGGCCGTGGCGGCGCAGTAGTTAGAGTGCGGTACTGCAGGCTCCTTCTGCTGACTGCCAGCTGCCTGCAATTTGGCAGTTGGAGTCTCACCAGGCTCAAGGTTGACTCAGCCTTCCGTCCTTCCGAAGTGGGAGAAATGAGGACCCAGATTGTTGAGGGCATGAGGCTGACTCTGTAAACTGCTTAGAAAGGGATGTAAAGCACTGCAAAATGATATATATATATATATGTCTAAGTGCAATTGCTATCTTTAAGAGCCATGATGGCACAGTGGTTAGAGTGCAGTACTGCATGCTACTTCTGCTGACTGCCAGTTGCCTGCAATTGGGCAGTTCAAATCTCACCAGGCTCAAGGTTGAATCAGCCTTCCATCCTTCCAAGGTGGGTAAAATGAGGGACTAGATTGTTGGGGGCAAGAGGCTGACTCTGTAAAGCGCTTAGAGAGGGCTGTAAAAACACTATAAAGGGGTATATAAGGCTAAGTGCTATTGTCTTTCCTTCCTTCCTTCCTTCCTTCCTTCCTTCCTTCCTTCCTTCCTTCCTTCCTTCCTTCCTTCCTTCCTTCCTTCCTTCCTGTTAGAATATAGTATTGCATGCTAATTCTGCCAACTGCCAACAGTTCAATCCTGACCGGCTCAAGGTTGATTCAGCCTTCCATCCTTAAGGAAGTGGGAAAAATGAGGTCCTAGATTGTTGGGGGCAAGAGGCTGACTCTGTAAAGCGCTTAGAGAGGGCTGTAAAAGCACGGTGAAGCGGTATAGAAATCTAAGCGCTATTGCTATCTTTAAGAGCCATGGTTGTGCAGTGGTTAAAATGCAGTTTTACAGGCTAATTCTGACCACTGCTAGGAGATCAATCCTGACCTGCTCAAGGTTTACTCAGAGTTTCAATTGCATTCTTCTGGCCACTGTCTTCCCCCCCCCCCCCCCTTTTTTTTTACCACATCCTGTTGAAGACTTAAATTGCTTCACTGCCATATATAAATAGATTGGAAATTAAGAGGCTTAAGAAATTGCTATCTGGATTTTTTTTCTTTTAGACAGGACAAAAATGCTGGCCGAGAGCTGTATCTGGACAAGGCTCAGCATCTCCTATGGTTGAAGGATCTCCTGCTTCTTCATGCCTTCTCCAGACTGTCCGAAATAGTCAGATCTTCCCATTGGCCAGTCTGTCTTGGAATGAAAGACTTAGATGAAGTCGTGGCCCAATCCAGCAATATTCTTTTGCAACTTCTTAGGGCCAAATTCTAATGGACATAACCTACGTTGTTCTGGGAGTCCACACATAATAGAATAACAGTGTTGGAAGGGATCTTAGAATTTAGAATTTTTTAGAATTTATTTGATTTGTCAATCGCTTACAAGATAATAGGTATAAGTATATACATAGCTATGAATACATGAAATGGGTACATATAAGAAAAATAAAAGAAACAATAGAACAAGGACGGTAGGCACATTGGTGCGCTTATACACACCCCCTACAGACCTCTTAGGAAAGGGGTGAGGTCAATAGTAGACAGTCTAAGGTTAAAGTTTTTGGGGTTTGGGGAAGAAATCACAGAGTCAGGTAGAGTATTCCAGACATTGACCACTCTGTTGCTGAAGTCGTATTTCCTGCAATCAAGTTTGGTGCGATTAACCTTGAGTTTGTATCTATTTTGTGCTCTTGTGTTGTTATGGTTGAAGCTGAAGGATTCATTGACAGGTAGGACATTGCAATGTATGATTTTATATACTATACTTAGATCAAACTGAAGATGGCGTAATTCAAGATTTTCTAGGTCTAGAATTTCGAGTCTGGCGGCATAAGGTATTCTGCTACAAGTAGAGGAGTGGAGAACTCTTCTTGTGAAAGACCTTCTTGAAAGTCTTGTAGTTCAACCCCCTGCTCAGAAGTACCCACAACTTTTGGAGGCAAGTTGTCCCACTGGTTAATAGCTCTCACTCTTAGGAAGTTTCTCCTTAATTCCAGGTTGCTTCTCTCCTTGATTAGTTTCCATCCATTGTTTCTTGTTTTGCATCCAGGTGCTTTGGAGAATAAGTTTGACCCTCTCTTCTTTGTGGCAGCCCCTCAAATATTGAAAGACCGCTATCATGTCATCCTTAGTCCTTCTTTTCACTAGACTAGACATACCCAATCCCTGCAATCGTTCTTCAAGTTGCCAAGGTTGAAGAACTCTGTTCCAGAATATCAAACCCAGCAAGAAACTTGTGGACGCCAAAGGTGTGGAACTACAACCCCGAACAGAGCCAGCCAACCTGGCCAATGGTGAAGGATGCCAGGAACCCCAGTCAGCTACTTCCAGAGAGCCAAATAATCCCCATTCGTGGACTACAAAACATTTCATTTCCAAGACGCCAGATTATTTCCCTCAGGCACCCCAACATTACCTCCCGTCTCAGTGGCGTCTTTGACCTACTGAACTACATCCCATGCCCTGGGACAAGCTCTCAGAGAGACTGGCTCTCTCCCAGGAAGTCAGAATAAATAAGGGGCTGTTTCCAACCACCTCTATCCATGTTTCAAGCTGGAATTGCAGCCTCATCTCAAAACAAGGGTGGAGGCCTATCAGGAAAGAGGGAACACACTGCAGTTTTGGAACCTGCTTGACTTGGGCACCATTCCAGGTGATTTTTGGCTTGGTAGCAGGAGGAAGTGTGTTGCTTGGCTCATTGAAACTTGTGTCATTGGACAGGGAACAATGATAAGGAGGGATGAATGCATTCATGCATGCAGGGAGGGAGGGAGGGGGATTGATCGATCGATAGATGTATAGAACAGAATAGAATAGAATAAAATTCTTTATTGGCCAAGTGTGATTGGACACACAAGGAATTTGTCTTTAGTGCAAATACTCTCAGTATACATAAAAGAAAAGAGACATTCGTCACGAGTCGAGAATCATAAGGTATGACATTTAATGATAGTCATAGGGTACAATAAGCAATCAATCATACTAGGAAACAGTCAATAAAAACCATAAATATACAAGTGACAAAGTTTCAGTCATACAGTCACAAGTGGGAGGGGATGTTTGACAAGGAGTGACGAGAAGATTTAACAGTAATAGTAGTGCAGCCTTTGTAAATAGTTGGACAGTGTTGAGGGAATTATTTGTTTAGCAGAGTGATGGCTTTCGGGGAAAAACTCCCCTTGTGTCTAGTTGTTCTGGTGTGCAGGGCTCTATAGCGTCGTTTTGAGGGAAGGAGTTGAAACAGTTTATGTCCGGGATGTGAGGGGTCTGTAAATATTTTCACAGCCCTCTTTTTGACTCGTGCAGTTGTGTGTGTGTCTGTGTGTAGGTAGAGAGAGAGGCAGGGAGAGAGGCAGAGAGAGAGAGACACACACACACACACACACACACACAGAGGGAGGGGGAGAGAGGGAGAGAGACACGCACACATACACAAAGAAAGAGACAGAGAAATAGAGAGTATATGTTTAGGATTTGATATCTGGGCTACAGAAATATGAAGAGCCACTAGATGGCAACAGAGAGACAGAAAATTCCAACTCTTTGCTGCTGTCTAGTGGTTGGTTGAGTTTCTGCAGCCCAGATCTACTAAGTCATTCTAAGACAGACATTGGCTTTTCATACTTTTCTGGTGCACAAGACTGCATTCTGCACATATCCAATAGGTTTATTAGCTGGAGAAATAAAAGCATGTTATTGGCTAGGTTTGTCAGAAATGATGTAGGATCTCCCTGCTTAGGTGGGGGGTTGAACTAGATGACCTACAAGGTCCCTTCCAACCAGGGGTTGGATTCTACCAGTTCACACCTATTCACTAGAACCGGTTGTTAACATTCTAAACATTTTGGAGAACTGGTTGTTAGAAGAATTTCCTGGCCTAATCCTGTAAGGAAGGCAGGAAGGAAACATTCTGGGGTTGCTTACAGAAACTGCCTCTCTGTTGACCCTTATTACATTCTCGGCAGGACTAGACTTCCTGTCTTAGGAATGTCTCTGGAGTTTTTTTCCCCTCCTTTGCTGGTATTTTGTTTGTGTGGAGTGACCATTCAAAGTTACAATGGCCTGAAAAAAGTGACTTATGACCATTTTTCACACTTACGACTGTTGCAGCATCCCCACAGTCATGCGAGGCCAGGAGAGGAGATGAGTGCCTCGATGTGAGTGATGTTGAGTTGACCACGTCCAGACAGTCACATGACCGCCAAGCCATACCCACCCAGTCACATGACCACCAAGCCACGCCCACCACCTAAGCCACATCCACAGATCCGGTTGTTAAAAATTTGAATCCCACCTCTGCTTTCAATGCTGATTATCTGTAAAACAGAGGAATACAGTCAAGATGAAGGGAGGTACCTGCAAAGTCCCATCCAGTGCTATGATTCTAGGATAAAGCCAAGGCCACCGCAGAACCTGCATGTGTTAATCGGATCACTCAGTCTTCTAACTTAATGCTTGTGAAGCAAGAAGCATGATTTGACTTCACTTAGACTTGGCTTGATCAACCTATAACACCCCACTGCAATGTGTGGGATATTGGGATCCATCCAAGGCTCCACAGCGGATGTGCCCAGCTTGGAGGAACTCCCATGGCCCAGCTCCCTGGTCCTCCCTTGCAGATTGATGGGCCCGATAGCGGCAGTAAAAGCTACTTCATGGCTCCTCATGGAAGTACGGCGGCAATCTTGGAATCTCTCCGTTGGAATGTTCCTGGGCAACTCAAAGCACTCTAGATTCCATTCTTCGGTCAGGCACAAAGAAAGCTGTTTCCTTTCTCTGCCTTGTTCATGGAGAAATGGCTGGTTTTCTTTCCTACTTTGATGATTCCATCAGGAGACTTTGAAGCCTACCACTAAGTTTGCATAAGACTAGGTTAATAGATCGTTGGCTTGGTTGTGGTTTAGTGGCCGCACAAGCTAGGCGTATTTATGAAATAACCCTTTTTATGGCTTTCCACAATATATTGAACCACAATTATATAAAATAATCAAGAGCCTTATTCCCGAATTGCCCCTTCTGCTGTTCTCACCTGCTAGCAGCTCTGTGCACATGCGCACTGGGAACAGGCTCCCCTCGTTCCTCTGCCTCACTGCTGCCAGACTCTGGAGGCTCCGAAGGCAGCACCCCAATCCCAGATGGTCCTGGCCCCATTCCTGCATTGGACGCAGGACCCTCATCCGAGTCCTCTTGAGACTCCCTGACTGTTCCCCTTTCGTCCTCACTGTCCGATATCTCTGCCATCTGCACCGGCTTCTGGCAAACCACAACGGAAATATCATACTGGCACAGATTTGGTGTAAACCGACTCTGAAGACTCCCGCAGGTTTCACCTAATTAAAAGTGAAAGATTTTCTACTTTCTTAAAAGAACCAGTCACTTGGTCCAATCACGATGCAGTCTGGCAACCGAGTGGCATCACTCTGACTTCCTCTGACCAGGTGTGAGCATGTCCTTGGTTCCCAAGAGAAAGTATTTTGTTTTGACTGCAAATCTGTCTCAGATCCCGCCCTCCCTATCCCTCAGCTCCAGTGTGGCAACACTGACGCGGTCAAAAATGGCTTTGGTCAGGCCAGCTTCAGGGATGACAGTTAAGTGATTCTGCAACCTTTCTGTTGGTTGGTCAGCTTCATACATCCGTGGAGCAGGTTGGATAACTTGCAGCCTCCTGACTTCCAGAATTTCCAAATGGACAGTTGTGGGTCCAAGACCTCTGGAGGAATTTTGGACCTGGACAACCTAGAATTGTGCCACCTATAGTCTGATCTAAGCTTAGTACACAAAATTGTCTACTACAATGTCCTACCTGTCAACAACTACTTCGGCTTCAACTGCAAGAACATACGGGCAAACAATAGATACACACTCAAAGTAAACCGCTCCAATCTCGATTGCAGAAAATACGACTTCAGCAACAGAGTGGTCAATGCCTGGAACTCACTCCCTGACTCTATTGTTACATCCTCAAACTCCCCAAAACTTAAACTGTCTACCTTGGACCTCCCTCCATTCCTAAGAGGTCTGTAAGGGGGCGTGCAGAAGCGCACCTAGCGTGCCTACCGTCCCTGTCCTATTCTTCCCATTTAATCGTACTTCAATGATTATGTATATACTTATACCCGTTTATACTTATATGTTTATCTGTTATGTTCATACTTATCCTTGTTTTTTCATCCAAACAAACAAACAAATACATAAAAATAAATAAAAAGGATGGGAAATCAAAAAAAGACTGCATGAGGTATTTGCAGGATGAGTAGGACACAGAAGTTTTAAAGCTAGGCTTAACAACCCCTTGGCTGTTGGTTGTTGCACACTAGATATCCCCAAAGCTAAACCCAGAAGTTCTCCTGCTGTTTCTCTTTCTGTCTCTTTCTGGCCAGAGCTGGTTCCCAGGCTGGCCTCACCTTGCTCTCAGCCATCTCCCACTCCAAAATGGGCCATGGAGTCACCTGCCACGGGCACGAGCTCCTTCCCTTCTCCCAGGCTGCAGTGGGTGGAGATGTTGGGACCTCGCCCAGTTCGGCAGGTAGTCTTTGGAAAGGAGCAGCAGCCTAACCTGCCAGCTCTTACTCAGCTCTGCTCCCACTCCTGGTTGATGGGAAATGGAGCACTTGCTGCTCGCACGTGTTCTGCAAACTTTCCCAGAGCTGGCCAGGATTGGAGCCTGGTTAGGCAGACAAAAAATTTATCCCTGCTACACTAAAACACTCAGCGTACTTGCAAAAAACCCAGAGAAAATGGTAATACTAAAAGTGGGCAACTAGTAGAAGGGGGAAATAAGAGATATAAAAAGATAAATAATACTACAGCCATGCATGATGGGTTAATATACATACACATCAGTGGTGGGATTCAAATTTTTTTTACTACCGGTTCTGTGGGTGTGGCTTGGTGGGCATGGCAGGGGAAGGATACTGTAAAATCTCCATTCCCTCCCCACCAGAGGTGGTATTCAGCCGGTGCTGACAAGTTCTGGAGAACCAGTAATGGAAATTTTGTGTAGTTGGGAGAACTGGCAAATCTCGCCTCGGACTGGCCCTGCTAACCCCATCTCTTCTTTGCCTCCCATTGAGTCCCACCTGATGGGCTGGGTCTTCTTTGGTTGCCCTGCACAGGAGAACAGAGCTTGAAAGCAGGCTAGTGGGGTGGGGAGGGAAGGGGGATTTTGCAGTATACCCTTCCCCTGCCACGCCCACCAAGCCACACCCACAGAACCGTAGTAAAAAAAAATGGGATCCCACCACTGCTTCCCACCCCACTAACCTGCTTCCCAGCTCTGTTCTCCTGTGCAGGGCAAGAAAAGGAGACCCAGCTGATCAGCTGGGACTCAGAAGGCAGAGAATAGGTGGGGGGAGGGACCAATCAGAGGTGCGACTTGCCAGTTCTCCGAACTACTCAAAATATCCACTACCGGTTCTGTAGAACCGGTCAGAACCGGCAGAATGCTACCTCTGATACACATTAGACAGAACTTGGTAGTCCCTGTACTTTGTCAACCGTGAGTATTTGGCATTAGGCAAGAATTAGCCGGAATTAGCAGAGTGATGGCAGGAGGAACTACTGACCTATATGTTTGGTGCGCATCATAATCAAACCTATTAGGGGAAAAAATGGCATGGCAGACCCTGGGACCAATGACTCTTCCTTCTGCCCTGATGTCCTCTTTCTGTATTTAGCATCTCCTCGAGACATCTCCTTCTTATCTGAGGTGGCCCAAGGCCTGGACTTCCTCCGCGCCCACGCCTGCGATACTTCCTCCATGCCCATGGGGGTGGAAGCAGACAGTGAGGAGAGGGGAAAATAAGAGCCACCTAGAGAGTGTGGGCGTGGGTGCACGAGGACGTATGCACTTCCTTCCACATGTGGCTTGCACCAACCTCCTTCGGCGCTGAATTAATGTGGCAACTCTTCTTCCTTTTTTTGCCAACCGCGAGCGTTCAAACTTCCTGTCTGCAAACTTTCTGTCCAAAAGGCTTTTGCTTCCAAGGGATGGAAGGGACAGGCGTGAAATCCTCGTGTCAATCTCACTAGGGGCACATAAATTTGTAGAGTGTCTCTGGAGATTCTCAACCATCCAGATCACGATTCTCCCAAAAGTCTTTTCCCAAAAGACAAGCAGACTTCCATAATTTTGCTTTTGTTTTTCGCTTGAAAAGGTTTAGCTTGTCATCCAAGACGCTTCCTCAGTTCTGCTCACTCAACAACTGTGTAACTAACTTAACAACTGTGGCAGGAAAGTGTAAAAGTAAAGAAGGGACTTTTTTAAAATAAATTTTATTTGTACATTTTTCTTTATCATACATGAGCGCTTAACAAATAGTGTATTATCTGGGTCAATTTACCTATACATAATATCAATAATAATAACAATATTTACTTATCTATAATAGTATTCTTCCAACTTCTAATTTCTTTCCAACTCTGCTAATCTGTTCTGTTCTGTTATACTTCTACTGTCTAACCATTTGTAAAACAAATCCCATGTTAAAAAATATTCTGTATCTTCTTTATCAGATCTTAAAGATAAAAGAAGGGAATATTTAATTCTCTATATGGTGGACATGTGATAAAATAAATTGGAGCATGATTCATATTTTAATACAGAAAATTTTGAAAATGGAGATAAAAATGAAATCAGAACTTTTGCTTTTGGGCCTATTGGAAAAAGATTTGGAGAAAAAAAAAAGGGAACTTTGTTATTGAATATGTTGACCACAGCAAGACTATTGTATGCACAAAAATGGAAGGATACTTCAATCTCTACCCTGGACGAACGGTTGCAGAAGTTGGTGGAGTTGGCTGAAAGGGCAAAACTGACTATTCTGATTAAAGAAAAGAACCGAAGTACTTTTGTTTCCCCACAGAAAGAGCTTCTGAACTTCGCTTGATGTGGAAAAGAATGAAACTCTGATTTGGAGTTTTACCAATTAGACTGGTAGAACTTGATCGAAATGGCTTGTTCCTATGAGTATGAAAAAAGCAAAAAGTTGTGATTTGATGAGAATGCCTCATTTTACTGCAACAGAGAGAGTCGGAAGTCAATTCCCCTTTTTCTTTTTTTTCTTTTTATCTTTTCTCACTTCTCTTCCCTCTCCCCCCCCCCCCCTCACTGCTTTTCTAATGACTTTTGTGTTTTGTATTTTATAATACTTTATAACTCAATTTTAAAAAAGTTAAACTAAACAACGGTGGCAGGAAAAGTCTTAAACTGGGCCAAAATTTACTTCATGGCCCTCTCGCTGTGCGATGGAAAGTTTGAGTCCAACCGTCGTTGTACATTGAGGACTGCCTGGGATCTGGAGGTAAACTTGGTTTGATGTTGTGGCCTGTTGGTCACCGGCCCCTCCAGCAGCCAAATCAAATGAGGAGGAGGCGGCGTGGGAGTCAGAGCATCAGGGCAACCTGAGAACTCCGAGGGGGAAGCAGGAATGGAGCTATCAGAGGGAGAGAGAGATGGAGGCAGAGCCTGGGCTGTCCGTCAGCCCTCAGATAAAGAGTCAACAGCCCCTCAGGTCCGGAGGTGGCTGATGAGGAAGAGGAGGAAGAACAGCTGGGTCCAGTGCCTGATGCACAGATGCATAGGAGGCAGAGGAGAGGAGAGCAGTGGAAATCTATGGGCCGGTCCTTGGGATGGAAGAGCCACCACTGCTAGTGAAGGCCGACCCTTGCTCTGGGGATCAAAGGCAGCGGGCAGAGATGAATAGATGTGGCAGACAATTATTCATCTCCATGCCGGACGGACTTGTTAGCTTGTGGTGAGAGAGAAAGTTTTTGTTGGGGCTGCCGGCGCTCCTAATAAAGGAACCACCCCGAGTCCTTAGGGAGAGGGGGCAGTATACAAATTTGAATAAATAAATAAATAAATAAATAAATAAATAAATAAATAAATAAATTATGGATTTAGCTACAGAGGGTTTGTTGTGTTTGGGGAGCTGACAGTTGGCTTTCTCCTGTGCCCTTAGAAGAGAAACGTCACGGGACTGAATGAGGATGGCAGGCATGTCCGTAGGGCACCATCAGCCAAAGAGAGTTTGCGTCGATGAAATAATGCAGCCTTATTTGTTTAGCAAAATGGGGTGGAGTGACATGACTCACTTTTTGCTCGGAGAGAATCTCTTCATCCCTTGCATTTTCTCACGAGCACTCTCACTCTCTTGCCTTCTCACGTGCCACCGAGAAAGTGGGTCATTCCCACAACCGGTTTGCACACTTTATTTTTATTTTATTTTTTTTGCACAAAAAATGGGGAAACTCTGAATTATTGGAGCAAAACCTGCCTGCCCGTTTTCAATGGCTCCTTGATTGTAGCGGGGCAAAGCAAAATGAAAATGTCCTGGGATGAGGCTCAGAGAGGTACGTGAAGCCCCAACAACATCAAGTGAGGTACTAATACCCCTCTATAAAGGCTTAGTAAGGCCATATCTAAAGTCCTGCATCCAGTTTTGGTCACCACGCTATAAAAAGGATATTGAGACTCTACAAAAACTGCAGAGAAGAGCAACCAGGATGATGAAGGGACTGGAGACTAAAACATATGAAGAACAGTTACAAGAACTGGGCCTGGCAAGTCTAGTGAAGAGAAGGACCAGGGGAGACATGATAGAAGTCTTCCAATATTTGAGGGGCTGCCCCAGAGAGGAGGAAGGGTCAAGCTATTCTCCAAACTACCATTGAAGGCCAGACAAGGAATAATGGATAGAAACTGAACAAGGAGAGAGATTCAACCTGGAAATAAGGAGAAGTTTCCTGACAGTGAGAACAATCAACCCATGGAACAGAAGTTGCCCTCGGAAGTTGTGGGCGCTTCATCACTGGAGGCTTTCAAGAAGAGACTGGACTGCCCTCTGTCAGAAATGGTATAGGGTCTCCTGCTTGGTTGGAGTGGGGGGGAGGTTAGATTGGATGACCTACAAGATCCCTTCCAACTCTGTTATTCTGTATCTGGATTGAAAGTTTCTGGCTGCAGGAGAAAGCTCTGATGGCCTGAAGGCCAAGAAGAGGCAACTCTTTGTTTTCTGTTTTCACTGTTTTATTTCAGTTTATCCAGTTAAAACGTGTCTCCTCTGCTTTTCCCACCAGGCTTAGAAATGAAAAGGACAGCTTGTCAGGCTGCAATTAGCCAAACCCTATAATTTTCCCTGCACAGGTGAACAGGCTCTTGGCATTGAATGCCACCCCCACCCTTGGCTGCCTAAGGGCTTCAAACTCCAAGCTTAGCCAAGAGGTCATCTCCCAGGGTTGGAGAACATTCTGCAGCCAAGGGGATGTCTCACCTATGTCCTCATGGCCAAGAGCAACAGAGTTGACATCAACAATCAGGGAGTGAGGGTAAGCCAACTCATTCCGTTGTTGTCCCTTGCCAGTTAATTGTTCTCACTCACAGTAAGAATCTCCCCTTAATTCTGGGTTGCTCCTCTCCTTGATTAAAATTCTAGGTTGCTCCTTTCCTTGATAGCTAAAGCCACCTTGACATTTTGAAGGCCCCTGTGATCCGAGCTTGTTGAAGGCCATGAATTTTTGGATCATCATTTCCTGGGTCACCGTAGTTCTCACAGAGGAACCATGGCTGAGTTTTTGTTCTTCGTGCAAAGCAACTCTTACTTAATCCAGAAGGACTTACTATCAGCTCACTCACAACGTGTATTGAGTGACAAAAATCTACCTTGTGAAGGCCGGGGATTTCCACGAGCAAAACATGACAACATGTCTTCTTTCCATCCAAATGAAACATGTAGGCAATGTGTATGTTGTCAGCCATGCAATGGTGGGAGGGGTTTTTAATTTCATTCTTCATGAATCTTTTAAGCCAAGCGGACATTGTGCACCGCAACAACTATCTAACAACAACAAATCAGGGGGGAAACATCCTGTACCCCGAAGAAGGGGCTCAGAAGGTAATCTCGCCGGAGCAACCTGTTTTCCCACTCGGCATTTAAGAATTGGACTAAATCGTTGCGGTGAGTCATCTAGAGTTGTGGTTTTGTGCCCCTGATATCTCACTCACGTTGCCCCACTGACATGGTGTGAGCTTTGTGGAGACTGGACATTTTAAAAGAGAATATTTGTAGCTCAGGGTTGAACTGGGTTGACTCTCCTTCTCTTCCTTTTCTTCCTCTTCCTTTTATTTCTCTTCTTCCTCCTCTTCCTTCTCTTCCTCCTCCTCCTCCTTCTCTTCCTCCTCCTCTTCCTTCTCATCCTCTTCCTCCTCTTCCTTTTCCTCCTCTTCCTCTTCCTTCTCTTTCTCTTCCTCCTCCTCCTCTTCTTCCTCCTCCTTCTCTTCCTTCTCTTCCTCTTCCTCCTCCTCTTCTCTTCCTTCTCTTCCTCCTCCCTTCTCTTCCTCTTCCTCCTCTTCCTTCTCTTTTTCTTCTTCCTCTTCTTCTTCCTTCTCTTCCTCTTCCTCCTCCTCTTCCTTCTCTTCCTTCTTGTTCTCTTCCTCCTCTTCCTCCTCCTCTTCCTTCTCTTCCTCTTCCTCCTCCTTCTTCCTCCTTCTCTTCCTTCTCTTCCTCTTCCTCCTCCTCTTCCTCCTTCTCTTCCGCCTTTTTCTTCTCTTCCTCCTCCTCTTCCTCCTCCTCTTCCTTCTCTTTCTGTTCCTCCTCCTCTTCCTTCTCTTTTTCTTCTTCCTCTTCCTTCTCTTCCTTCTCCTCCTCCTCTTCCATTTCCTTGTCCTCCACTTCTTCCTCCTCCCCCTCCTCCTCCTCCTCCTCCTCTTCCTCTCTCTTCTAGCACTGATTATCTTAGCTCATTTGGGTCATGAAACATCTCCAAGAAAGCCACCAAGCTCAGAGAGCACTAAGGACCCCACATTGATCATTTTGTATACCCCGCAGAACCCAGGACAAATTGATCCAGGAGGGTCCCAACTCAGAGCCCAGACATAAGCATCCCAAAGGTGCTTTCCCCCCCCCAAGAGGCAACTGGACTTTCTGTTTTTTCTTTGAAGACATTTTGCTTCTCGTCCCAGAAGCTTCTTCAGCTCCTGCTGGATGGTGGGGAAGTCAAAGCTGAAGAAGCTTCTTGGATGAGAAGCAAAACATCTTCAAAGAAAAACCAGAAGGTCCATTTGCCTCCTGAAAAAAATGCACCTTTGGAACAACTGTGGCCTGGAGGATGGAGAAGCTCTGTAGACAACCAACAACAGTTGTTATTGTTTTGATTGTAGCATTTTACAGAGGGAAGCCCTGTTTGGAGATATCAAGTAGACTCTACAGGACAAAAAGAACTTTGGGTGGTGGCGTCAGAATAAATCTGGCTGGTGGAGCTTCAGCTGCCAAGAGCAGAGTGAGAAGATTACAAATTACAGATAATCAGAGTTGGAAGGGACCTTGTAGGTCATCTAGTCCAAGCCCTCCCTCCCGCCTAAGCAGGAGACCTTACACCATTTCTGAGAGATGGAATCCAGTCTCTTCTTGAAACCCTCCAGGGATGAAGCTCCCACAACTTCTGAAGGCAACTTCTGTTCCAGTGGTTGATTGTTCTCACTGTCAGGAAAATTCCTCCTTATTTCCAGGTTGAATCTCTCCTGGATCAGTTTCTATTCATTATTCCTTGTCTGGCCTTTGGGTGCTTTGGAAAATAGCTTGACCCTTTCCTCCTCTCTGGGGCAGCTCCTCAAATAGTAGAAGATGCTCTCCTGTCTCCCCTGGTCCTTCTCCTCTCTAGACTAGCCAGGCCCAATTCCTGCAACCGTTCGTTGTATGTTTTAGTCTCCAGGCCCCTCATCATCCTGGTTGCTCTTCTCTGCACTTTTTCTCGAGTCTCAACCATCTTTTTTATAGTGTGGTGACCAAAACTGGATGCAGGACTCTAGGTGTGGCCTCTGCTGGAGGCCTGAAGTCATTGGAGACCTTTCTCCTGAGCCTGACGCTCAAGCTGTGTTGGTTCGTGATCTCAGCATGATGGTTTTGGGGGAGGGGGGGATAATTATCCCAACGACACTGCCTTCAGGGTGTCAATGAATGCACAACTATTGGGGTTTGCCTACCCCCCCCCCCCTTGCAGGCCAGCAGCATGGGTTGGGTTGTGCATGCACAGCTTGTGCGTGTGTGAGAGAGAGAGCGCACTCAGCTCTGACGACAGAAGCTGCAAAAATGCTATTTGGGCTCCTTCTCGTCTGTGCCTCCTGGGTGGGTGAGATTTTAAGTGGTTTTGTGTATGTTCCTCAGGCAAGACATGGCTTGGGATGATGGTTAGTCTGGAAGGGGAACCTGCCAATCTCAGCCACTGGGGTTTCTCTGCTTGTCTCTCTGTCCTTCCTCTCTTACTATCTTTCTCCTTCTCCTTCCTGATGGCGCAGTAGTTAGAAGGCAGTATTGCAAGCTAAATCTGCCCACTGTCAGGAGTTCAATCTTGCCAAGATGAACATCTCAGTAGGGCCCTGATATTCAGCGTGACTTAATTTCTTCAAGGAAGAGGTTAGTGACTAGCCTGCATAGAAGATCCAGCTACCTTCATTTGAACTGACCCTTATTCTTTCCAGGTAGTAAGGTGATTTGGACCTGCAGAATTAAGGCCCAACAAATGGCGGAGGAGGAGGAGGAGGAGGAGGAGGAGGAGGAGCCAAGAGAAAGAAAACCCAGAAGAAGACCTACACTGAAAGAGTCACCAAAACTAGAGAATGCCCTGTGTGTGAGCCAAGATTCACCTTTTTGCAAATTGCTGCTCTCCAAATTCATTGGACCACAACTATCACAGATTTCCTGCAAACAGATATGGAATTTTACACATTTGGGAAAGTACTGGACTGAGGAAAGCAGTTGTAACTATTTCATAGATATTTTTAAGATTAGGAGGGGGAACTCTAGGTTCCAAAGATGGGCCATCTCAGTTTTGCAACATGGAGTCAGTCTGTTTGCTGTGATGGTAAATAGCCTCTTTGCCCACATGCAAGGTTAAGGGCATGTCAGATCAATCTGGCCAACTACATGTTTATTATTAATATTTCATATTTTGGAACCACCCATCTCACTCAAGAGAGGGATTCTGGGACATCCCTTTCCCCAGATGGAATATAGCCCACCAACCAGAGCCTTCCACTCAATCCCCATTTCTCACTTTCTTTGGACAATTCTTCAGGGGCAATTTAAAAAAAAAGATCTAGTGATGATCTCTTGACAATCTTCAAGAGCCTGTTCAATCTGCATGAGTTTATTGCCTTCAACCTGGTATGGAAAACACTAGAAAGGCCAGCCTAGGTGGTTCCCAAGTGTCCGCCCAGATAGTCTCGTGTCATACGTACTGAGCTGCGGAGCTAATTAATATTTGCAACTTGGCTCTGCTCCAGCTGTTCCCAGGGGTGCTGCTGGGCCGGTTGGATGGGTTTTCCTTCTAAAGTGGTTTGCCTCAACAGAGTCTTTCTCTTGGCAAAAAGAAAATCCTGGAAGCCTGAGGTGAAGGTCCTCAGCGCCAAGGAAGAGGTTGACTCCCCAACTCTTGCCCATCATGTCTCTGCCTTGCCTGAGAAGTGATTTCTTGCCAAGGTTGCTTGGGCTGTGGGAAGATAACAGCTCTTTCGTGTTCAGAAGCTTGCACTGTTCCTTCCAAGGACACTGATGAAAGCCAAGTTTTGAAGGCACCAAGCTTCATGTTCAAGCATTGGTACTTCCAGTTGGAAGACTTTGAGCAACTGATGCTATTTTGGCCTTAACTTATGGGGAACCTGAGAGAAAACACTATTGAGAAAGGTCAGAAATGAGCAAGCTCTGATCCTCGAAACCATTGGCAGCCCTCAAAATGTTCTGTGATATCCCTCAGCTCCTAAATCCAAAAGTTTCGACTTCTCTTCGAGGAACATTATTCTGTCCCTCAAAGGACTCCTGGACCCAAGGTGAATTTTCTGCCTTTCTGTGCTAAGTGGGACAAATCAGTAAATTTATTCCGTGAGGACATTCCCACCATCCATGGCTTGGCTTCCCAATCTTTCAACTCACAATCTTGATGTATCAATGAGGCGCTGGATATTTATACATTGGGTTATGCTGTAAATCAAGGGTCTTCAAATGTGGCAAGTGATTTGTGGACTTCAACTCCAATAATTCCTGGAGTTAACATTCCTGGGAGTTGAAGTTCACAAGTCTTAAAGTTGCCAAGTTTGAAGACCTCTGCTGTAAATCCTGGTTTGTAGGCTGTAATGGCTGGATCCACTGAACATGCTCAGTGAAGACCAAGTAAATCCCATGTGGGTTTGGCTCAAAGTGTGATCCCAGGCAACAATATGGCCAGAAGGATTCCATGCACTTCCTAGATGGGGGAAGCAGTGAAAAGCGGCTCTCCCCAATCTAAGAACAACATGGCTTGGTTAACCAATGCACATACATCCGACTTTGTCCTTTCATTGCTACAAATTTTCCAGAGAGCAACGAAAACCATAACTTGTTGTAGTACCATAGAACTCCTTGACATCTGTATGGACTAGCCATGCCAAACATGAGCAGGCTATTATTATGATTATGGTTTGTCACAGTAAGACAGATGTTCAGACTGGACTTGGCATTTTTATTCACTTATCAAGTCCTTCCCAAAAACCTGGGTTAGGCGGATGCAGTTGTTGGATTATATTAAAGGTATTTCCACAGGATGTAAGCTGTCCCGAGTTAAGCTGCCTTTTGCAATTGACTGATGGCGAATTTGTCAATGCCAATGGTATTCAAGTGGCGCTCCAGATGTTTTGGGATTGCACCCAAGGTATCTACGACCGTAGATACTACATATCTTCCTTTTTATTTTACCACAGACTATTTCTATTTCTTTTTGAAGGTCTTTGTATTTTGTTATCTTCCCTATCTCAGGGCTCCAACAAATCCACCCACATTCAAATCATAAGTCTCTAGCCACATCTGTTAGAGTAAAAAAAGTTTTATTAAGAGTGGCCATGTTAGCTGGGTGCAGCTGACACTAAAATACATCATTCATTTCCCCCTTGACGCTGGTCTTCCTCCCACCCCCTGGATGTATATTCTCCAAAGGGACACATCCATAGCCAAGAGTCATCAATCATGCTCTCCGGTAATATTCTTGCGCTCCAACAACTTTGGGCTGCCAAGGCGATTATCTAAGGCATTTGAGGAATGCACTATTTTCCCCATTCCCTTTCTGCTGGCAACTAAAAATACCAAAGGAGTATCTTTTTAGTTGACATCCTGGTTGTTCCTCTTCTTTCCTCCTCTCTCCAGCTGTTGTCACATCCAGATTTGTCCTTTGTCTTTCTTATCAACAATCCTTACGTATCATTTGTTACATTTACTGTATATGCTTCCCATCTCACCAATACTAAAAAAAAGCTGGAATCCATTCCTAGGATGTCACCACAATATCTGGAGCTTAATGGGACACAATTTGTTTTAATGAGTTTTTTTTTTGGTCACCCATAACAACTAAAGGGAACAGCAAACACTTCACCAGATCTTGATTATAATTGGTGGGATTGATTCGGGGCCAGATAAACACGGCTGGCTTTCCCAGGTTGTAGCCTTTGTGCACTGCATTATTACTTGCTCTGTTGTGTGGATGCTTGTGTGTTTTTAGGAGGTGGGGTATTTTGGTGGGTGGGGAAGTGTTTGGGGAATGTTGTGTGTGTGTGTGCTTGTTGAGTCTGGTCTCTGGGTGTTGTGTGAATTTCGTTGTATGTATACTGTGTATATACGTACAACGACAATAAAGAATTCAATTCAATTGAAGGCAGAGAGGGCCCTTTCAATGAAGTGGGCTCCCATTCCAGACCGCGACACAACTGCGACTGTGATTTTCTCAAATGCCCTGTTTGCTGAAAAGGCACCTTAAAAGGTGGGGTTCAAAAATCCCATCAACCAGTTCACTGCCCAGTTTCTGGGAGGGTGTGGCCATGGTGGGCGTGGCCTACTGGAACTTCCGGTATGGCCATTTTTCATCTTCCCAAGGGTCCAGAGCAGAGGTGGGATATCCAGCAGATTCCGACCAGTTCTGGAGAATCAGTAGCGGAAATTTTGAATCCTTTGAAGAACCGGCCAATCCCACCTCTGACTGGCCCCGCCCCCATCTATTCAACACCTCCCCTTGAGTCCCAGCTGATTGGCTGGGTCTCCTTTGATTGCCCTGCACAGGAGAACGGAGCTGGAAAGCAGGTTAGTGGGGTGGGGAGGGAAGGGGGATTTTCCCCCCAGGAGTAGGAAGGGAATGGAGATTTTACACTACCCTTCCCCTGCCACACCCACCAAGCCACGCCCACAAAACAGTAAAAATATTCGAATCCCACCTCTGGATTCCGGAGGCTTTCCTCGGGCCTCTGGGAGTATGAAAACGGCCTCTCCCGGGTTCTGGAAGCCCTCCAGAAGCTGGAAACAGGCCCCTTTCCAGACTTCCAGAAGGCCCGTTTCCTCCCCCTCCTAGAGCTTCCACACAGACCCTGCACTTACCTCCATCGAAAATGGGCGGTGTGGAGACTCCTGGGAGGAGAGGGGCAGGGCGGGGTGGGCGGGGCAGGGCGGGGTGGGCGGGGCCAGCTGGTTGGTTCAAATAGCGGTTCAGCGAACCTGATAAAAATTTAACACCTGCTTCGCCTGAACCGGTGCGAACTCGGTTTTTTTCCCATTGCACCGTAGCTTTTGAAAGTGTGTATGTGTGTGTGTGTCTTTTTAGTTTGAATGATCATTAAGAGACTAGTTATAAGTTGAGGAATAGATGTACAGTAGCTTGCCCTGCCAGTGTTGGTGGGAACGTGTTTTTCTCCTGGGTCATTTTATTATATTTATTTATTAAATGTATACGTTGTCCGTCTCACTATCCAGCAACTCTGGGTGGCAGGTGCATTTAATAAATAAATAAAACAGAGCTATAGTGTAGTTCCTTGATTTGGGGATTGTTTTCTGCTTGATTGTTTGTCCGGTGTAATCCCTAACTGATTAAACAACAGAGTGGAAAAATTAAAAACACACAGAACAACAATGAGCAAGCAACACCCAGATAAGCAAGATTAACCCCAGACAAACAATCAAGGAAAAGACAATACCCTAATCATGGAACTCCCATGGAGAAAAAACACACCCTCAGCAACATTGGCAGGGCAGGCTACTGTATATAAGCATGCAATAAACCTTCCTTCTTCAACACTGATGATGTGCCTTAGCTGGGTAATGAAACATCTGCAAGCAAACACCCAAGTTCAGAGAGGATCAAAGACCCCACAGTAACTCTGAGCTAAAGAAAGTCTCTTTTGTTGGGACTGGTCCAGGGCAAGAGAGTCTGGGGTACATATAGTAGCTGCTCAGGTCATGAAATATCTATAAGGAAACCACCTAACTTAGAGAGGGTCAGCAATCAGCCCTGAGCTGCAGAAATTCCCTTTGCTGTTCATAATTCCCATCAAACAACAGCTGAAGAATTTTATTGGCAAGAGGTTCCTTTTCAGATGCACGGATGTCAGCATCCAGATATCCCCAACAGGCCTTATGATGGGTAGATGCTGGCTAGGGGAATTTTGAGACTTGACATCCACACACACCTTAAAGTTGTGGCAAGGATGAGAAACGAGTGATCTGGGCCAAATGAATCTGGTGCTCGTAGATATGTGAGACGCCTTTACCCAGAATTCCTAGCCAGCATCAATGGGCCACGTTGGCTGGCTCCATGCTGGCTCGGGAATTCTGGGAGTTGAAGCACCATCATGCCACAAACTCCACCCCTTTTCTCCTTGTCTTACACCTGTCCAGAAATGATGGAGCTTCCAGTGCAGTGAAGTGAAGGTTGCCGTAGGATGATATATTTTGGGGTCTTTGGAATTGAAAAACAGGATATAAAAGGAGGGAGAGAGTGAGAATGAATGAATGAATGAATGAATTCTTGGAGCCTTGCATGCCATTGTCGACCTCTGGATTTTGCTGTGCTTCGTCTCGTGTACCTGGCCCAGTTTACCTGCCTCGCTGGATTTCTTGCCTTGTTTGGTGCCTTGCTGTGTTCAAACAACATGCTAACACAGGGTGGGGACAACTATGGACCAGTGGTGGGATTCAAATTTTTTTACTACAGGTTCTGGTGGCATGGCAGAGGAAGGTTACTGCAAAATTCCCCTTCCTTCCCCACCCCACTAACCTGCTTTCCAGCTCCCTTCTCCTGTGCAGGGCAACCAAAGAAGACCCAGCCGATCAGCTGGGATTCAATGGGAGGCAGAGAAGAGATGGGATTGGTGGGGCCAGCCATGCTGACTCAGGAATTCTGGGAGCTGAAGTCCACAAATCAAAAAGGGTCCATAGTTGTCCTGCCCTTGGATTAGGGCAACAATGGAAATGCTCAATTCAGGCATTCTTGTTGAAGGCAACTTGATCCAATTGCCATATTGAATGGGCTTCTGGGATTGAATCGAAACCACGATTCAAATCATAGGATCATGGATAATTACGGAGGGTCAAGAAAGGCAAGGCAGAGGTCGTAGCGATGGGTGTTTGATTGCATTGTTGTTTCCACCTTGCCTTTCCTGATCTCCTTGTCACCAGCACCTCCAAACTGGTTGGGATAATGTTGTTTTTATTCCCTCCCAATTTAATTCCAAATCCTAACTGGATCCATCCCATTCAGTTAGGCAAGAAAAGCTACCCAAATGGAATGGGATTAGTTTTCCCGAGGGATTGCCGTATGCCATCACCTTCCCTGCTCTGGCAGGGAGGAAGAAACTGAACCGCGATGTCCAGTTTCACTAACTTAATTAAATATTTTAATACCGAGGTCAATCACAGTGAACATGAAGCGGAATCTGTTGAATAAAATATTATTTTTATACCTGAAAAACTGGTTAGGCCGGCACCCAGGGTTTACTGAAGTCAATTGCTGTACAGTACGTGCTTTTGTTATTCTGTGATTTAATCTTGACGGTGTTCGCACGGTACCCTGAAGCATCAACTAACCATGTTCTACTCAAGTGCATTGGGCAATTCCACTGCATTGGGTGCTAAGTGTACTGTCCGAACTCAGGGAACTGAAGGAATTGCATTTGCCAGCATTAAATTAACCACGGCAAAAAAGTGTGAGCATAACTACTGGCTAGGTTTAGTGACTAGGGGTGCTGAATATCCAAAGAGAGAGAGATTAATCTGAGAAACCATGGATTGTGTGAGCGACTATGACTCCTTTATGACCTGTGGACTTCAACTCCCAGAATTCCTGAGTCAGCCTGAGGTCTTTTATTAATTTATTACTTTTGTGTACTGTTTTTCAATGCAAAAGCATCGGCAAGAACCCGACTCCCAAATGCATCCTCCTACCCCAATCTGCACATAATTGCCCTCGAAGCTTGGCTCCTTCTGGTCAGGTGTAAGACAAGGGGAAAAAGGGTGGAGTTTGTGGTGTGATGATACAAAGCCAATTGCTTGATTGGCCTTCTCTCCCAGACTCTTATGGACCTCATTCATTCATTCATTCATTCATTCATTCAATCAATCATTCAACTGCTATTTATGGCATATGAAGATGAATTATTAAATGAAAAACAGTGTATTTATGGAAATGTTGGTCAATAAAGAATGCAAAATAAGAAAGGGAGAGGATATATATATATATATATCGCTGATCTGGATGAGAACCTGTGGCCTAATGGCAATTACAACTGCCTCACATGTAATACTTCCCAGGTTCGAATCCCAGTAAGGGTATGGCTAGCTGACGAGAGCTAAGTAGCTCGAAATAGATCTATACTAGTCTCCCTTATTTAATTATTTATCAGCTCAAAAACATAACATACACACACACACATACACACACATATATAATCTATATATCTATATCTGTATCCACCTATCCATCCATCCGTCCATCCATCCGTCCACCTATCCACCTATATCTATCTCTATCTCTGTATCCATCTATCCATCTACCTATCTACCCATCTATCCACCTATCCATCCATCCATCCATCCATCCATCCATCCATCCATCTAACCATCCATCCATCCATCCATCCATCCATCCATCCATCCATCCATCCATCCATCCATCCATCCATCCATCCATCTATCTATCTATCTATCTATCTATCTATCTATCTATCTATCTATCTATCTATCTATCTATCTATCTATCAGCCTATAGGCCATATCAAAGTACAGATTCAAACACATATTATCAATAAAATTATAAACAAACAATTTGACATGAGAGTAGGGTAAAATAGAATTGTTATAGGATAAAATACAATAACTTAACATATAAAGTTACGTAAAATAGAATAAAATGATGTAAAATTATATTTCTGTGTTCCCCCCTGCAGTCTAGCCCAATCAGGCCCACATATCTGAATCTCAGTCAGACCATTTTAGTCAGAAATTGCGCTGTATTAAATGTCATTTTCAGATTCTGGCCACGTGTTTAAACAGGGCATTTATGGAAATGTCGGTCAATAAAGAAGGATGCCAAATACGGGAAAGAGAACAGCCCACAACTGCACACAGAACCCACATCTGGAGCCCATTTCAACTCTTTCCCGGGTTCTGCTCAGTTATCCACCTACTTCAGGTTTTCAACGTCCTGGTTGTGCGTGGGATGGTTACACGTTGTGCCAAAGGCAGCTGGGATCTTTGACTGTGGGAGGATCAAAAGAGTTAAAATCCGAGCGCTAGAACCCTTCGGATTACAGCGATGTGTCAATCATCTTGTCTGTTTTGACCCACCCTGCTGATGTTCTTAGCTATTCATACCCTCATGGGATTTCATCAGACTTGAGCTTTAAGTGAAGGACTCTACCAAAAAAGGAATAGCAATAGCACATAGACTTATACACCGCTTCACAGTGCTGCATTCTAACAGGAAGGAAGGAAGGAAGGAAGGAAGGAAGGAAGGAAGGAAGGAAGGAAGGAAGGAAGGAAGGAAGGAAGGAAGGAAGGAAGGAAGGAAGGAGGGAGGGAGGGAAGGAAAGAAGGAAGGAAGGAATAGCAATAGCACTTAGACTTATATACCACTCCACAGTGCTGCATTCTAACAGGAAGGAAGGAAGGATAGAGGAAGGAAAAAGGGAGGGGGAGGGAAGGAAAGAAGGAAGAAAGGAATAGCAATACACTTACTTATATACCACTTCACAGTGCTGCATTCTAACAGGAAAGAAGGAGGAAGGAAGGAAGGAAGGAAGGAAGGAAGGAAGGAAGGAAGGAAGGAAGGAAGGAAGGAAGGAAGGAAGGAAGGAAGGAAGGAAGGCAAAAGGGAGGGGGAGGGAGGGAGGGAAGGAAAGAAGGAAGGAAGGAATAGCAATAGCACTTAGACTTATACACTGCTTTGCAGTGTATTTATAGCCCTCTCTAAACAATTTACAGAGTCAGCCTCTTGACCCTAACAATCTGGGTCCTCATTTTACCCACCTCAGAAGGATGGAAGGCTGAGTCAACCTTGCACCGGTCAGGATCAAACTGCTGGCAGTGGGCAGAGTTTGTCTGCAATGCTGCATTCTAACAGGAAGGAAGAAAGGATGGATGAAGGAGGGAGGGAGGGAAGGAAGGAAGGAAGGAAGGAAGGAAGGAAGGAAGGAAGGAAGGAAGGAAGGAAGGACTTGTCCCCAGATGGACTTATCTGCAAGCATACATAGTAATCCTTAACGTACCCTTAACTCTCACATAGATTTGCATATAATCCTATCCATAGGTAAGTTGACCTTTGACCTTTTAACTAAAACACCATGATAAACCAATTGTGAGACTTAAAACATGCAAGAATTGAAAGCACCTACTTATACACGGGGGCTACATTTTCCATGGCATTTTGATTAAAAATTTGAGGATTGGCTTATCCTCAATCCTGGATGGAATTAAATGTGAGTATACATGGTTCTACTGTTTGATGCACAGGAATCCCTGGGTGAGGATATAAAGGATGTCATTTTTTTTCCTGTTTTGTTTATTGAAATTCAAATGTATCTGTCCCTTTTTATATAACCTTACTTCCCCCCCCATCTTTTTCCTCTTATATTCTACATATGTTTTTTTTTAGTTTAGATTAAGAGTTTGTTTTATTATACAGTATATTTCTATTCCTACTGAAGACAGTCAGAAGTCATTCTTTTTGTATTTCTTTGATTTTTCTTTCTTTTTCCTCTTTAACATTTTTCACCCTTTGATCTCCCCCCCCTTAATATTTTTTTTTGTTAATTTGTATTTTATCTCCCACCCCACAAACTTAAAATAAAGTTGCTTCGAACAAAATGTGCCATCCAAGGGAGAGAAAACCCCAGAACAACGAATGGCAAACATCCCTGGCATTTATGTGCAGGAATGTCATCAGGGAAGGAAGGAAGACTTCAGGATGGATTCCCAGACAAGTTTTAAAAGCCTGTTCTTAGATATATTCGAGATTAGGACCACAGGTGGGTGTGGGCAGGATTACCGTCTCAAGGAGAATCCAGCAACCGCCACCCCTTCCCCCAACCGATATATTTTAAGAAAAGATCTTGTGGTTCTTTATATTTAGTCATTATAACCCGAAACATAGGTGCTTGTGAAACCAAAGAATTATAGGTGGCTTTAATGATGCTGTGAGTGGGTGGACGCCGGACTACCAGTCTCGCAATGTCCTCACCGAATCTCACAGTTTGACTACCGAGATAATAACATCCGGAAAGAGGGAACGGAAGAGCAACTATTCAGAAAATAACATGATTCGGCCCACGATTTCTCCTGGGATCCTAGAATGAGAGGGAGTTGGAAATCCAGAGAGGTCATTCTGCATTTTTTTTAAAAAAAGAATTAACGGTACCGATCGACATGTCGCCATGATGTTAAAGATGTTGAGATCAGTGGTGGGATTCAGATTATTTTTACTACCAATTCTGTGGGCGCGGCAGGGGAAGGATACTGTAAAATCCCCATTTCCTCCCCCACCCTACTCCTTGTATAATGTCAGGTGAGGGTCCATTCAAGAAAGAAAACCTTAGACTCCATAGTTTTAGAGAAAAGGAACTTTTATTGAAAACTGAAGTGGTAGCATCAGAAGAATGCAAGATCTGAGGCAATAGGTGCGAAAATCACATATAGAAAGTTATGCCGCCCCCAATAGTTCAAACTGGCCATCCAATCTGAGAGGTGTATAATGTCATGTGGGTGCATCTTCAGGTGGTGTTTGAGACTTCTGGCTCACCAGGAGGGTTGACCTGGCCTGAATAGATAAGAGGCTACAGCTGCGCAGTAAGCAAGTAAGTATAGTCAAGAAAGTTTTCCCAAGTTTTACAGTTCATCCTCTCAAGCCTCCAGCACTCTTCCCCTCTGCCTATAAAACCCAATTAACCTTTCCTCCTCCATTTCTATGGCAGCTGGAAAGACAAGCAGAAGAAGGATTCTTGGAGGCTGACAACTAACCTGATTTCCAGCTCCGTTCTCCTGGGCAGGGCAACTAAAGAAGACCCAGCCAATCAGCTGGGACATGGGAGGTGAAGAATAGATAGGGGTGGGGCCAGTCAGAAGGGGTATTTGCTGGTTCTCCGAACTACTCAAAATTTCTGCTACCGGTTCTCCAGAACTGGTCAGAAGCGGCTGAATCCCACCTCCGGTTGACCCTCTACAAAGAGTGCAGAGAAGAGCAACCAAGATGATTAGGGGACTGGAGGCTAAAACATATCAAGAACGGTTGCTGGGACTGGGTATGTTTAGTCTGGTGAAAAAAAAGGACTTGGGGTGATGTGAGGCGGTCTTTCAATATTTGAGGGGCTGCCCCAAAGAAGAGGGAGTCAAGCTATTCTCCAAAGCACCTGAAGTCAGGACAAGAAGCAATGGGTGGCAACTCATCAAGGAGAGAAACAACTAAGGAGAAATTTCCTGACAGTGAGGACAATTAATCAATGGAACAACTTGCCTCCAAAAGTTGTAAATAGCAATAGGACTTAGACTTACAGTATATGCTGCTTTATAGTGCTTTCCAGCCCTCTCAAAGCAGTTTACAGAGTTAGCATATTGCCCCAACAATTTGGGTCCTCATTTTACCCGCCTCAGAAGGACAGAAGTCTGAGTCAACTTTGAGCCTGGTGGGATTCGATCTGCCAAATTGCAGTGGGAATAGCTTGCAGTACTGCACTCTAACCACTGCGCCACCGAGGCTCCATGAAATGTTCCAACACTGGAAGTTTTTAAGAAGAGATTGGATAACCATTTTGTCTGAAGTGGTGTAGGGTTTCCTGCCTAAGCAGAAGGTTGGACTAGAAGACCTCTAAGGTCCCTTCCAACTCTGTTATTATTTTATTATTCTAATAGCACTGTCGTGGCGTTGGGCACAGTTTCTTTATGAGGTGATTCCTGGTAGGGATTGTAAGGAGTAGGGACCAAACGAACCACTTGGGAGTCTTTCGAAACTGAGTTAAATCTTGCTGGATCCAATCTGGGTCAGTCATCAGGACCAGAGGTTTAGTCTTAGAGAGAAGTTCTCTGTCTGTAAAGATTCTCCAGGTCCTGGTTGTCCCAAAGGTGCTTTTTCAAGAGGGCAACTGGACTTTTTTCTTTTGAAGACGTTTCGCTTCTCAACTGAGAAGCTTCTTCAGCTCTGGCTAGATGATGGGGAATGGAAGGATTTCTATTCCTTGCAGACAGCTGGTCCTTTGCATCCTTTTAGAGGGTCGTTGAGGCCACTTGGAGGTTTATTTTTGTCCTCAGGGTCACCTGAGTGGTGCAAATGGTTCCTGTAGTCTGCAATTTTTTTCCCTCTGGAAATCCATTCCTACTCCCCCACCATTCCAAGAGGGTTCATCCCAAATAGGATAGCTAAAAGTTTGTAGATATTCTCAATCACCCAGGTCATGGTTGTTCCAAGGGTACTTTTTCAAGAGGGCAACTGGACTTTCTTGTTTTTCCTTTTGAAGATGTTTCGCTTCTCAACCAAGAAGCTTCTTCAGCCCTGTCTGGATGGTGGGGAAGGGAAGGATTTCATGGCAAGGAATATCAATCCTTCCATTCCTCACCATCTTGTCAGAACTGAAGAAGCTTCTTGGATGAGAAGCAAAACGTCTTTTAAAGAAATAAACCAGAAAGTCCAGTTGCCTCCTAAAAAAAAAAAAAAAACCATCTTTGGGACTTCCCAGATCCAAAACCTCAGAAGATTAAACCTCTGATCCTGGTCAATGACCCAGATTGCAACATTATCCTGGGACATGTACAGTTGCCTTCATTCGTGCGTTAAATCTTGGTTACCGAGTTCCGACAACCTCACTAATGCCATCATTCATTGGTTCCGGAAGCTGAGAAAGTTAGTTCTTTCCATCATATGTGGAGGCAGCTGATTACAATGACAAACTTCAACAGAAATAGCCAAGGGAACTGGCCAACCAGGATTCTGCTATTGCTGAGGCTGATCTAGATGGAAACACCTGAATTAATGAGCTACAAGTAGGAGTAAATAGTACCTTGGGACATTGCTGAGAAGGAGAAGGTTCAAATGTTGGCTGGGACGTGGGTGAACCTGGCATAGGATTTTGTATAACATTTGCTGCTTCCTTCAAAATTATTTCGGGGTATGTCCTGCTACTATTGTTATGGTTTCCACTTGAAGAGGTTGGCCACTCATTGTGGAGTCTAATTTTAGGCCCAATATCTTGGTTTTGGTTGGTTTAAACATCTACCTGCCCACCTCTTTATCGGCCTATCTACCTGCCTACCTACCAGAGATCTAATGAGCAGTTGGCAAGATAAGCTTTAATCAAGAAGTAAGACAAATGGTATTAGGATCTCCAAGACAGCCTAGTACTCTCTGCTTTTCCTGGGCGTGGCACTTGAAATGATACTCCTAAACAGGTATAGGTTTCCCACCTAGCAAGCTTACCTGTCTAAGTGGCCCAGGGAAGCCTATGTTGGCGGGACATCAGGTGAGGCAGTCAAATGCACTGTGCTTTGCACACTTGTGGGGAAAACATAGAAGAACACATAAGTGTAATTTTTTTTTTAACGGGATCAGAATTCTAGAATGGCTCAATGGCCTTGGAATGGATATGAGCACCACTTCCTACACTCAGCATTGACTAGTGGAATAAAATCTGCAGGGATTTCTTTACCTCAACCGTTGCCAGAAATGTGAATATTTCCACATTGTGTTGTGTGTCCGTTCTGCTTTATTATTCATTGTGATTTCAATTGGACATGGTTGCTTTTAATTCCCTTTAGTGACAATTTAATTTTCTCTCTATGTTCACTTGATTGCAGTCTTGTTACGACTGGGGCAGATTTTATAAATTGTCAAGCAAGCAAGCAAATGTATATTTATAGATTGTGTTTCCTTGTGAATTGAATACCCAGCTAAACTAGTATTAATAATAAGGGAAGCAGAAGTTCTGCTATAATTTGGCAAGTCCTTTCATAATCCCAGTTAGCGTTCAGAGTAATATCAGAATGATGAATTAGGTGGTATGCTTATTCGGTATATATACAGCAGATAACTATGTTTAGATAACTAATGCTGTAGTAATTTTGGGGAATTACTAGTGGGAATGCTTGCAAACTTAGGTGCATAGCTTCATTTATATTTATCATTCAAGAGAAAGGGATGATGACTATTGGGCGTTAATTGCAAGTATACCCTTTGTAAAATCAGAAAAATACAAAATGCAGGTGTTGCTTTGTGTTTTGTTTCCTAATTTTGAATATTTTCAAGATTGAATGTTCAAAAGTGGGTCTTCAAATCTTTCTTAGATTTTAACTTGAATGCTCACACCCCCTTACACATGTACCCCAATCCATATTTTTTAAAAGTTTCTTTCAATTTGAGAGATGAATGAGAAATTGATTCGGTTTGCATTGAAATAGGAAGTAATTTTCCATTTTCGAATCAATGTACAAAACTTCGGTCTTAATCAAAACTCACATTTTGTAACATAGTTTGCTAACAGAAAAGGCATTTCTTTGAGAAAATAATATATAGGAATGCATTTCATGAAAATCACATATATGTATAAGGAGGTGTGACAAGACTTCAGAAATAACTCAATCGTCAGGAAGAAAAATATCCATCTTTGGAGCAATATGCTATAAAATTTGTGCATGTTTCAGTCCAAACCTATTTTTTTTAATGTAAAAAGGTTGAATTTGAAAAACTGAATATGATGTATCTGCAAAAAAAAATATGGAAATTGAGATTAACCAATTTGAGACGTTTGTAAGAAAACCAATCTATCTGTGTTAGAGAAGAAGAATCAATATTGAAGCATCCAGCCCAACGGGGGACATTTTGGATCTGGAATTGTTTTGCCCAGCAATTGGGAAGGAAGTTGATCCCAAATCAGGAAGCAGCATGGGACAACTTGCCAACTCGCCACGCCAATTCATTGCAGTCAATTCATTGCGGCCAATTCATTGCGGCCAATTTGCTGCGGCCAATTTACCACAACCAACTCACTGCAGGACAAATCAACAATTCAATTTAATTATTTAAAATATTTTTTAACACATTTGTATTTTTGTCCTTCACATTTTATTTTGTCCCTCCTTGGGACATGATTCCTTTCTTTCATGATTCTATTCCTCTATTTTTTCGATATTAGCGCAACTCTTGTGCTGCAGCGAGTTGCCCTTGGCGAGTTGGCCGCAGCAACTCAATAACCATTCTTATTGGCCAGTCTAAACTTTTATGAACTAATTTTAATTAACAAAAATAGTTGGCCTCAGAAATGAGATCCCAGAGTCCTGATTTTTTGGCCTTCCCAGAGTAACCTAAGCTCTCTTCCTACAGTTCTTCTCTACTGAGTGGGTGTGTGATGCTTGACAGATGAATCTTGCTGAAACTCTGGCTGTAGTCATTAAGGAACACATGGCATTTTTAAACAGGATTTTGGGGTGTCAACCTCAAAATCCTGACCAGATTCTTGCCTGATCAGATGCAGGAGCTGCCTCTCTGGCCTCAGTTTCCACAGAAAGTGACACCGCACACATCCTCTCGTAAAATATGTTAAGTCTCTGGGATGGGATTTTCACAGGACTTGGCTAATGATTGCCTACTCACAGTGTTAGTGGAAACGGCCTCATAATGGCGGATGTTCATACACACATTCCATGTTCTGTGCCCAAAAGTTCTAAAATTGACCAGCATTTTTGTAAAGGGAGACAAAACGCCCCAGTATTGTCAATATTTTAGCTGGAAGTTGATGAGAGATCTGTAATTAGTTTTCCTTTCCTTTCCTTTCCTTCTTCCCTTCCCTTCTTCCTTTCCTTTCCTTTCCTTCTTCCTTTCCTTTCCTTCTTCCCTTCCCTTCTTCCTTTCCTTTCCTTTCCTTCTTCCCTTCCCTTCTTCCTTTCCCATTCCTACCCCATCCTATTCTCATCCTCCCCTTCCCTCCCTTCCCCTGCCCTGCCCTGCCCTCTCCATTTATTTTCCCCTTCCCTTTCCACTCCTTTCTTCCCTTCCCCTTTCTTTCTGATCTCCCCTTCTCTCTTTTCCTTTCTCTCTCTCTCTCTCTCTTTTCCCCCTTCTCTTCCCTTCCCTCCTTCCTTCCCTTTTCCAAACGGAGGAATGGAGATTGTGACAATTCCATTCTCAAGATCGTTCAATATTCCAGTTACATCAATGCTTTCCTCCCAAGGCACTAAAATTAAACAATTCTAATATAACCCCAAATATCATTTCCATAGTTCAAATTTGCTGCTTTCCCCTGTTCTGGTGGACTGTTGAGAGGAAGAAAAGCTGAGGTAAAAATAACATTGATGTAGGACGCTGGAAAGAAACGTGTGCGGAGCCAAAATGGACATCTGCCTCATAGGCCACATAGGGAAAGTAATGATATCTTACTATCAAGGGATATTCCTGTAGAGAAAATACATCTATACCCACTCAAATGATTAATCTAATCAGGAGGTTTCCACTCCCTGAATATTAATTTAATCTCTGGGAGTGTTTTTGTGCTGCCTCAAATTATCCCTCCATCCTACATCTGACTCAAAGTGAGGGGTGGTAGAGTAACAATTTGTCTATCTGAGGATCAAAATTCCAGAAAACCAAAGCTAACCATGACACACCTTCAAAGTTCCCATTTAAGAGAATAATTGAGGGGTATGTGCCATTTTCACAAGTAGGAAAGGAGACAAGATAACCTCATAAACTTTAGACCACGTTCTCAAAATGTGGCAACTGTAAGACTTGTGGACTTCAACTCCTAGAATTCCTCAACTGGCCACGCTAGGAGTTGAAGTCCCACAAGTGTTAAAGTTGCCAAGTTTGCTTTTTAGGCAAGAAGATCAATATAGTTGTTTTTCCTATGGAATTGCCTTCAGTTGGTGGCATGAAATAATGGCATTTTGGGACCTTATGTATATCCCTTCAGAAAAGACCCTCAATCTTTTTTCTCATGCTTTGTAAGAAAGCCTAGGTAGACATTTTGGCAGCTGACATCTAATAGAAGAAAGTTAGCCCCCACCCCTCTTAGAAGAATGAAATATTTTAGGAAATATTAAAAAGGCAGAATATTATATTTTCCCTAAAGGAGAAACATGTTTCTAAAGACAGCAACTCAAGCCTCAGTTCTCTGCCCCAAGTAGAAACTAAGGAGCCAACTTTTAGAAATGCAGATTTGGTCATCCATTCAAGACAGGATTAAAACCCTAAGGAAACTCAACATTTAGGATTAATGTCATTTGTTAAACAAGATTTCAAACCTCAACTCATTGCCGTGGCCTTCGTGAGACAAACTCATTGAAGTCAAATAACACAATGCACAAAACAAGACTCTAAATTACAAAATGCTGTAGTAGAACAAACTGTATAAAAATGAGTGAATGAATGAATGAATAAATTCTTTATTGGACAAGTATGATTAGACATACAAGGAATTTGTCTTGGTGCAAATGCTCTCAGTGAACATAAAAGAAAAGACACATTCATCAAGAGTCAAGAATCATAAGGTGCAACACTTAATAGGAGTCATAGGGTACAAATAAGCAATCCAAATCATACTCGGAAACAGTCAATATAAATTGTAAGGATACAAGTGACAAAGTTATAGTCATACAGTCACAAGTGGGAGGAGATGGGTGATAAGGAGTGATGAGAAGATTAATAGTACTAGTAATGCAGTCTTAGTAAATAGTTGGACAGTGTTGGGGGAATTATTTGTTTAGCAGAGTGATGGCATTCGGGGAAAAACTGTTCTTGTGTCTAGTTGTTCTGGTGAGCAGTGCTCTATAGTGTCGTTTTGAGGGTGGGAGTTGAAACAATTTATGTCCAGGATGTGAGGGGTTTGTAGGTATTTTCACAGCCCTCTTTTTGACTCGTGCAGTATCCAGGTCCTCCATGGAAGGCAGGTTGGTAGCCATTGTTTTTTCTGCAGTCCTAATTCCTCTCTGGAGTCTGTGTCTGTCCTGTTGGGTTGCAGAACCAAACCAGACAGTTCTCCATGTACTCTTCAAATCAATTGGTCAGCTGACCCAGGACCTCAAACCCATGCGGTCCTGTTCACCAATAAACCATCTTTCCAATCAGCCTCCATGTTTCCAATGTCTTTTTCCCCACTTGGAACTGAACCAGAGAGATGTTTCTTCCAACAGGAGGAAGGATTGTTGAGGTTGGATCTCCTTCTCCTGTCCTCGAAACGGGTTGTGGGCGAATTACAACCCTTTGCAAAACCTCATAATGACTTTGGTTTCTCTATGATCAAAGGGGAGACATAAATACCTCTTTCTTTCTATAATGACCACTTATTCCCTAGAAGGGTGGAGATTTTCAGCCCAAACCACTGATCGGCTATCAGGTACCGGCCCTTGCACGGAAAGTATGTTTTCCCAAGCTTCAGAAAAATAAAAACATAGACGTATTAAAGTAGAAGTTTTATATGAGAGCGGGTAAGGTCATAAACAGACAAAAATATTACTGGGGAATCCCATGCATTGAATTTTGCTTTAGTGGGGATTTTTAGCTGGTTCAAAACAAGTCCACCTCCCCTTCCTGCTTAGCATTTATAATAATAGTTGGTGACATTCAAAGCCAACCTCCTCATTCTGCTCCATATGTGGACTCTAAAAATACAGAGCAGGAACTGAAACAAGTCGACTTGTCCTAGATCTTAATGTCACTCACCCACACAACTCCAGATCCACGATGGAAGTTTTTAGAGGAATATTGCTGGGTTCCCTCCAGGGATGGGATTCAAAAATCCCAGCACCCAGTTCTCTGCCAGGTTGCTGGGTGGGCATGGCCTACCGGAACTTCTGGGAGGGCTGTTTTTCACCTTCCCCAGAGTCCGGAGGCTTCCCTCGGGTCTCTGGGAGGGTGAAAACAGCCTCCCCCAGGCTTCGGAGGGCTTCCAGAAGCCAGAAACAGGCCCGTTTCTGGACTTCTGGTACTTCTGGAAGGCCCATTTTTTCACCCTCTCAGAGCCTTTGTGCGGACTCTGCACTTACCTGAATCCCAAATGGGCCACATGGAGACTCCTGGGAGGAGTGGGGTGGACGGGGCCAGCTGGTTGGTTCAACTACCAGTTCAGTGAACCGGATGTAAATTTAACATCCGGTTCACTCAAACCAGTCTGAACCAGCTGAATCCCACACTCCTGACCTGCTCAAGAAGTAGACCTTATGCCATTCTGGACAAATAGTTGCCCACTCTTTTTTTGAAATTCTCAGTGATGGAGATCCACAATTTTCCTCCTCCTCCTCCTCCTCCTCCTCCTCCTCCTCCTCCTCCTCCTCCTCCCTCTTTCCATTAATTTTCTTCCATTGAATGAATTGCAAACAGGCAAGGGAAAACGGCAGGATCTCTCTGCCCAGAACTATTATTTAGCAGATGGATTGTTTTAAGGGTTGTTCTCTCAGATAATTTATGTACTGCATGGTTCTGATCACCTGATGTTTAAATGCTGATACTATCAGTTTTCCTTGTGGGAAGGTGCTGAAGAAATTATAAGCTATATAAAAGAAGGATATATGCATATTACACACACACACACACAGACAAATATATTTTGTCACTTTCTTGTGTTATTGAATTTTTAATTGTACTGTTTATTGTTGCTGTTAGTTTAACATCTTTAAATGGTCTGTGTCCTTGAGGGTTGAGGTAGGTAGTAGATACATGGGACAAATTTCCTTTCCTTTCCCCCTTCCCTCCCCTCCTCTGGCCTTGGTGAGTTGGCCACAGGGAGATGGCCATGTTGAGTTATCCCATTCTGCCTTCTTATATCCCAGGGACTCAGTGGGGACTTTGTCCAGGACTCTGGCCTTTTCCCACAAAGTCAATAATTAAATTTGAGTAATTTGGTCTGATAATCCTTCTAGCCCATTTCTTAGAACATTTTTTTTTAAATGTAAAGGAAATGATTTCTTTTCTGCAGCTTCCCTTCTTATAATCTTGATGTTTCCAGAGACTTTACCCCTTCTTTACTTTGCTCCCCCTTCTTTCTCCTGTCACGTGGCTGAATTAGCAACTCCATCATTGATCAAGGAGACTTATGAAGCGTCATTATAACAGCAACTCAGCTCCCTTTGTAATTACTTGAGGCTGATGAAACTAATTTTGATTGCATGAAGTGCCGAAAGAAGAAGTAGCTGGGTGGGGCATCTGTGAAGCTTGGACTTCCAGATTCACTTGGCCAAAATCTACTCCGGGCTGCTGCCTACCTTTTCATTCACGCATCGCTGCTTGTTCTGTCTCATCGGACTCCAGCAAGGGATGGTTTATTTGAGTTATGAAATGCGATTTGCCCTCATCAAAGAGGAGGTCAGACCAAACCCTTATGGTGGCCCCAAGGCTAACGGTCGGATGCAAACAGAACGAGGGCCAAGGGGAACCTCACAAAGCTAAAAAGGAACGGAAATCAGGGAAGTGTTCAGGCATGGAGAAATAGATGGTGCAAGTAGAGAGGTAGAAATGGACAACCCCAGAAAGAGAAATTCAAACAATGAACAGAGAGGAGAAGCAGGAGATAGACATTAGGTTCTCCACCAAACAACTCCTTCAGGATAGATACAAGCAGGGGTGGGATTCAAGCATTTTAGCAAAGGGTTCTCTGCCCAGTTGTTGGGTGGGTGTGGCCTAGTAGGTCTTCTGCACCACGGCGGGTGGGGGACAGCTTTGTTGCCCTCCCTGGGCTCCAGAGACTCTCCCAAACTTCTGGGAGGCCCATTTTTTTTGCCCTTCCGGAGCCTCTGCGCACGCCCTGCACTTACCTGCATCCAAAACAGGCCATGTGGGGACTCCTGGGAGGGGAGGGGCTGGGTGGCTGGGGGCCAGCCAGGAGTGGGATTTGAGGGTTCTCCGAACTGCACAGAATCTTAGCTAGGAGCTCCCCTGAACCCCTGCAAACCCTCAGCAGCCCAGCCCTGCATACGAGTTGCCTGCAATCCCCTCTAGATGAATCCCCTATCAGGGTTCCAAGTCATACACCGTAGCAAACCTAACTTTGAGGCAAGTAGATTCCTCAAAGAATAGTTTTATTTGGATATGTCATATTGGCACCGGCTGGTGAAAACCGACTCTGAATATTCCTGCGGTTTTCACCTAATTAAAAGCTAATGTTTTTCCCCTTCCCCAAGCAATCAGTCACACGGTCCCATCAAGGTATATCACTAGAGTCACTTTCCCCAACCTCTTTCCTTGTGTCAGCCCTTCAGTATTGACCAGCCAAAGTCACACAGGTGATTACTACTTTCATTAAAAAATTATAGTAACTGAATATATTCACTTTCCTAGCATTGCAGATCGCTCAAAACAGTGAATGCAGCTCGGGGGGGGGGGGGGGGGAATCGGAGGGAGGGGAGGAAAAGGCAATGTCGGAAAATTCTATTCATGAAGTTGATCTCAATCAAGCTAAGTTCTCAAAGCAGTGAATGCAGCCCAGAAATAAAACATTGGACTGCACTGGGTGGCACTCGCACAGCAATAGAATTCTTTATTGGCCAAGTGTGATTGGACACACAAGGAATTTGTCTTGGTGCAAATGCTCTCAGTGTACATAAAAGATACCTTCGTCAAGAGTCAAGAATCATCAGGTACAACACTTAATGATAGTCATAGGGTTCAATAAGAATAGAATAGAATAGAATAGAATAGAATAGAATAGAATAGAATAGAATAGAATAGAATAGAATAGAATTCTTTATTGGCCAGGTGCGGTTGGACACACAAGGAATTTGTCTTGGTGCAAATGCTTTCAGTGTACGTAAGAGAAAAGAGACATTTGTCAAGAGTCAAGAATCATCAGGTACAACAATTAATAATAGTCATAGAGTACAATAAGAATGGAATAGAATAGAATAGAATAGAATAGAATAGAATAGAATAGAATAGAATAGAATAGAATAGAGTAGAGTAGAGTAGAGTAGAGTAGAGTAGAGTAGAGTAGAGTAGAACAGAACAGAACAGAACAGAACAGAACAGAAGAATAGAATGGAATGGAATGGAATGGAATGGAATGGAATGGAATAGAATAGAATAGAATAGAATAGAATAGAATAGAATAGAATAGAATAGAATAGAATAGAATAGAATTCTTTATTGGCCAAGTGTGATTGGACACACAAGGAATTTGTCTTGGTGTAAATACTCTCAGTGTACAAAGAAGAAAAGAAACATTAGCCAAGAGTCAAGAATCATCAGGTATAACACTTAATGATAGTCATAGGATACAATAAGAATAGAATAGGAATATAGAATAGAATAGAGTAGAATAGAATATAGAATAGAATAGAATAGGAATATAGAATAGAATTCTTTATTGGCCAAGTGTGGTTGGACACACAAGGAATTTGTTTTGGTGCAAATGCTCTCAGTGTACATAAAAGAAAAGAGACATTCATCAAGAATCATAAGGTGCAATACTTAATGATAGTCATAGGGTACAAGAAGCAATCAAATCATACTAGGAAACAGTCAATATAGATCATAAGGATACAAGTGACAAAGTTACTTATGTCACAAGTGGGAGGAGATGGGCAATAAGGAGTGATGAGAAGATCAACAGTAATAGTAGTGCCGACTTTGTAAATAGTCAATGTTGAACTTGAGCCGAATACAGGAAAACAAATACATCAGCCTGGCAACCCGATATAAATTAGTCTGCTCGATCCTGCTCCCTGTTGCTCCCTGTGGTTGTGAAACCTGGACCTTAAAAAAGCTAGAAGAAGATCAATCAGTTTGGACTGTGGTGCTGGAGAAGGCTCCTGTGTAGTCATTGGACAACAAAGGTGACCAACAAGCAAGCATTGGAGCGCATAACACTGGGCAGCTCACTGGAAGGGAAACATTACCAAGCTGTGTCTCACTTATTTTGGCCACGTCATGTGAGGGAATTCACCGGAGAAAGCAATTATGTTAGAAAGTGTTAGTGGCCGAAGGAAAACTGGCCACCAAAGAACACAGTGGAAGGACACTATCAAAACTGACCCCAGCCAGCGCATAGAACAACTCAAGGAAGTAATGCAAGGTTGGAAGCTGTGGAGAAACCTGGCCCTTAGCTCTCCAAGCAGCAGACATGACTGAAGGGATTACATCATCACGATGTCTTGCTTGTTTAAATCTTCTTCGCTTTATGAGAGAGGGCATGTTGGAGACGTTTGGTCAAATTAACTTTTCTGCCCTGGGCTCAAATTTCTTTTATCTGTCTGCTGTCTTGGTTGTGGCTCTTCCTTTTGTTCCTCAAGGTCATTCCTTCTTCCTCAAGGTCATTCCTTCTTCACACCATCCTCCTCCTCCTCCATCTTCTGACTGCCTCCCTTTCCTGCTTTGAATAACCTGTCCATTCCCTGCAAACAGAGGCTAGCTGCTGATGCTTCCCACCTAATCAAGAGATGAGATGTAGGTTCATGAAATTGATCCTTTCCATAGCACCCTCCCTACAGCAATACTAACTCCTACCTACACAACCTTACAAAACCCTAGTTGTTCCAGGAGGCCAATTATGTGGCCAGTGAATTTGAATGATTGGTATTGTCATGTAAATGCTTTAATATGTACAATATATGCAGGTAATCCTTGCTGATTACCTGGTCATTCAAAGTTACCTCCCCCCAAAATACTTAGAGCCCAATTTTAAAACACTGATGGTCCCAACTCCCCCCTTCATCCCTTCAGTCATGGGGTTGCATTTTGGGGGCTTGGCAACCACTCGCATTTACATCCTTGGGATGTCAACTCGTGAATCATTCCTATGACTGTTTCCAGAGTTGCCATAAGGAGGAGTGGGGGGAAAGGCCTGAGGGAGCGATACGGCAGATGAAGGCCAGAAGCACATTCCACACTTATCTTGTGGAGATTGTAGCCTAGGCTACCAGATCTTCTGAAAATCCTTCATTGGAGTGTGTGATTGATGATACCCAGCCCATGAACGGGTTTCGTTGGAGTGTCTGATTTATGACACACCCAGCAGGGTGGGGGGGAAACAGGGTCATAGGTGATAATAAATTACATGCCTCAGAGTTGGCTACATACGGGTTAGTGCTGGACATGTTGCTCTTAATAAATCTTTTGGATTCTTTTGAAGCTGTTCTGACCCAACAAATCAAACAAAATCCAAAAGGAATAGAAACCTTGTAATGCTTTTACAAAATAATTAACTGTGATAAGCACAAGCCTTGCCAAACTGTGTGAGACTTGCCAAAAGATAGCAGACAAGAAATACTTTGCAAAATAAGAATCTTCAAATACAAACTCAGGATACTGGAATGTCCACAAAGCTGAGTTTTAAAATGGCTTTGCCTTCTGCAAAGAATGTTCGTTCACAGCTGGCTTTTATCTTCTTGAAGGAGGGGCCATTACCTTGCAGCCTTACTCCCAGGTTGCCTGTGCTGCTGCAGCTGCTCTTTCCTATGAGCAACCCTGCGCGCATGTGCACTTGGCACAGGCTCCTCGGGAACCTCCTCATCGCTGCTGCCAGCCGCCACAATCTCTGAAGGCAGCAGTCCACTCCCTGATGGTCCTGGCCCCTCAACCGAGTCCTCGCTCTCCTCAGCCGTCCACACCTGCTGCCGGCCAACCACAACAGAAGCTTGGCTCGAGCTCATGTTTAATTAGGACACTCATGGGAACCCTGGCAGCATCCTGAGGTCACTTGACCATGGTTTATTATGGGTTTTTTTGCTCATTTCTGACGTTTGCTTCTAGTTTTCATCAAAAACGCCCATTGGATGCAATGGTTTCGCTTAACAATCACTGCATTCGTTTATTATCACCTATGACCCTGTTTCCCCCCCACCCTGCTGGGTGTGTCATAAATCAGACACTCCAACGAAACCCGTTCATGGGCTGGGTATCATCAATCACACACTCCAATGAAGGATTTTCAGAAGATCTGGTAGCCTAGGCTACAATCTCCACAAGATAAGTGTGGAATGTGCTTCTGGCCTTCATCTGCCGTATCGCTCCCTCAGGCCTTCCCCCCCACTCCTCCTTATGGCAACTCTGGAAACAGTCATAGGAATGATTCACGAGTTGACATCCCAAGGATCCCCCCCTCCAAAAAAGGTTGTAAAATCACCTGATGACCTGCTTAATGACAGCAATGACTTACAGTTGTAATTCCTTGCTCAATTATGGTTATAAGTCAAGGACTACCTGTAATCCCTTAATAGGTAGGTGTTCACTATTGCACTGGAAGAATATTACAGTATTGTTGCTTCCCAGAACAACATTTGGGGGGTATTCAAATTACGTGATCTATAAATACCATAAAGCAAGGGTCTTCAAACTTGGCAAGTTTAAGGCTTGTGGACTTCAGCTCCCAGAATTCCTGAGCTGACATGACTGGAGGAGGAATCCTGGGAGTTGAAGTCCACAAGTTTTAAAGCCGTCAAGTTTGAAGACCCCTGTGTTAGTCTATTAAAAAAGTGGAATAGATTTAAATTGAGAGGGGGAATGAATGCAGAAGCCCACCTTTTATAGAGGGCTGAGGGTCTCCCTTTGAATGAATAGCAAGGATAGGCAAGAAAAGACAACCAATTTAAAGGTGTAGGGCTACAATATAATTTCTCAACCTTGGCCATTTTAAAATGTCTGGACTTCAACTCCCAGGATTCCAAGGAGGCTAGGGAATTCTGGGAGTTAAAAGTTCAGATATCTTAAAATTGTTATATTTGAGAAACACTGGGAAGCTATGAATTCTTGTTCCTCTCCTTGGCATAAAAGCCAGCAAAGTTATTTGAACCCCACACCGATACTGGGTAGTTGTGATGGGCAAAATATGACCATTACGTATGTCCACTGCCTTCAGTTGACCAAAAAAGAAAGGTAGGATCAAAATATTTATGGAGATCCTCAACTACCCAGATTATGGTTGTCCCAAAAGTGGGTTTGTTTTTTTTTTGTCCCCAAAAGGCAACTGGACTTTCTTGATTTTTTTTTTGTTTGAAAACTTTTTTTGAAAGTTAGAACTAAAGAAGCTTCTTGGATGAAAAGCAAAATGTTTTCAAAGAAAGAAAGAAAATAAATATAAGAAAACCCAGTCGTCTTTTGGAGGGAAAAAAATCCCACCCTTTTTAGGATAAAAACTTATTTTGGTTTTTTTTTAAAGTTATATTTAATTTGAATTAAAATTCAATTTCAATTAAAATCCTAGAGTTGCTGGGAGTCGGGCAGTCGATAAATTTAATTAATTAAAAATCAAATTAGAGGGCGGTTAAGTTACCAGGCCCATTTGGGTGGCAGTATTTAGTGGATTGTGGCTGATTTGTAAAACCCAAACTGGTTTAAACCTGCTTAAAACTAGCCCGGACTGAACGCTAAACTGGAATTGACAAACCACTTCTGTTTCATTCCCAAGATAATTGCCTGGACCTAACCATGAGGTAACCAGCAGTTTTGGTCAGCTTGGCAAAATGTTTTTTTTTTTTTCAAGTCACTACTTCCCTATAGATTAAATATAGATTAAATATAAATTAAATTTATTTAACCTATAATTACTGTAATTTCAGACCCAGTAGAAATTGCAATTTGGTGGCAATGTTGGAAGTACTTCCATTCTTTTAAGGACCTGATGATGTGTCGAATGTCACCTCCAATAAGACTTCAGTAGAAATGAATAAAAATTGCTTTTTGAAAAGAAATCTCAGAATGTCTGCCTGTCCATCTGCCCACGAGCCCAAATGGATAGATGGATGAGAGGCCATCAAGTGGATGTTAACTCTCAGTGACCACGTAGATAGATTTATAAATTTCTATTCTATTCCATTCTATTCTATTCTACTCTACTCTACTCTACTCTACTCTACCCTTACTCTACTCTACTCTACTCTACTCTACTCTACTCTACTCTACCCTTTCTCTATTCTACTCTTTCTCTACTCTATTCTACTCTATTCTACTCTACTCTACTCTACTCTTACTCTACTCTACTCTTACTCTACTCTATTCTATTCTATTTGATTCTATTCTTCTGTGACTATGAGGAGAGTGCAAAACCGACCTGGAAGGAGGGAAAGCTGAGTCAACCTTGAACCAGTCAGGATTGAACTCCTGGAGTGAGCAGTGAGTTAGCTTGCAATACTGCATTCTACCCACTGCGTCATCACGGCCCTTCCTTCCTTCCTTCCTTCCTTCCTTCCTTCCTTCCTTCCTTCCTTCCTTCCTTCCTTCCTTCCTTCCTTCCCTCCCTCCCTCCCTCCCTCCCTCCCATGTGGGATTATTTTTTTTTAATACCGGTTCTGTGGGCGTGGCTTGGTGAGTGTGGCATGGTGGGCATGGCAGGGGAAGGTTACTGCACAATCCCCCTTCCCTTCCCTTCCCTTCCCACTCCACTAACCTGCTTTCCAGCTCCATTCTCCTGTTCAGGGCAACCAAAAGAGACTCAATGGGAGGCAGAGAAGAGATGGGGTTGGAGGGGCCAGTCAGAGGTGGGGTTGGCCGGTTTCTCTAAACTACTCAAAACTTCTAGGCACCATGAAATTGAAACACCATTTGGAGAAAAGATATAAAGTTGAGTATCGTCAGCATACTGATCGTACCTTATCCCATGGTGTCAGATGATCTCACCCAATGGCTTCATGTCGAAGTAATTGGAGCAAATGTTATGTTTTTCACTGTGCTTCAATTACATATTAGATATTTTGCAAGCCACCCAAGTCATTGTGGAGTCAGGCTGCCTTAATCAATCTAAATAACAGCAACAATAACAATAACAATCTTCTCAGGCCCTTCTCTTCTGAATGCAGATTAGAAGAGAAGGAACTGGAGAAGATAATAAACTAAAAGACCTGCAAATAGAAATAGAATGACAGTCATAGGTACCAGGCAAATATTTGGCCTAGAACATCTAATTAATTGAAATACTGGACTGAAATTATAGAAATTGAAGATCAACACATTTCAAGGGTACCAGGTTGGGATATTATTTTAATTTGTCTCAGCTGAACAATAGGTGGGCAGAAACACCCATATTCAGATTTCCCTCCTTCACAGATGTCAGTTCTCTGCGGTGTGAGGGCAATAATATCATCATATGACTTTACAAGGTTGATGAATGGTTTGTCAATTTTCTGACTAATGAACCCAACCAAAGCAAGCACAGTTGAGACGATCCCATCTCTTAATGCAAAACTTTGTTGTGTACATCATTTCGTCCCCGGTGAGGGCAAAACCCAGATCTAACTACTTCCTGCGCAAACCCACCTAATGAAAACATAGGATTCTGGCACCCCCTATTAGAGCAGGTCACATGATCCAATTGAGTCTCTTTGTATCGTTATGAGAAAAAGTCTTTGGCTCTGGCAAACCCCCTGCGGAAGTGTCCTTGGCTCTCATGTATGACTCGGCTTCCCGATGTCTGGAGCACCCATCTCATCTCGCCCTTTCCTCCATCTTTGGTTCGTTGGCAAGCTGAAAAGCAATAATGATTGCGACAGCAAAACACAGTTTGAACTTGACAAGGTTATTAAAATGATGCATGTGAAGTAAATATTCTGGAATGTATTGTCAACATCTGTAACATTCCCACCACACTTGCATTCCTAGGAACTGCAGGGGCAGGTCTGGGCTAAGAGATAGGACCTTCCCCAATGCCATGCTGTAATAATAATTAGATAGTTATGTTGTCATCCATTGTATTGTGGCTATAAATTAGTGCTGGCAAAGAAATACTGTGGGGTTTTTTTTCCCCCCAACTTGTTTCTCACTCAATTTGTTAAAAATGAAAATGGCTTTCAGGGTTTTCTCCCTCAAAGGTGAAGAAACTTCTGGAGAAGTTCTCCTTCCACCCAGTTAATGAGAAGGTGACCAAGGGCAGGAGTGGGCTTCACAAATTTCAGCAATGGGTTCTCTGCCCGGTTGCTGGGTGGGCGTGGCCATGGTGGGCGTGGCCTAGTTGGCCTCCTGCACCACAGGAGTGGGGGGGGATCTTTTTGCCCTCCCCAGACTTCGAAGGCTGTTCTCCAGCCTCTGGGAGAGTGAAAACGACCTCCCCGGACTCCGGAGACTCTTTGGAAGCTGGAAACGGGCCCGTTTCTGGCCTTCCCGAACTTCTGGGAGGCCCATTTTTCATCTTCCATGAGCCTCCATGCTCATCCTGCACTTACCTGCATCCAAAACAGGCCACATGGAGACTCCTGGGAAGGGCGGGGTGGGTTGGGTGGGGCCAGCCAGGAGTGGGATTTGGGGGTTCTCCGAACTGCATAGAAACTTAGCTAGGGGCTCTCCCGAACCCCCAGCAGCCCCCCACCTATCAGAGATCCTGGGATTGCAAAGGCCGACTTCCAACTAGCATGTGCCAAGGTCATTTTTGCTGGGAATTGCAGGACTCGTAGTCCTAACGGGTTTGGGGGAAACCTTATGCCAGGAAGAGCTGTTGGGGTCATCTGTATTTCACCCCGAAGGACCAGATCAGGGGCAGATGATGACTTAATGGTTCCCAGCATTCCTCGCCTGATATTTTTGGCCGTGGTCCATTTAGTCGTGGGAGAATGAGAAGCATCATTTGATTTACCTGGTGGATCTGACAACCTTCACACACCCACTAATGAGCAGAAAGCTGGGCAGAGCCAGCTAAGTATCTTGAGGGACTATTTAGAGAGGGAAGGGTGAAAACTGGCAACCAAACACACCGAACAAGTTTTAAGCAGGCAGTTAATTTGTGATCTAATCTTGCCTGGACCTGAAGAGCTCTCTTCCATGCTTGAAAGCAGGGCCTCACCCTTGGGAAGCGAAGGCTTTTCACATGGTTGTCTCTCAACGGGGGCCCATCCTGGGACGTCTCAAGTTCAATCCAAAGTTTTTAATGTCACGTGTCGAGGATCCACTGGGCAGTGTGTCCGGAGGCCTTCTCAAAGATCCTCCATTCTGCGGTCTGGTTTCGGATCGCTCTGCTCTGTGGATCCAGTCATAGTACAGGTAGACTTCAACTTAACAACAGTTCTGGCAACTCTAAAACAGGCATAGAGTCTCGGAATCAGCTTCATATACTGTAGGTCATGCCGACATGTTCGCTCCTAATAAATCCTTTGAAGTTTTTGAAACTTTGGCTCGAGGCTCCTGGTTTAATTAGGGGCAACTGTTGGAATCCTGACATGTTCGTTTAGTAACTGTTGGAGGGCACTGAATGAATGATTTATAGGACCACTTTTCACACTTATAACTGTTGAGCATCTCCGTGGTCACGTGATTAAAATTCAGACATTTGACAACTGACTCGTATTTCTGACAGTTGTAGTGTCCTGGGAAGTCATGTGACCATCTTCTACAACCTTCTGATAAGCAGAGTCAGTGGGGAAGCCTTAATGACCTCAGGAGTTTGCTTAAGAATGGAGGCAAGGGAGGTCGTAAAAAAGGGGCCAAAAGTCACTTAACAAATGTCTCGCTTAACCACAGGATTTCTGGGCTCAATGGTGGTCGTAAGTCGAAGTCTACCTGTAGCTTATTCCCTATGTATTTGGAGAATGTTAGGTTGGAGGGAGTTTTCCTGGGCTGGAGGATTCTCAGTCCTCCAGGTCTTGGTTGTCCCGAAAGGTGCTTTTTTAAAGAGGCAACTGTACTTTCTGGATTGTTCTTTTGAAGACATTTCACTTCTCATCCAAGAAGCTTCTTCAGCTCTGACTGGATGGAGGGGAATAGAAAGATTTCATTGCAAGGAATATAAATCCTTCCATTCCCCACCATCCTGTCAGAGCTGAAGAAGAAACTTCATTTTTTAAAGATTAACAGAGTTGGAAGGGATCTTGTAGATCATCTAGTCCAACCTCAAGCAGGAGACCCTACACCATTTCTGACAGATGGCAGTCCAGTCTCTTCTTGAAAGCCTTTATTGATGAAGCTCCCACAACTTCTGAAGGCAACTTCTATTCCATTGGTTGACTGTTCTCCCTGTCAGAAAATCCTCCTTATTTCCAGGTTGAATCTCTCTCCTCGTTCAGTTTCCATCCATTATTCCTTATCTGGCCTTGAAAGGTGCTTTGGAGAATAGCCTGACCCCTTCCTCCTCTCTGGGGCAGCCTCTCAAATATTGGAAGACTTTGAAGTCTGGAAAGACTGCTCTCCTGTCTCCCCTGGTCCTTCTCTTCCCTAGACTATCCAGGCCCAGTTCCTGCAACCGTTGTTCTTCGTATGTTTTAGCCTCCAGTCCCCTAATCTTGGATGAGAAGCTAAAAGTCTGCAAAAGGAAAAAAAACAAAGAAGTCCAGTTGCTTCTTGAAAAAAAAGCATCTTTGGGATTTCTTGGTCTGTTTTTTCCCCTGAGTGAAACCAGTTAAGCAAAGAAGTCCTGGGATTTATGAAGTCTGTCTGAAGCACCACTCAGTTCCATAAAAATGTCTGGCTGCCCTCAACATGTCAAGCTCCCTTCCTGACATTAATAAGATGTTTACAGTCCTTAAGATTGCCTTTCAGTTGTATTACTAAGAAAGTCTGCAGGCAGGTCTGGACTAGCTCCAACTGCATGGGAGGATCGGAAAATTGGAGAAGGCATTTCTGGACTTCTTCTGCCCAACCTCTGGATGATCACTTGTTCGTGTTGATGTATCTCTCGTATCACGTAGCTCATTTCAGTGTAACAACCACAGTGATGATTTGTTTAGTGCCCTTTGGATCTTACAATGGCCCTGGGGAAAGTGACTTATGACCAGTCCTTGCACTTATGACTTTTGTAACATCTCCACATCACATGGTCAAAATTTGGGTGTTTGGCAACTGACATGTATATGCAATGGTTACAAGCAAGCCTGGGTCATGCAATATGGCCATTTCTGACCCTCCCGGGGTCTTCTGAAAGCAAAATCAACAGGGGATTGCTTAATGACCGCAGCAAAAAAAGGTCATAAAATCGTACATAACTCACTTTAACAATTGCATCTCTTAGCAACGGAAGTTACAGTTCCAATTGTGATCCTGATGCAAGGACTAGCTATATTTTCACTGTATTTGTTTTAGTGCCAATTTAGCCTTCTTGGTCATCTCACATAACAAAGCTAGGTGGAACATCAAGGTGTTGAGGACTGAATCTTGTTCCTTCTGGTTTCACCTTGGCTGTTCAAGGATAGAAATCTTTAAATTTCCTAAAGAACCATAGGCAACCATGCTGAGCTCAACCATAAAAAATCAGAGCCCCACCTTAGTTTGAAACTCACGTGGTTGACCCAAAGGAGTTTTTTTTCAAGAGGCAACTGGACTTTCTGGTTTTTTCTCTGGAGGTGTTTCACTTCTCATCCCAGACGTTTCTTCAGCTGAACTGAACTGAACTGAAGAAGCTTCTTGGGTGAGAAATGAAATGTCTTCAAAGAAAAATAAGAAACTCCAGTTGTGTCTTTAAAAAGCACCTTTGGGACAACCATGATCTGGATGACTGAGAATCTCCATAGACATGTGGTTATGTCACTATATAGGGAATAGCCCGTAGAGACTATGGACAATGATCTTGATGGACATCAGAGGTGGTATTCAGCAGGTTCTGACCAGTTCTGGAGAACCGATAGTGGAAATTTTGAGGAGTTTGGAGAACTAGCAAATATCACTCTGATTGGAGATTTTACAGTATCCTTCCTCTGCCACACCCATCAAGCCACGCCCACAGAACTGGTAGTAAAAAAAATTTGAATGCCACCACTGATGGACATGTGTAGGAACTTTATCTAAACAAGAGTCCAAAGCATAGAATGGCTAGATAACATTTCAAAGTGGCTCAGAGGGCTTCCTAATTTAGTAAGCCAGTTGCAACTAGACTTTTAGGATTCTGATATAATAACCAAATCTCCATAAAATTAGTTTTAGCTTGTTTATAGCATCAGTTTCCTGGTTTGGTTCTACTAGTAAGGCTGTCTCCATAGTTGCCCTCTGTAGACCCTCAAGGAATATTTTCATATAGCTGGTCATGCAAGGAGTATATATCCTCCCCTTCCCCATCATCCAATCAGAGCTGAAGAAGGTTCTTGGATGAGAAATGAAATGTCTTCAAAGAAAAAAAAAAACAAAAACCAGAAGGTCCAGTTGCCTCCTGAAAAAGCACCTCTGGGACAGCTATGATCTGGATGACTGAGAATCTCTACAGAATAGAAGGGGAACTCGTCAAATTTGCAGATGACACTAAGCTGGCAGGAATAGCCAACACCCCAGAAGACAAGCTCAGTGTCCAAAAAGAGCTTGACAGACTTGAACCGTGGGCCCTATCCAAGAAAATGAAATATAATGCGGAGAAAAGGGCTAGATAGGTGGATAAAAATGCCAAATCGAAGTCTCCCCAATATTGCTTCTTCAAAAGGCAACTGGACTTTCTTGGTTTTTCCTTGAAGAGGTTTCCTTTCTCATCCAAGAAGCTTCTTCAGTTCAGAAGGGGAGAAGCTCTTGGATGAGAAGCAAAATGTCTTCAAGAAAGACATTCAAGAAAGTCCAGTTGCCTCTTGAAAAAAAAAAAGCACCTTTGAGACAACCATGACCTGGAGGATGGAGAAGCTCCATAGACATTTGCAACGCTGCAAAAACAGACAAAACAATGTCCAGGGACTCCTTGCGTTGTCTCTTTGATGGACTTTCTCTGTTCTGCTTCGTGAAAAAAAAAAATGACAAATTGTTTCAATGGAGAAGAACGCCTTGAGATGGTGACAGGTTGAATAATCAGATGTGCTTTTTCAGCGTTTGGAAAGTTGCAATGAGGTGAGTACAGCATGAGGTCACCACTTTCCTATTTCAACATTTGCACTTAGCTTTGAAATTCCTGGCTCGTGAGTTTGATACGATTCTCCCCTTTATCTAGGCTTTTGTTCTGACCCAAGCCTTGTTCAAATTAAACAAGCACAAACTGTGTATAAAAGCAAAGCTTCTTTAATGCAGTGCTGGGAATTCTTTGCATTCCCAGCCAAGAGTCATTTAAACCTAGTTGTCCGATATCAAAAGCAAGCCCTTTTGAGATTGCAAAAGGCTGCCAAGAATAGAAGACTAATTACTGATTAAATATCCACCAACAGAAGTTTAAAAAAAAACACATGCCTGGGATAAGCAGGACTTCAATGAGGACTCTGAGTCTAAAGAACTTCCTTGCTTCCTGCAAAGAACACATCCCTGAGGGCTGGCTTTTATCCCTTATGGGAGGGGTCATCACCTTGCAGCCTTATTCCTGAGTCGCCCTTGCTACTTCAGCTGCTCTCCGATAGTCCTGGCTCCATCCCTGCATCACACACAGGCCCCTCACCCAAGTCCTCGCTATCAGAGACCTCTGCCATCCATACCTTCTGCTGATGAAGCACAACAACCTTTCAGAACTGGTGGCCTGAGAAAACATGCCTAGCTCAATGGGTGAGTGTGGAGAACCATTGCAAAGGTTTTTTTGGTATCTCTGCTTCATCCTTATTGGAGATAACATCAGTGGAATAAGGTAGGGTTTCATCCAGACCTGCAGATGCTCAGTTATGCCCACTGATGCTTGTGTTATCATATTAAAAATAAAAATGGGGTGCATAGAATCATTCATCATTCTTCAATCATGTTATACTTACAGAATAGAGTGGGGAAGGGGGAACGAGGGATACATTTTATCAATTTTATTGCCTTTGTGTCATTTTCATTACTAATTTTGATTAGGGTTGAGCTGTGCCCTGGTGAGGCACGTTACGATGTCATTTATTTAATAATAAAAATGTCTGCAACTGCTAAAATCCAACTTGGGGGGCTCAATTTTCGCATCTGTTGGCTTGATTACACAACTATACCATTATGAATAGCAACCACATAAGGCCACCTGCTCTCAACCCAGAATAGGATCTTGAGGGAAAACAACTTGAATTCAATGCAGCTGAAAATGCAAGAGGTTAGAGGCAGGGGAAGGTGTCAAATAAGCCAAGGCGGAGCTCTGCCCACACAAGTGAAGCCCCGCCCACTTTTTTTTTTTTTTGAGTAGCTGCCATCTTAACCTGGTTGACCTCTCCGTTGGGGCTGCGGAGAGCAGCTCCACTCAATGGTGTCCACGCCTTCCTTGCGGTTTTCCAACCCTGCCCATCCAAAGCATGTCTACGGCTGGGACCTGCTAATCTCAGGGAGGAGGAGGAGGAGGAGGAAAATGGTGAGGAGGAGGAGAAGAGGAGGGAGTTTCGTGGACAAGTAACTCTTCGTCCTGCATGGTTCTGCCCAGCAAGTATCAAGGAAGGGAGAGAACATTCCTCAGGATTGCCACATCATTGGGTGTTATGGAAAGACTCACAACGACAAGTCCTCTTGTGGAATATTATGCAACAGCTATCCTACATCCATGATGTGGTCATTTTCTACTTGAATTCCCTCAGATTTGTGGCGTTAGCTTTCATTTTCTTGCAGAGTAAATATTAATATTATCCCTCCACTCGTCTCCCAGACTCCTTGCAGAGAAATGCCTTCCTATACAGCTAAAAGTTCAGGATAGGGGGAATTCCAGGACTTGACAAAATTGCCCTTGAGTGCAGTTACCCAAAAATACAATAGTATGGACCTTTTCTTAGGTGGCTTCCAGAAACCTCACCCCTTGCAAACCTAAGAAGGGCTACCTTGTCCCCAACCAGCTCGCTGGTCTTTATCAAGGCCAAAATCAACAAATTTGACCCAACAAATTGGGCTCAGATTCTAAGGCAGAATGTTTAACACAAAAAGGCTGAAGGCTCATAAATCCAAGGAAGGTATTTGGGATGGGCTGTTGGAAACACAGCATCCTAGAATGGTAGAGTTGGGAAGAACGAACCACAAGAATCGACTGAATCAATTCTGCAGTGTGCAAGGAAACCAGGCAGCCTGTTTATGAGAGGTGGTTTGGTTTTCCATCTCTTCAAAACCATCCAAAGGTGGAGAGCCCATAAACTTCACAGCTGGAGTCATTTCTGAACATCTGCACAAACCAGATGGGGAACAGCAGCCAAGCCAAGGATCCTGACACGACTTCATTTAGTTTCCAGGAAAAATGCTACAGATTCCATCCATGACTAAAGCAGAATTTAAGTGGGCAATTATGATAGAAGGAAGGAGGAGACCAAAACACCTGCCCTTTTGTGGGCAAAAGGTATCTCTGAATGAGAAACAATCAACTCCCTGCGAATGGGATGTGGCTGATCTGATTTTCTGGTAGAAAAGCAAACATATAGTCAAATAGGAAAGTATTATTTTGTCCTATGAGCAACAGCCTATTCATGCACAATTATTTCTGCGTGCAGCTCAGTAGCTCTTCATTGTGCACGTAAGTGCACAGATAGAACAAAACGTTGCAACAACAGACGGACACAAAGCACAACCACCCATTTGTGCAGAGTAGGATACAAATAGACATGCAGAGGGTACTCGGATTCCTACGACTGCATGAACATTCATGCATACACACGTATGCGAAAGGCTTTCACACACAAATATGAATGTGTGCCCTGGGACACGCCATATTTATGCATTGTAGAACAGCCACATTTGTGCAAATGTGCACCATTTGCAAACTAACCCCCCCAAGTCTCCTATTCCATGTGGCAGGCAAAGTTCTGTACATTTGCATGCTTCTGCAAAATGCGCCAGAGTTTTACGAAATAAAATAAAGCGGGAGCCAGGCATATATATGGCAACAATATGAAAGCAAGGCATAAAATATGCAGGCATTCTGAATGCTGCAAGACTATCTTTGTTTGGGCATGCACAGAACACATTGTGCGATGCACCACCACATCTTTGTGGGATTCCCCTACCCAAATGCAAACAAGCATTAAGACAACACACAGTCATGTGGAAATTCACAAGGGAGCATTCCAGAAACGTACGTACAAGCATGCGTGCTGTATGTGCAGAAACACACAACCCTGCACACATCCCAAAGTAGGTAATCATGCACAAACATGTAGGAAATTGGCACGCGCAGACACACTCAAACACACACACACACACACACACACAGAGATATCTTGGTAATTTTGCAGATATCAAAGAGCAAAGTCAAAGCAGTCTGTGGGAAATTGTCCCATTTCTGCACATTGCACAGGTATTTCTTTCCCTCTCAGCTCCTGTACTTTTAACCTCCCACAGCAAAACTGTTCTTTGGGGGAGAAAGGCCCCTTTTGCATGCATGCTGCAGCAGGTAGATATATCAATCTCTTGGTGCATCTCGTAGATTTTCCATAGTTCAAATTAAACCGGGCCGCTCCGTTTCTCCACCACAAATTCCAACCAAATTGGAGATATCCTTGGGAAGCACGAAGCCTCGGTGCATCGCTGGCTGGCTGCAGAGCCCTTATTTGCAGCTCTTGCAGGTCTTTGGGGTTTTCTCCACCTGGAATCTGCATTTCTGGCTGCCAAGTCATTCCTCCACTCTCTTCAGGTTACCTGACTGCCCAGGTGACGCACCGCGGCATCCCGAACTCCTGCTTTCTCTCCAATTTCTCCAAGATGGACAGGCTGCATTCCACTTCTGATTACTCTTGAGGCTGGGCTGGGCACCTTCCTAAGCGAACTCCATTCATTAAAGCTCTCTCCAGTTTCTGCAATTAGCTGCTGAATTGTTTGCCTGTATCAACGTGGCGAGCAATTATATAACAGCAGCCTTTTCACTGGCCCTGTAATTATCCTTTCGGAGCCAACGTGGTACAATCCAGAGCCTGGATTGCATGCTGCA
>CM042837.1:1777281-1939781 GCA_023653725.1 Bungarus multicinctus | reverse complement strand
GAGGGACAGGCTTCATTAAGGTCAGAAGTCGAGAACTCTCTGGAATAACTGCCACTGTCAGGCCTGCCCTAGTTTGATCCCTTGAGAAAGGAAAACCCTTGACTCCATTTGGTTGAAGTGAAAGCTACTTTTACGAAGAGAAGTTGGTTGCAGTAAGATCAGACGGGATCTGAGGTTTCCCATGCAACGATACAAAACTACTGCCTTCCATCCCCATTCCCCATCCCTGGTAACCAGTTTGAATCCAGCCAATGGGATGTCTCTGCGATGTTTTGGGAAAGCTGAGGTGCTTGGGCTGGTAACTTCCCAGACTCAGGGTAAACGACCTTGGAGGTGTCTGGTATGAACTGCTTCCATGTAGCTCTGCTCTCTTCAGCTGTTGTACCCCTCCCCAACTCCCACACAACTGCATGCAGTTTTATTTGCCCATTTATCTCCCTCCTTCTAGGCCTTCCCCCTAGTCCTTTGGATGGCAGGATCCAAGGCAATATGTCCGTGGATCATCATATGTTCTGCCTCCTGTGGCTATCGTAGACCTATCATAGAGTCGGAAGGGACCTTGGAAGTTTTCTAGTCCAGCCCCTGCTCAAGGCATTATACTACTCAGGGGTGGGATTCAAAATTTTTAACAACCGGTTCTGTGGGCGTGGCTTAGGTGGTGGGTGTGGCTTGGTGGTCATGTGACCGGGTGGATGTGGCTTGGTGGTCATGTTATTGGCTGGGCATGGCCAACTCAACATCACTCACATCGAGGCACACATCTCCTCGCCTGGCCTCTCATGACTGTGGGGATGCTGCAACAGTCGTAAGTATGAAAAATGGTCATAAGTCATTTTTTTCAGTGCCATTGTAACTTTGAATGGTCCCTCCACACAAGCAAAGTACCAGCAAAGGAGGGGAAAAAAACTCCAGAGAAGTTCCTGAGACAGGAAGTCTAGTCCTGCCAAGAATGTAATAAGGGTTAATGGAGAGGCAGTTTCTGCAAGCAACACCAGAATGTTTCCTTCCTGCCTTCCTTACAGGATTAGGCCAGGAATTTCTTCTAACATCCGGTTCTCCGAACTGCTTAGAATGTTAACAACTGGTTCTAGTGAATAGGTGCAAACTGGTAGAATCCCACCCCTGATACTACTGCCAGTCTAATGATTGTCCAGTCCATGTCTGAACGCCTCCAGCTAGTCCACGAATTGTTCCAGATTGAGTTTCTAGGATATTTATGCCTTACCAAAAGACAGAAGAAACACGAACTCACACAGGAGACTTAATCAACACCAGTGGTTCATCCCAGGCCTGGCTCACTCATGTGGCACACCCCAGGCTGTTTCTCCCACCATTTTTTCCTCGTGCTCCTTTGATCTTGGCTTATGCAAGATTCCGTGTCCCACTGTGTGTGCTGCCCTAGTTTAGCAACCTCTGAACTCTTACCAATAGGAGTAGTGTAACTCTATAAATATCCTGCCACTTTTATTGGATTTCTGCCTTGGGCACAGGGCTGGAGGCAAGGGGGTGTGGAAATAATTGTTTCCTCCCTGACCATTATTTCTGATCTGCACTAATGCACATGTGAAGGATTGTGTAATCTTTAGTGTTAAACTTAGCCAGCTGCCCTATCTCAGCAACGTGACAGCCTGAATGAAGAGGAATTAAAACTATGAATTTGTTGATGTGCAGAAGGGACACTATTAGATTCCACTGGAACTAGCATTCTAATCACAAACATTTAAACATCCACGTCCCTTTCCCACATAGGAAGTGTTTGCATTATAAATGCACATCATGAAATGGTGAAGATTGCTCAACTAACTTCTTTAATTGTTAGAAGATTATGCCCAAATATCTACCTATAATTCCCATTGTACATGTAATAACAGAATAACAGAGTTGGAAGGGACCTTGGAGGTCATCTAATCCAACCCCCTGCCTAGGCAAGAATCCCTATGCCACTTCAGACAAATGGTTATCCAATCTCTTCTTAAAATCCTCCAGTGTTGGAGCATTCACAACTCCTGGAGGCCAGTTGTTCCACTGATTATTTGTTCACTGTCAGGAAATTTCTCCTTAGTTCCAGGTTGCTTCTCTCGTTGGTTAGTTTCCATCCACTGCTTCTTATCATTCTATTCGGGGGCTTTGGAGAATAGCTTGACTCCCTCTTCTTTGGGGCAGCCCCTGAGGGATTGGCACACTGCTATCCTGTGTCCCCTGGTCCTTCTCTCCACTGGACTAGCCAGGCCCAGTTCCTGCAACCGTTCAGCGTATGTTAATACAATCCTTGGTTGTATAAACAAAGGCATAAAATCTAAATAATGTGAAGTGTTAGTACAGCTTTTGTAACATTTGACTATCATTCAAATGGTCATAAATCAAAGACTACCTATATGGTTTAGCAATTTTGGGCATGATATATCCCAAACTGTCTGCTAATAATCCTTCCTTCCTTCCTTCCTTCCTTCCTTCCTTCCTTCCTTCCTTCCTTCCTTCCTTCCTTCCTTCCTTCCTTCCTTCCTTCCTTCCTTCCTTCCTTCCTTCCTTCCTTTCCCTCCTGCCCTCTCTCCCTCCTTTCTTTTTCTTTCTTTCTTTCTTTCTTTCTTTCTTTCTTTCTTTCTTTCTTTCTTTCTTTCTTTCTTTCTTTCTTTCTTTCTTTCTTTCTTTCTTTCTTTCTTTCTTTCTTTCTTTCTTTCTTTCTTTCTTTCTTGTCTCCTTCCCCCCTCCCTTCTTTCCTTTTTTCCTTCCTTCCTTCCCTTTCCTTCCTTCCTTGTTGCTTCCTCCATTCTTCCCTCCCTTCCTCTCTCCCTTCCTCTCTCCCTTCCATTCTTATTTCCTCCCTCCCTCCTTTCCCTCCCTCCCTCCCTCCTTTCTTCTTTCTACTTTCTTTTTTCTTTCTTTCCTGCCTCCTTCCCTCCCTCCCTTCTTTCCTTCTCTTTTCTCCCTTCTTTCCTTGCTTCCTCCATTCTTCCCTCTCTTCCTCTCTCCCTTCCTCTCTTCCTCCATTATTCCCTCCTTCCCTCCTTCCTTCCCTTCTTTCCCTGCCCCCTACTCTTGTAAGCTCAAGCTGATCAAATCTATCGTACTCTTGAGTTATCCCATCCTCTTTTTTGATCCTTTTCCATTTTCTTCTCAGAGATATTGTCTCCCACGTTATTAGTTATCCGTAATTGTCAAACTTTCAATGCGTAGTTAGTACTACCAGCGAGCGATCTGGTTCTCAACCTCCTGGTTTGACTTCATCCAGTCTTGTCCTGTAGCCAGTCCATTGCCTTTCCACAACCTACGATAGGAGAACCAACCGTCCCACATGAATTGATCCAATCAGATAATAATCCAGAGAGAGATCCCTTGGGATTGGGGTGGGGTGGGGGTGGGGAGCAGTGACCAAGCCTCTTGCAAGAAAAGCTCTTCCATACCAGGCTTGAAATTTTGGACCTGAACAACCTAGAACTACGCCGCCTACAGTCTGACTTAAGCTTAGCACACAAAATTGTCGGCTTACAATGTCCTACCTACTTCAGCTTCAACCGCAATAACACGCAGGCAAACAATAGATGCAAACTCAAAGTAAACCGCTCCAAACTCGATGGCAGAAAATACGACTTCAGCAACTGAGTGGCCAATGCCTGGAACTCACTCCCTGACTCTGTCGTTACATCCTCGACTCTCCCCCCCACCCCCACCAAACTTTTAATCTTAAACTGTCTACCGTGGACCTCCCTCCATTCCTAAGAGGTCTGTCTATAAAGAGGCGTGCATAAGTGCACCAGCATGCCCACTGCCCCTCCCCTGCAGAGTGGTGGGATTCGATTTTTTTTAAAATACCGGTTCTGTGGCCGTGGCTTGGTGGACGTGGCAGGGGAAGGATACTGCAAAATCCCCCTTCCCTCCCCACCACATTAACCTGCTTTCCAGCTCCGTTCTCCTGTGCAGGGCAACAAAAGAAGACCCAGGGCAATCAGCTATGGGAGTGGTTTGGTGGGTGTGGCTTGGTGGGCATGGCAAGGAAAGGATACTGCAAAATTCCCCTTTCCTCCTTCCCCCTAACCTGCTTTCCAGTTCTGTTCTCCTGTGCAGGGCAACCAAAGGAGACCCAGCCAGTCAAAGGTGGGATTGGCCTGTTCTCCGAACTACTCAAAAGTTTTGCTACCGGTTCTGGAGAACCGGTGAGAACCGGCTGAATCCCACCTCTGTTCTCCTGCTCTCTCCATTTATTCCTACTTATTGATGGTGTCTATCAATTATACCCATTTATACTTAGATGTTTACATGTTATGCTCATCCTTATACCTGTTTTCTCACATGTGCCCAACAAAGATTTTAACTTTGTCTCTCGTTTTAAATTGGGTTTTAATATTTGGGGTTTTTAATTATTTATGGGGGTGGGTAAACTTTTTAAATTAAAACAGCCTAAATTATTTAATTCATTTTAATTTTTGTATAGTGTATTGGGGTTATGATCGGCTGTGCACCGCCCTGAGTCCTTCGGGAGAAGGGCGGTATATAAGTACTTAAATAAAATAAAATAAATGAAATAAATAAAAATGAAATAAATGATAAATAACTCATTCGGCCCTGGTCGCTAAACACTTTCCCGTCCTTTCACTCCGATGAGTGGCGTTGGTGAAGCGAGAAGTTCTCCGGCAAAGAAGGCAACGCCTCACCCAGGGTGGGGCTGCCAGCGTCATGGACTGGGAATGCGCAGCTCTCTAGCTAACTGCTCGATGGGGAAGCAAGAGGCAAAGAGGCTTGCCGGGCCCCGTTCTTCCTCCAGGTGCCTATTAGTTTGTAGACCTAAGCCTGCCTCCCTGGAGCAGCCCGGCTTTCACGTGGCCCTCGACACGAGTTGGCTTTGGGAGGTTGTCCTTCAGGAGGAGGGTGGGGACCCATTCCGGCTCTGGGGAGGTGCTTCTCTGTAGGGATGAGGACCCGTTTCAGGGCCACCCTGAAAGAAGGTGGGGAGCCCTTCACTGGAAGGGCCCTGGGTGCTCACTGAGCTGGGTTGCTTTCTTGCCGACGTTTCATGGGCCAAACTAGGTAACATCATCAGTTCTAGGGCTGTGCAACAGTGAAGGAGAGTAGAAAACAACCAAGCGCTGAGGCCACCAAGGACCCCACAGTCCTCCTCCTCCTTATCTTGCTCCTCCTCATCCTCCTGCTCCTGCTGCTGCTGCTTTTGCTCCTCCTCTTTCTCCTGCTCCTATTCCTGCTCCTCCTCCTGCTCCTCCTCCTATTCCTGCTCCTGTGCCTACTCCTGCTGCTCCTGCTGTTTTTGCTCCTCCTCTTTCTCCTGCTCCTATTCCTGCTCCTCCTGTTCCTCCTGCTCCTCCTGCTCCTGTGCCTACTCCTGCTGCTTCTTCTCTTCCTGCCCTTACTCCTGTTCCTGCTCCTTCTACCCCTGCTCCTGTTCCTGCTCCTCCTCCTTTTCCTGCTCCTGCCCTATTCCTGCTCCTGCTCCTGCTGCTCCTGCTGCTTTTGCTCCTATTCCTGCTGCTCCTACTGCTCCCGCTGCACCTGATTCTTCTGCTCTTCCTGCCCCTGTTCCTGTTCCTGCTCCTTTTCCCGTTCCCACTCCTGCTCCTGCTCCTCCTATTCCTGCTCCTGCACCTATTTCTGCTACTCCTGCTGCTTTTGCTCCTGCTCCTCCTCTTCCTTCTCTTGTAGCTCTTCCTCCTCCTGCTCCAGTGAAGTTGAGACAGTGTTTTTTTTTTTTCAACTTTAGCAACCTTAATGTACATTATGTGGAGGTCAACGCTCCTAACCTGGGAGTTGAAGTCCACGTGTCTTCAAGCCGACTGGCTGGGGAATTCCGGGAGTTTGTTTATTTCTTTCTTTATCCGATGTATTTGGCCACTCATCTCAGTGAGTGTCTCTGGGTGGTGAACAGAATTGAAATAAAATGAAAACAACGCCACACCTTACAAAGGTTCGAAGGCAAAGCAGCCAAGAAAACAACCAACCCAAGCCAGGGACAGATCTCAATTAACAGCTGAACAGAGTTGGAAGGGACCTGGTAAGGTCATCTAGGCTAGAAGGCCACCAAGTCCCTTCCAACTCTATTCTGATTGATTGAGATTACACCTGGATCCTAAAGCAAGGGCTGCCCACCTTCTGGGCCTCAGGGACCACCAAACTCATCATTTTAAATCCCAGGGACCAGAGAGCCTGAAAAAATCCCCCAAAAAGTCTGCAGGGGAATTCCCCGCCCCGTTTTCTTACTGATCGATCATTCTTTATTTGGGATCGCTGAATATCTTCTCCAGCTCCGTTCTCAGGGGGAAAGAGAGACTTTTAGCTTCTTGCAAGGAAAGCAGCAGAAGCAGCAGAAGTCTTTCTTTCTCTCCTCCAAACTCTGCCAGAAATGAGCCTTTGGGAGACTTGTCACACCGGCACAGCCTCTTGGAGCAGGAGGCCTTGCAGGGTCCCAAAGACTCATTTCTGGTGGAGTTTTGGAGAAAGAAAGAAAGACTTTGGCTGCTTTCCTTGGGTGCAGCCAAGAGCAGAAGAAGAAAGAAGCAGCCCGGTGACCAGGCCAAATGCGTGGGGCACGTGGGGCATGTGAGGTGTGTGGGGAAAGTTTCCCTCCTCCCCCCTTTCCCTCCTCCCCTCACTATCTTGTGTTGTTTGCAATGCAAGCCTTGTGTTCCCATGGGCTATGTGGGCAGCGCAGCCTTGTGTTCCTGCGCAGCCTGGATTAATTGCTTTGAGGGGGACATTTCTCTGCAGACCAGCAAAATTTCATCACAGATCACCAGTGGTCCCTGGCCCATTGGTTGACGATCACTGTTCTAAACTCCCTGGGAGTTGAAGACTGCCAAGCTTAAAGTGGCTAAGGTTGAGGAATTCTGGGAGTTGAAGTCTGCCAGGCTTAAAGTGGCTAAGGTTGAGGAATTCTGAGAGTTGGAAGTCCGCCAGGCTTAAAGTGGCTAAGGTTGAGGAATTCTGGGAGTTGAAGTCCGCCAGGCTTAAAGTGGCTAAGGTTGAGGAATTCTGGGAGTTGGAAGTCCGCCAGGCTTAAAGTGGCTAAGGTTGAGGAATTCTGGGAGTTGAAGTCCGCCAGGCTTAAAGTGGCTAATGTTGAGGAATTCTGGGAGTGGAAGTCCGCCAGGCTTAAAGTGGCTAAGGTTGAGGAATTCTGGGAGTTGAAGTTCGCCAGGCTTAAAGTGGCTAAGATTGAGGAATTCTGGGAGTTGAAGACCGCCAGCGTAAAGTGGGCTAAGGTTGAGGGAATTCTGGGGGTTGAAGTCCGCCAGGCCTTAAAATGGCTAAGGTTGAGGAATTCTGGGAGTTGAAGGTCCGCCAGGCTTAAAGTGGCTAAGGTTTGAAGTCCGCCAGGCTTAAAGTGGCTAGTTGAAGTCAGCCAGGCTTAAAGTGGCTAAGGTTGAGGATTCTGGGAGTTGAAGTCCGCCAGGCTTAAAGTGGCTAAGGTTGAGGAATTCTGGGAGTTGAAGTCCGCCAGGCTTAAAGTAGCTAAGGTTGAGGAATTCTGGGAGTTGAAGTCCGCCAGGCTTAAAGTGGCTAAGGTTGAGGAATTCTGGGAGTTGAAGTCCACCAGGCTTAAAGTGGCTAAGGTTGAGGAACTCTGGGAGTTGAAGTCCGCCAGGCTTAAAGTGGCCAGGGTTGGAAACCCCCATTCTAAAGGGTAGGATGAACTTAGTTTATCGGAACTTCGTATTTCTTGCACCTGGAAGGAGGGGAAATAGCAACTCTTACGCCTTTTGGGACCACAGTTCTGTGTTCTTGAAAAGGAAACCGTCGGTACAGGTGAGAGTGGGGGAGAATTAAAAAGAAAAGAAAAGAACAATGGAACAAGATGCTTCGTTGATAAAGGAAGCGGTCGGTGCCTTGAACCAGGGGTGGGCCAGTTTCCTGTGAAAGCTGTAGGTTGGAAGTGTGGGTGTCACGTTTTTCTGCCACTAAACCCAAGACAAGGAGAACAAGCAGGACTGATTGAACCGCGGGAGGATATTACATCATGTTTAGGTTTCATTTAGAAACAAAAGAAGGGGGGTGTTGGTTTAGTTTGGTTTTCAGCGGGGGTGATAGCTTCCTTTCCCCTACTGCTCTTCATGGTTCTTCATCTAGTAACTAGTATCAGGTGCAAATGCTTTCAATGGCCTCGTTCGTTTGGAAAGAGGGAAAGAAACATTTGCAAAATCTATCTATCTATCTATCTATCTATCTATCTATCTATCTATCTATCTATCCATCCATCCATCCATCCATCCATCTATCTAAAAGCGAAAGACCCCTCAGGCATCATCACAAAATCTCCAGAACCGTAAAGCCTACAAACTTGAAATTTGGGCCATATGTTCCTCTTGGCTTCTCGGGGCTCACTAAGAAAGGATTTTTCGAAATGACCATCAGAGCATTTAGAGTATTTCCTATATTATTATTATTATTATTAACATCCTCTGATGCTAAAGAGTTCTACTCTCCCTCCCCACCTGAAAAAAATAAATCTGTTCCAAATGCAAAACACAAGCAGGGGAGTTTCAGTTTCCGTTTCAGAGCACCCAGCAGCTTTAGTACAGAACAGTTGAGCTAAGCCACGCCCAGGCTCCTTGCTGTCTCCTTCTTGCTCACACAGCAAATACTGTTTCAGTTTCCAAACAGTCCTCAACTCTCTGACATGCTGACAGGTCGCTAGCCAGGTGAAAACCGATAGATGCTGGTAAGCAGAGGCAGCATTTTCCCCTTATTTTCCTCCCCAAAAAGTAAGCCCAACCACATAGTTTTGTAGCAAAGCATGGGTACCCTGCTAATATATTATATATTTGGTGCAAGGCCAATAGAAGGGGTATTTTGAGTAGCTACGACTTGCCTCCAGAAGTTGTGGATGCTCCAACCCTGGAGGTTTTTATTTTATTTTTATTTTTTTATTTTTATAACAAAAAACAACAAATAAAACCATCTTTCAATTATACAGTGTGTCAGTTGGGTACATATATCTTGTGCATACAATAATATTGGTATATATTTCTTATTGAGTTTACATTCATATTATATTATAGTCAGTCAACATTATACATCCTCTTATATCATGATTACGTTGTCATCAAGTTTTTATTTCAATTTCAAATTACCCTTAAAGGCTAATCCCAAATCTTACTAAATTATATTCATATTAAAGCTTATTCAAAAATAATCAATTTTAGTATATCATTATCAATACCATATCCTTTAATTTCTTACTCTGTTTTCTAGCCATTAACGCTGGAGGTTTTTAAGAAGGGACTGGAGAGCTGTTTGTTTTGAATTGGTTTAAGCTCTTTAAACTTGGTTTGCTTTGGCTTGCAAAACGTCTGATAGATGTTTGTTGGTAGCTCAAAGTTTCCACACACCTGAATGGAAAGAATGTGCATATAATGTATCATACTGGACCAGGAATTCTTAGTCATGGCAATGCGTTGGAGAGTATTGGGGTGGTGTGAGGCTTTTAGGAATGCCTTATTTGCAACCAGAACCAAAAAAAAAAAAAAATCACAATGAGATTGCTTGATTAATTGAGAAGAGTCCCTAATAGGTCCTGCTACAGCCTAGGAAGCCCCAGAGTTTTATGCTAGATATAGAAGTTGGAGTGGGGAGAGGAAACCATGCAGAAATCAACTGATAATATATTTAAAATATCTGAGTGGCTCCTGGGCTATGTTGAACAAGCCTAGATGTAGCGTCTTCCAATGTGGTCAAGGCAAGAAGAGACTAAGAAGAAAGGTTTCTTGGTTTCCATATGGTGGGAATAGAATTTCCAGCTGGCATTTTATTGGGAAATCAAAGATTAAAAGATTAACAGAGTTGGAAGGGACCTTGTAGGTCATCTAGTCCAACCCCCTGCCCAAGCAGGAGACCCTACACCATTTCTGACCGATGGCAGTCCAATCTCTTCTTGAAAGTTTTCAAGAATGAAGCTCCCACAACTTCCGAAGGCAACTTCGGTTCCATGGGTGGATTGTTCTCACTCAACAACTGCAACTTGTCACTCAAGAGATGTTGTCTTGGAAGATCTAGACGGTGTAAAAGGAAGAAGGAATGACCTTGAAGAACGAGACCCACAACCAAGACAGCAGACAGATAAAAGAAATGTGATCCCGGGGCAGAAATGTAATTTGAGAAAGCATCTCAGACATGTCTTCCCTTTCAACTGTTCTTCTCTTCTCTTCTCTTCTCTTCTCTTCTCTTCTCTTCTCTTCTCTTCTCTTCTCTTCTCTTCTCTTCTCTTCTCTTCTCTTCCTATTCCTATTCCTATTCCTATTCCTATTCCATTCTACATTCTACTCCTACTCCTACTCTACTCTATTCTACTCTACTCTTATTCTGTTCTGTTCTGTTCTATTCTAAAAGATGGTGAAGAGAAGGACCAGGGGAGACCGGATAGCAGCCTTCCAATATTTGAGGGGCTGCCCCATAGAGGAGAAAGGGGTCAAGCTATTCTCCAAAGCCCACTAAGGCCAGATGAGGAATAATGGATGGAAATTGAACAAGGAGAGATTCAACCCAGAAATAAGAAGGAATTTCCTGATAGTGAGAACAATCCACCCATGGAACAGAAGTTGCCAACGGAAGTTGTGGGAGCTTCATCCCTGGAGGCTTTCAAGAAGAGACTGGACTGTCACTTGTCAGAAATGGTGTAGGGTCTCCTGCTTGGGCTGGGGGGTTGGACTAGATGACCTACAAGGTCCCTTCCAACTCTAGTGAACCAGGCCTTCCAGGGAAGCTATAGTATGACTTACTTGCACAAAACATGCTATGCAAAGACAGCAATTGTCTTTTGTTCATTCTGGCTTAAAGGGAAGAGCTGGGATTGAAGTTAAGTGGACCATTAGCTGAGAGCTTTTACGTTGTCACAAAGAGTTCGAGTCCCACCCCTCTTTGAATATTGTTGACCCTTATTTTGTGCCAATTTAGTACTGAACTTTAGTTGAGAGCATCTTCTTGTGTATTTTGAACAGCAACTGAATGTATGGTCCTAATCCTTTGTGCCTAACGTGAAGTAGATTGTGTGAACTCAGCCACACCGGGAGCAATGAACCTGGACTATGTGCTATGTGGAATGATGCAGAGTTTTCCTCAGCCATACAAATAGGCTCTTCGTTTCAACACATCGTAGAAACTCATAATGTGACTCACATTCTTGTCATCTCCCAAGTAACGACTGCCATTTGTTCTATGTAAGATAAACCCTGGAGTTGACTCACAAACTGGTAGAATCTCCCTTACCTTTTGGAAACTGAATTTGAGGGTCCCAATTTAAGGGGCTGATGTTCCCCTATAAAATCCTACATCAGTTGAGTCTTCACAACTTACCTTCAAGAAGATCATTTGATCCCACCAGAACTTTCCAATGTCCACCCTCCAGGACTTGACAGCTTTAAGACTTGTGGAATTCAACTCCCAGAATTCCTCCTCCAGTCATGTTAGCTCAGGAATTCTGGGAGTTGAAGCCCACAAGTCTTAAACTTGCCAAGTTTGAAGACCCTTGCTCCAGGAGATAGGAGAACAAGAACCTAGAACAGAGGCCTCCAAACTTGGCAACTTTAAGACTTGTTGACTACCCCCCAGAATTCCTCCTCCAGTCATGGTAGCTCAGGAATTCTGGAATTGAAGCCCACAAGTCTTAAACTTGCCAAGTTTGGAGACTTCTGACCTAGAAGGTCAACTTTCAGTAGCATCATGGAAGAATGTGACCCCCAAAATCATCATCCATTTTTTTCATGCTAGAAGATCCATGGCATGCAACGCATCACTATTTTCTCGAAAGGTCTTATCGTATTTTTCAAAGACCCGTAAACCATCCAGAATCTGTCGAGGAAGTCTCCTCTACATATATCTTTGCAACTAGAAAGTAATCTTGGATGCTCTCAATGGCATGTTATCCTGCACTTCTGCATCTCAGCTGATCCCTTTGGGACGGCTCAGTGCCTGCAGTGCCACCTGCTGGTGTCAAGCCAGGCCGAGCCCTTGTTATGCCAGCTTCTGCCTAAAGGCCCAGTCTGAGCATAGAATATAGAATAGGCTGAAAGGGACCTTGGAGGTCTTCTAGTCCAACCCCTGCTCAGGCAGAAGACCCTATCCCATTCCAGGCAAATGGCTGTCCAGCCTCTTCTTGAAAATATCAAGCCGTGGAGCACCCACAACTTCTGGACATGTTCCAAAACAGCAGGCCGAAATGCCCATGTGAGGGAAAAAAACACAATACCTTAAATTTAGAAAATCCTGTCACATGTCAGCCCTGTGAGGTAATCCAAGTTGGGAACTGCTCTTCCAGCCATGGTTTTCTTTGAAGTAAGGTAGAATAACAGAACCTCAAAGCTTGTTCCGATTTCTTTCTTTCGCATCTTATGCTTGAAGAAAATCAAGGCAGGGACTTTTTGAGTTCCTTTCACACGTCCCTCTTTCTCAGGACTGAGACTTTTTTGGGGGGAGGCAATTCCCTCCTTAATATCTTTTTAAGATAGTGAGGCAGGAGGCGTACGCATTTAATAAATGTAAAAAAACCTCAACCTTTCCTCCCTTAATGGTTCCCTCATTCCTTTCTCCAAATCAGCTTGATATTCATTTTATTTATTTCAAATATTTTTTTTACTGCTGCTTACAGAAAAATAAATCAGTCAAGTAGGCTCAGTACAGTACAAAATTCAGCATAAATATCAGCCTGGACAATGTGGCCAAAGGGAGGAGATCCGAGATTTTAAATTTCCTTCCTTCCTTCCTTCCTTCCTTCCTTCCTTCCTTCCTTCCTTCCTTCCTTCCTTCCTTCCTTCCTTCCTTCCTTCCTTTCCCTTCCCCTTCTAACTTTCTTTCCTTTCCTTTGTTTTTAAAATCCTTCTTTCCCTTCACTTCTATCTTTCTTTCCTTTCCTTTTTCTTTGTTTTAAAAACTTTTCCTTCCTTCCTTCCTTTCCTGATTTCTTTCTTAATGGTTGTTAATGTGAAAAATGAGAAAACGGATTCTCTCTCTCATACACACGTATCCATCACACAAGCTTGGACCTTCAAGAATTTGCATGAAATAAGAGCCACAAAATTAAAAGTGCTCAGGAGTGCATGGACGAAAAAACATGCTCCCACATTCTGAACGCAAAATCCTCATATTTCTGGTGCAGATTATCCTTGATTACCGAGCCCGTGTTTTAATACACACATGAATAAAGACCCCCCCACCCCTTTAATGCAGCAAAGGCCAAAAAACACCTGGGCTCTGTTCACCTGGGTACTGAATAAACCTGGCTTTACGAAGTCCAGGGAAGTAGAACTTCTCCGGATAGGATTCACACCACTCCCCACAAATCTAACCAAGGTTAATAGTAGCCCACCTTCTTGCTTTCTCCACTTAATGCTCCTCACTTGGTCTGTCCTGAATGGGATGGGGAGGGGCTTCTAGGGGCAAGAAATCAGAGCCTGGGATGAAGATGAAGAAACAGAATTCAACTCCAACTTGAAATCACAAATCTCTATTAGAAGGGAATTTAGCCCTCAGGTGGTCCTTAAACTGGGTCTGTTTCAGAATAATCTGGTTCCCCTTCCCCCATGTTTAAAGAGAGCTCAGATAAGGGCTGTATAAGAAGGGGAGGGGGAGTTTCCAGAATTGAAAATGATACTAAAATCATTTGGGAAAATCACGGTGAAAGAGCATCTCGCTTGTCCAGCCAATTCCTAACCCAAATGCCCACCGTGTATTTAAGAAGAGATTGTTTGTCTGACATGGTGTAGGGTTTCCTGATTGAGCAGGGGGGGTTGGACTAGAAGGCCTCCAAGGTCCCATCCAACTCTGTTATTTTGAAAGCCACCCTCCCCCCTGCGCTCCCTTCAATTGAGGGAAAACTGATGGTTGAACAACGCTGGATACGCCATAGGCCAATTCCCTGGACCAGGACTCTCACTACAACATTAGTTTCGCTTAAGTTTATTTATTAACAAACCCGATTCAGACGTGTTTGTAGTTCTTCTGGGGAAGATGCCCCCTCCCCAAGAACATGAACCCCACCCTCCTTGTTCCCTTTCCAGGTGCATGTCCATCTCCAAGTCTGGATGGCTGAATTTACATGTTAGCAGCACCGGCTGTTGGAAGAAAACGATCCGGTTCGGTTCCAAGCCGGAGGGGAAAACAGGGCCTGGTTTGGAAAGAAGGTCTCTTTTTGTCGATGAGCAGAACTAACCACAGCATGAGGTTCTGGGACAGCTGACTAAATGGGGTTGGGATAGGTAGGTAGGTAGGTAGGTAGATAGATAGATAGATAGATAGATAGATAGATAGATAGATAGATAGATAGATAGATAGATAGATAGATAGATAGATAGATAGATAGATAGATAGATTAGAATTCTTTATTGGCCAAGTGTGATTGGACACACAAGGAATTTGTCTTAGTGCAAATGCTCTCAGTGTCCATAAAAGAAAAGATACATTCGTCAAGAGTCAAGCTGTGGGCTTGTATACATTCTTTGGGGTTTTGTGTTTGAAATGCTCCCAAAAGGTTGTGCAATGGAGTGAGCTTTGTGTCTTTTGCTATTCTAACAGTGGTGGGTTAACCGTATTATATCCTAAAGATCATGTCCTGTTCTTAGAATTTGGGTGGGCGGGGGATGTACATTCTATTGTTGTTGTTGTTGTTGTTGTTAATCTTTAGTGAGATTCACAGCCTTTGGGGCTGGTTGGTAGCTCCACAACTCGAGTCCTAACCAAGGACCTAGGAACTGTTCAGGTAGCGTCGGAGGATATAAGCTGTTCCAAGTAGGGTGTTTTTTTGTAGAATCAGAGTATTATTATTATTATTGTCATTGTTGTTGCAATTTTCTTTATTATATATACAATTTCCCTATCTATAATGGCAGTGAACTGTCTGGGTACAATCTTTTAAATATAAGTAATATATCTTATACATACAATAACTATCTTATTATTCTCAAAATCTATTCACCATGATCTTCACTTCTCCTTATTCCACATTTCCCATTATTTAATTAAACACCCTATTGAGCTTTATCTATAATCGGTTAATAATATCAAAAACATCATAGGAGCATCACATTTATCACCATTATCCTCTCATGGTTGATGGGATGTACATTCTTAATCCCATCAACTGGACCCAAAGGTGTGAATAGGCTTGCCTAGATTTCTTTTTCCTTCCCTTTTCCATTTCCATTTCCTTTTCTTTTTCCTTTCTTTTTCCATTTTCTTTCCTTTCCTTTCCTCTCTTTTCTCCTTTTCTAACTTGGCAACTCCAAGATACTCCCAGAATCCCCCAGCCTGGATTCCCTCTCTGAAGACTTGAGGCATCTGCTGGAGGTTGTCAGGAGGGAAGGGGGGCTGCTTTCTGCCTTGATTAAGGTTTTGTTCCTCTCCATTTCTCCTTTGGGGAAATATAACCTTCTGCCTCTTTTTAATACCCCCCCCCCCAATATTTCTTCCTCTGGAACAGTGGGGGGCGGTGGGCGTCCTCTATTCTGCTGGATCTCTCCCTCCATTGAATCGTTTTTGGAGGGAGGGGAAGAGAGACCCACACTCCCGGGTTGTTTCTCCCAGCCACCCCATCACCCCAAGCCCTGGGTCTTCTGCTTGGGTGGGGTGGGGGGTTGGGCTAGATGACCTCCAAGGCCCCTTTCATCTGTATTCCGTATTGTTGGGAGGAAAGGATGCCCAGGCGTGCACGTGTGACTCGTGTGTCCGCCCAGGCAGAGAATTCAGCCCTCCCTTCCCCTCCCCTCCCAGCAGCACGGGATGAAGGAGGGAGGGAGGGACGTGGCCCAGGTAGGGAGTTCCTGGTGACGCGCACTTCCATATATGGCCAGCCCGGGCGGGGCTTGCTAGCCAATTTAAGCTCCCTCTCGGCCGGCAACGAGGCAGAAATTGACGAAGAGCGATCCCTGGACTCGCGTGTTGGGTGGGTGGGAATCGTCTTGGGAATCGGGCATTCCGAGCCTCTGCAAGCCAACCAAGGTTTTGATTTTTGCTTTGGCCCAGCAGCCGCCGGCCGGCATGGTGATGGAGGTAGTGGTGCCGCTGGACAGCTCCGGCTTGGCCCGGTTGCTGCGGGACCCTCAGGAAAGCTGCCGGACGTTGGTGCTGGACTGCCGGCCATTCCTGGCTTACTGCCAGGCGCACCTGCTGGACGCCCGGCCGGTGCATTGGAACGGGCTGCTGCGGCGGCGGTCGCGGGGCCGGAGCGGCGTCAGCTTGGAGTGGCTGGTGCCGGACCGGGCGCTCCTGGCTCGGCTCCGCAAGGGCGAAGTGGCTCACCTGGTGGTGCTGGACGAAGCCGGCGGGTCCGTCTCGGCTCTGCGGCCCGACAGCCTGGTCCGGCTGCTACTCAATGCGCTGCTGCGGGAAGAGCGGGCCGCCGCCTCGCACATTTACCTGCTGCAAGGTGAGAAGCCGGCCTGGGGGTTCCTACACAGAGAGAGAGAGAGAGAGAAACAGACACACACACACAACGCCTAGGGCTGGGGAGGGGGGCAGAGGCAGGGCGAAGGGACGAGAGACCGCACTGTCTGGCAAGTGAAGTGGTTCCTACACACACACACACACACAAAAGCGCCTAGGGCTGGGGGAAGAGATAAGGAGCTATGTGGGGTTCGCATCCGGACTGTATTTCTCTCTCTCTCTCTCTCTCACACACAAACACACACACACGAGTCTAGGGCTGGGGGAAGAGGCAGGGGGAAGCGACCGGAGGGGTGTTTCCACACCTGGCTGGCAAGTTAAGAAGCTGGCCTGGATTTCCTACACACACACAAACACACAAGCACACAGACACACACACAATGCCTATGGCTGGGAGCAGAGGCAGGGTGAAGGGACTCTGCATTGGCTGGCAAGTGAAGAAGCTGCCTGGGGTTCCTACACACACACAAACACACACCCCTAGGGCTGTGGGAAGAGGTAAGGAGCTATGTGGGATTAGTAATCTGGACTGGTAAGTTAAGAAGCCGGACTGGAGTTCACACAGTCTCTCTCTCTCTCTCACACACACACACACAAATACACACACACACATCTAGGGCTGGGACAAGAGGCAGGGCGAAGCTACCGGAGGGGTGTTTCCACACCTGGCTGGTAAGTGAAGAAGCCGGCCTGGATTTCCTACAGACACACAAGCACACAGACACACACAGACACACACAATACCTAAGGCTTCAATGGAGCCATCACAGCTGTCACCCCAACTTGCAACTTCTTCATTTGGGGGTGACGTGCGACTGTTCGTTACCTGCCAATCATAAATGTATTTTTGGATTGTGTGGTCAAAAAGTCATTATTGCTTGTTTATTTATTTATTTATTTAAATTTATATACCGCCCCCTCTCCCAGATTGGAACTCGGGGCAGCCCAACTAAAAACAATACAATGACAAATATAAAATTTAAAAATAGATTAAAAATGAATTAAATATGTGGCTGTGTTTAAAACTATAATCAATTACTAAAAGCAGGGTAAGAATTACAAGATTAAAACCTTCCAATAAAACTAGGCCAGACCAGCTTGTTGGAAAAGATGGGTCTTCAGTGCGCGCCGGAAGGAGACCAGTGCCCAATCTCGGCCAAAGTATAGGAGCATCAGGGCCAGATTTTCATTCTGACTTGCGAGGAGATTCCAGCTGGATCTTCTGGTAGAAATTAAACTGGATTGGGTGCCCAGTTTAATTGCCCAAATCTATAGTTTGGCACACCTGCAATTCTTTCTTTCCATGATCAAGCATAGGTGTCAATGACACCCATTGTGTCTCCTAGTGGTGGACCTGCCTGCAAGATTTTGGATCTTGCTTCATCGCTTGGTCCTCCCTCTATGAAGATGTCCACACATCAGATCTTTAGGCCCCGTGCACAAATGAAAAAGAAAAACAGCCCATGTTGGCAATCTTGGGCTATCGAAACATGGTTTAGCATCTCCTCAATCTTTTGCAATGTGCAAATATTAGCTGTGGCCGCTCCTTGTCAACCACCGAAGCACATAAAATTATACTTGGAACTAAAAATGTTCCTCGCCTGCTTTTCCACTGGCAAATTTGGGTCATTAGAAACAGGCTGGGCTAGTGGTTAAGACCCTGGGCTAGAAAAGCAGGAGAACTCTGAGTTCAAGTCCTACCTTAGCCTTGAAAGCCAGCTGGCTTTCCCCCCCCCCCCCTTTCCCTCAGCCCAATCCACAACACAGGTGTTGTGCAGGTGGAAGGTGTGCTGGATATGTTCCCTGGCTTGAGTTATTTGTAAAAATAAAGGCGGAACACAAATAATAAATTAAAATTAAAACCAGCGCGGAGGCCTAGAGAATAAAATAGAATATGGAATAGAGAATAGAATAGAAAAGAATGGAATGGAATAGAATAGAAAATAGAATAGGAAATAGAATAGAATAGAAAATGGAATGGAATGGAATAAGGAATAGAATAGAATATGGAATAGAGAACAGAATAGAATAGAAAATAGAATAGAATAAGGAATAGAATAGAATTATTTTATTGGCCAAGTGTGATTGGACCCACCAAGAATTTGTCTTCGGTGTAAATGCTCTCCGTGTACATAAAAGAAAAGATAAATTCGCCAAGAGTCAAGAATCATAGAGATGGAGTTCTCACCTCACAATCAGGAGGCTGTGAATTCAATCCTAGGTATAGGCTAATATTTGGAATAGACTCTCCTGCTCAAGCAGGGGGTTGGACTAGATGACCTCCAACGGTCCCTTCCAACTCTGTTATTCTGTGTCCAGATAAAGGCTTCTTCTAATTCCCAGATTTCCACAGCCAGCTGGAGAATTCCCCAGCCAGCTGGGGAATTCTGGGAGTGGAGGTCCACTTCTCAGAAAACCGCCAGGGTTGAGAAACACGGCTTTTAGGCGTGAACCAAGGATGCCCTGCTTACTGCTAACCAGGTTTCCCGTACAGACAGAAATAGCCTGGAAGGAGAGCTATTATCTGCTGCCTCCCAACTCAACAGTCCACTTCCTTCCAATCTCTCTCATTTAGGAGGCTTTGAACACTTCCAAGCCAACTTCCCAGAATTGTGTGCAGTGGCACCACCTACCTTGGCGCCTTCCTCAGCCTTGAGAAGCCCTGAAGACAATGGTGCAGAAGTGGTGACTCCCTTGTATGACCAGGTAAGCTTCCTGGGCCCAGGGAAGGTGTAGCACAAACGGCTAAGGAGAAGCTGCAGACTTATAGACACACCTGTATATACATATAAAATTAATTTTATATATATATATAAAATTAATCTTCTGGTCTGTTTTAATTAAGCTGTCTAGACTTTGTTGAGTGAGTAAGCCTTGGTGAAAATGATTGCGCACGGGGTAGAATACCAATTGACCTGGGAGAATGGTTTGTATTTCCCTTTTCTTCATCCAGCTTTTCCTTGAGGCTTGGAGCTGGTCACAAGCAGAGCTTGGATTTGAGCTGTCACATCTCACAATCTCATTTTTTTAAAAAACCAATTCATTATGTTTTAATGGCCTGTTGCAACCGTCTCTGTGCAGGAATGTCTTGGAGATCTCTTGTCTCTTTTATGGTAGCTTAATTGCAAGTTACACCAGAGCCAAAATAGTTATAAAGTCCCTTTAATTCTCAGCTGTCATCCCTCTCCTAATTCCATCTCCTGTTAATGAATTATGCAATTTAACCCAGAAGTCTTAAATGGTAACCTCTGAACATTTGGAGGTTTCTTCTCATTCTGCTTGAGTGGGGAATTATGGAAAATTGACTATGACTTGCAACAGTTTATCTACTCAAAAGAGTTTTTCAGGGTTTGTGGGATTCTTACATACAAAAGTGGGCTTAATTTGTAAGAATCCTCTACCTTTTATTTGGGAGTAAAACCCAAATATCTAGAGCACTTGCATTTTAATTTTAACTTCAACATTAGCCAGAGGAGGGAATAAAAGGAAAAATAAGAACTTCCTAGAATTAAGGAGAAATTTCCTAACAGTGAGAATAATCAACCAGTGGAAGAGTTTGCCTTTAGAAGTTGTAGGTGCTCCATCACTGGAGCTTTTCAAGAAAAGACTGGGCAGCCATTTGTCCAGAATAGTATAAGGTCTCCTGCCCAAGCAAGGGTTTGGACAAGAAGACCTTCAAGGTCCCTTCCAAGTCTATTATGCTGTTAACTGGACACATGTCTTACTGGATATCCATAAAGCTATGCTGAAGGGCTGTTCTGTCTTCAGCTAATTAATGGACCCCGAAACTGAACATTGTGTCAACTCATAAAATATTTCTATGGTCAGAGTTGCCAACAGAAAGGGGAGGGGGAAAAGGGTTTGAAAGAGCAATGCGGCACTTGGAAATTGAAAGTGCATTCCATAAATATTTTCAAAGATAGTAACTAGGTGACTGAAGTTTCTGCCGTGCAAAATTCCAATTGGAGAGTATGATTGATGACTCTTGGCTATGGAGGTGTCCCATTGGAGAATATGGATTACAATACACCCAGGTGGTGGTGGGAAACCAGAGTCAAGAGTGACAGTGAATGATGTGTCTCAGGGTCAGCTGTATCCAGGCAATGCCGGCATGTTTACTCTTAATAAATCTTCTTTAAGTTTTGGAAGTTTGGCTCAAGACTCATGATTTAAATGGGGGTAACTGACACATTGTCTTCTTGGTTTTTCTCCCTTTCAGGATGGACCGGTGGAGATCCTACCGTTCCTTTACTTGGGTAGCTGTTACCACTCTTCCAACAGAGAGGTGCTGGAGTCACTGGGAATCACCGCGGTCCTTAACGTCTCTTCCAGTTGCCCCAACTACTTTGAAGGACACTTCCTGTACAAGAGCATCCCAGTAGAAGACAATCACATGGCCGATATCAGCGTATGGTTCCAGGAAGCCATAGATTTCATCGGTGAGTGCCGTAATTTGGAGAACACCCACTGTTTCTATGGAAACTGTCATTTGGTCCCTTGGCCTTCTGAAGAATAGCGGGAGGGTCCCCCTTAGTTGACACAGTGAACTCATTGGAAGGAACAAGGTTGAATTAGTTGGCCCAGTTTGATCTGTTGGGTGGAAGGGATAAGGAAGATGCTAGTAGTTATTTATGGAAAAGAATCCAGGAGAGAAGCAACCTAGAACTAAGGAGAAATTTCCTGACAGTGAGAACAATTAACCAGTGAAACAACTCGCCTCCAGAAGTTGTGGCTGTTCAAACACTGCAGGTTTTTAAGAGGAGATTGGATAACCGTTTGTCTGAAGTGGTGTAGGGTTTCCTGCCTAAGCAGGGGGTTGGACTAGAAGACCTCCGAGGTCTCTTCCAATTCTACTCTACTCTACTCTACTCTACTCTACTTTATTCCTTTTTCCTTATTCTGTTCTGTTCTATTCTATTCCTTTTTCCTTTTTCCTTTTTCCTTTTTCCTTTTTCCTTTTTCCTTTTTCCTTTTTCCTTTTTCCTTTTTCCTTTTTCCTTTTTCCTTTTTCCTTTTTCCTTTTTCCTTTTTCCTTTTTCCTTTTTCCTTTTTCTTTTTCCTTTTTCCTTTTTTCCTGTTTTCCTTATTCTATTCCCTATTCTCTATTCCATACTATACTCTATCCTATCCTTCCGTATGAAAAGCTTCCCAGAGGCAAACCATTACTTATGTGTGCCATTAAACCAGTCTCAATCATAAATAACTGATGGGAACCCTGCTGCTGGAGTTTGGCCATTTTTTCCACCCAATGTTGATGATGTCATCTTGAAAGTGGGTGGCCAAGGTTGGAGACCTCTCTTCTAGATTGCTAGCAGGAAGCTTGCTTTGGCCATCCTTCCAAGCCTTACGCCTGCCAGGTGGGACTGTGAGACCTCATCTCACACACACACCCCAATTCTGTGCCACCCCAAAACAGCCCAAGGGTCTTTTTTTTAAGCATGGTGGTTTCCCTACGGCGAAGGGAGGTCTTCTCCTTCACCTCTGACCTTCTCCTCTCCTCTCCTCTCTTGCAGACTCCGTGAAGGCCAGCGGTGGGCACGTGCTGGTACACTGCCAAGCGGGCATCTCTCGTTCTGCCACCATCTGCCTCGCCTACCTCATCCAGAGCCGCCGGGTGCGGCTGGAGGAAGCCTTCGATTTCGTCAAGCAGCGCCGCGGCGTCATCTCGCCCAACTTCGGCTTCATGGGACAGCTCCTGCAGTTCGAGACCGAGGTGCTCTGCCATTAGCCGGCAGCTCCTCGCCCCTCTGCGGAGGAGGAAGCCAAGAGGGGGCTTCTTACGGACCACAAATTTGGGGAGGGGGTCCTGTTTACATCCCAGATAGGGGAGTAGGGAGAGGAGGAGCCACGCGCTGGGCACTGGCCTCCTCCTTTTCCTCCTACTGCAGCCCGTGGTAGAAATGACTTCCCAAAGCAGGGGGATGGTGGAATTGCTCTCCCTGCCCCACCCAACCCGGTTGGACTTCTCCTCCCCCATGTGAAATCGCCACGATGGCTTTATTGCATGACTATGAAAGAAAAGAAAGGAAGAAAAAGTGAATAAGCTGGAGACGAAGAGAAATAAATGTGAGATGAGACGGTTCGACACCCTTGGCGGGAACCGCTCTCCCCCCCCCCTCCTCTGTTATCCCCCCTCCACATCAAAGAGAGCCAAATGTTATTTATTATTGTCCGTTGTTGTCCGCGTGGCTCCCACTTTGGACGGCTTAGTTTGGACCGCGTTGCATAAATCAACTCAGCCTCGAGTAACGGGGATCCGCCGTTGAGGGCGCTAAACGTTGAGCACGTTTTTCCCCCGTTGTACAACTTTTCTCACCGCATTTTATTAAGGGGATCTCGGCCACTGTTCAGCTAGCAACAACTAGCTAGCCGTGAAGTGGATCCAGGTTTTCCCGTTGCTGTGGTTAGAAGCTCCCCGAAGAAGATCCTCATGCCCCCCCCTTCCACCCCCCTGCCCCCATTCCCAGGGACCCGGCCACTGTCATAAATGTGAGTCAGTTGCGGAGCATCCGAAAGTCAAATCGCGTGGCCATGGGGATGCCCCAACAGTTGTAAGGGTGGAAAATGGCCGTACGTCACTTTTTCCCGTGCTTGTAACTTCAAACCATCACTAAATGAACTGTTGTAAGTCAAGGACTACCTGACTCTCCCTTTGTGTCCTCCAAAGTTGGACACGGTGCCATTTTTTTCCAGCCCAGGTGATTAATCCTTGGATGTCTTCAAGTTATAGACTGAAATCACCGACTATTTTCTTTTTTTAATTAAAAGTCATAATATATATTAAAATAACAGTTTAAAGAAAGAGGTTCCGATTGCTAATAGTCTGATGCATTTGATAGCGGGAGCAGATTCAGGTTGATGGACAGCTGAGTTTATTCCTTGCCCAAATGCCAGTGATCTTGTAATGCTGTTGGTCATTCAGCTGTCATTACGTTGAACATGTTCATGTAATTTGAACATACAAATGTCCCTTTTCAAAGGGACATGGATCTGTTCTTTTCTTCAGCGACTTCAATGCCTGAAAGTTCATTTGTGGTAAAGCTGGAAAAAGTTGACATAGACCTTGAAGCTCCAGTTTAGAAGCCCCCTAAGATGGAGGTACCAACCAAAGACAACATTGATAGGTCAGGGTTGAATTCTGGGGTCCTTGGTGCTCTCTGGGAACTGCAGTTTTCTTGAAAACATCTCATTACCAAAGTAGGTAGTGTCATCAAGGCTAGAAGGAGGTGTAGTGTGTAGAGCAAACCCCGCTCCCCTCTAGCGCTGAGGATGTTACCTAGTTTGATAATGAAACGTCTGCAAGAAAACCAGCAAGCTGAGAGGGAGAGGTCTAAATCAGAGGGTCTCCAACCTTGGCCACTTTAAAACTTGTGGACTTCAGCTTTGAAGTTCAAAGATTTGAGCTTTGCTGGCTGAGGAATTCTGGGAGTTGAAGTCCACAGGTCTCGAAATGACCATTGTCACCTAGCTGAGAGATGCCATTTTATTCCCTTCTTTGCTAAACATCTCAGGATCTTGGTTAGCTGTAGCCATGAGGCCTCACTTTGAATTTCTTGATAATTATTGGCATGAAAGGAAGTCGAGGAATCCCACTGGAGCCCCAAAGATTGAAGTGTCCTGAACAACAGGCGAGTTTGCTCCTTAGAAAGTAAGACCAGAGCTAGCTAGGCATTGCCCTCCGACCATCTATAGTTGGCTGTAGGATGCTAAGCCCTAAACCCTGGCTTGCAAGTCACCCTAGTTGAGTTCACACAACATGCTTGGGCACACCAATATCCCATTAGTGCAAGAGTCTCCAAACATGGCCCCTTTAAGTCTTGTGGACTTCAACGCCCAGAATTCCCCAGCCGGCCATGGGGAAGTGGCCACATTTGGACTTGAAGTCCACGAGTGGCCACAGTTGGAGACCCCAGCATTATTAGTGTCTTACGTGAAACACACCCGTGTTTCCTAGCCAGGTAGCCTAATCTTGGCACCTTTGGGTCAGGTGAACCAACAATTAGCAAGCCCCACTGCAATGGATAAGTATTGTGTGGACAGAATTGCCATCAGGGATGAAGATTGGCTCCACCACCTGCCAAGAGAAGTGGGACAACTCCAAGTCCTCTTTCCCTTAGAGCACAATCATCTGTGGGTGAGAGGAGGAGCTGGAGCAGTGGTGGATAGGGCCCCCAACTGCTCCCTTCCTCTTCCTCTCTCCCCCAAAAGCAATACTCACTTGTTCCTCTGTACATTTGCTGTTAGGAGAACCTCTGTCTTGAAGGACATTGATTTCAAAATGTCTTCTGCACTTTATATTTATTATCACCTGTTGCAATAAACAACCACTTTTTGTATGGCAGGATGTTGTGTCTCAAAATGTTTGCTTGGGTGGGAAGGGTGTTTTTTCTTTATTGCCTGAAGGATGAAATGGTTCATTTGCCCTCAGCATGCTTAAGGGGAATGCCCGGTGACATGGTCAAGAAAGTCAAGATGGGAGCAATGATGCTGTATTCACAGCTCCACCTCTTCAGGGATTTCTAGCTCAACACCCTAAGCCAGGGCTTGGCAACCTTAAACACTCAAAAGAGCCATTTGAACCCGTTTCCCACAGAAAAGAAAACACCAGGAGCCACAAAACCCTTTATGATGACCCAGGGAATGGCTCGAAAGCAACACAGTCAGATAATCGATAAGAGTCCCTTTATTATCTCCAACTTTGCCCTCAATGTCCAGGTTACCTTCTGGCTGGAGAAAAAATCTCCCAGGAACAGCTTTTGACTGCAGAGAATTAAGTCCAAAACATGGTCAACACAAACTGTAACTTAAAGTACAAACAAGGCAAAACGAGGTAATTAGTCTGGCAGGGCAGGAGCAAGAATTCCAGATGTGAAGGCACGGCAATAACTCAACACAGTGGGGGAAGACGCCAGGAATACAGATAATCAAAGTCAACATAAGATAAACTCACATTTGCTCCCAGCAGCTGTCGCCCTCAACTTGCATCTCTTTTAAACTCTCATTCCGAGGTGTGGCTAATGAAGGGAATCAGGGCCCTTTCCTCCCCCATAAGCCATGCAACCCATGTTGCTCCCTTCTCTGTTTCTCCCTGCATGCCCTAGGATGAAGAGGGGTTGGGCCTGGGTCTTCTTCTGAACTCCCTCTCCCTTGTTCTACCCAGCCGGACTTTGCCCTTCCCCAGTTTCCTCCACAGCCAACAGAGCCACACTCCCACTCCGTCAGGTGTTCGTCTTCCTCCTCGGATTCAGACTCTGACAGAGACATGGCAACCTTCCCCGTGTCTGAGTGGCCACAAAACTAGCATATGTAGGTGAATTAAATGTTCTGTTTTCTTCTGAAACTTTTATTTTTCCTGGATTTACCCATGGTTGGCCTACCAGAGATCGAAAAGCTCAATAAATTGCGTGCCAATGGCTGTCACCCATTGGCGGTTGTGACACATATTTTGAGTGAGAGGGAGCTGCAGCAGAGGGGTGAAAGAGCCACATGCAGCTCTAGAGCTATGGGTTGCTGACGCCTGCCCTAAGCCATGGTTTGCTTAACCTCAAGTTGACTGAATGCCATGTTATTTCAGTTCACACAACCTATTGGGTTAAATTGTGTTGGGGGTCACCATTGTGAAATCCTTATGGATGAGCCCAAAGAGAACTCTCGGCATCTTTCATGGCCCACAAAGCAGCATCTGCAGCAAAGACTCAAAACATCTGGGGCTCAACAGCCTGTGGGCCTGCCTCTCTTGCCCACCCTTCACTGTTGCAGCAGATTCAAATCTGAGTCACTGTCAGGTTTCCAAGTGTTGAAATCCATTCAAAAAGGAAAAAAAAAGCAAAGTCCATCTTCCATAATAATTTCTTTTATTTACGAAAGCATCAAATTTCGTAAATTTTATTTACGAAAGCATCAAAGTCTGTTGTCATTCCAGATCTGACATAGCCCAGAATTGCACCACATAATATTGGCAGTTAGAAACAGCCTCCAAAAGTCACATTCCCCAAAAGAAGTAAATCAATGATTGCCTTGGTGTCATCAACCTCCACTTCCAGGTCTCAGCAGGGTCAGCTTTTGTTCCCACGGGAAGGAGAACCACCTAGCCTAAACAACTCTCTCCATCTCCACTCTCCTTACCTTTGGAATGTGGCAAGCCCGAAACCCTTCCCCCCATAACCAGCAAAGAGAAAGAAAGAAAAGGAAGATATAATAAGGCTAAATTAAATGGCTCTACGTATATGTCAATTTTCGGGCTTGACAGTCACATTTTCCAGCCGGCCTCCTGCTGATTTCTGCAGACACAGAAACCCCCCACCCACCTCCCCCATTTCCTCTGAGCTGCTGCCTCTCCACCCTACTTTGCGGTGACTCAAAACCACATGGCCCAAGGTCTCTACTGTTGATAATGTGTTGTCTAGTATTGTTAAGTGGTGATAGTGTGGAAGGGTTTTTCCTAAAATCTACCACCATTTCTATGGTTTTGAGTGTGTTCAGTTCCAGATTGTTCTGCACCACAAGGCAAGTTGTATAACCTCCTGTCTGTATGTGGATTCGTCATTGTCTCGAATGAGACCAAGCACTGTTGTACCACTTGCAAACTTCAGTACTTTAACAGAAGGATCTTTTGAGATGCAGTCAACGGTATAAATGCACCACAACTAAGTTTAGGAGCTGTGTCAGAGAAGGCACCCACAAGGAGACTTATTTATTTATTTTATTTTTATTCATTTATTTGATTTGTCAATCGCTTACAAGATAATAGGTATAAGTATATACATAGTTATGAATACATGAAATGGGTACATATAAGAAAATATAAAAGAAACAAAAGGACAGGGATGGTAGGCACGTTGGTGCACTTATGCACACCCCCTACAGACCTCTTAGGAAAGGGGTGAGGTCAGTAGTAGACAGTCTTAAGGTTAAAGTTTTTGGGGTTGGGGGAAGAAAGCACAGAGTCAGGTAGAGTATTCCAGACATTGACCACTCTGTGGCTGAAGTCGTATTTCCTGCAATCAAGTTTGGTACAGTTAACCTTGAGTTTGTATCTATTGTGTGCTCTTGTGTTGTTATGGTTGAAGCTGAAGTATTCATTGATAGGTAAGTCATTGCAATGTATGATTTTATATACTATACTTAGATCGGACCGAAGACGGCGTAATTCAAGGTTTTCTAGGTCTAGAATTTCAAGTCTGGTGGCATTAGGTATTCTACAACGAGTAGAGGAGTGGAGAACTCTTCTTGTGAAATATTTCTGGACTTTCTCAACTGTGTTAATATCAGATACGTAATGTGGGTTCCAGACTGATGAGCTGTATTCGAGTATTGGTCTAGCAAATGTTTTATATGCCCTAGTTAGTAGTGTGATATCACCAGAGAAAAAGCTACGTAGGATTAGGTTAACAACTCTTAATGCCTTTTTGGCGATGTAGTTACAGTGGGCACTTAGATCATTAGATTGTTAGAGATGAGCACTCCAAGGTCCTTGACAGAGTTCGTGGGAGACTCACGGAAACATCTGGAGCGGCACGATGCGCTCGGGTGCTGTGGCGAGTGAGTGGGCCGTGATGAAACAGCAGAGCTGATTCAATCAGGCCCCGGTGGAATATTTCTGGCTGGCTGGGTGGGTGGGAAGTGACAAGCAGTGGGGTTTTTTTTTTTCTCAAGACCCAGCGGGGAAGGAGGCGAAACGATCGTCAACGCAAGACACAGAGACGCACTGCATCTACCAAGTCACCAGCACCAAGGGTCTGGAGTGGAAGGAACTGCATTAATTGAAGAATATAACATATATTTACTCAAAGAAAGAAAGAAAGGAGGGCGGGAAGCCAGCAGGAGGGAGAAAACAAGGAGAAGAAAAGAGGGGGAGGAGGAAGGCAGGGAAATTTCATGGATTGAAAGCAATCCAAACATGAAGGCTGGGAAGCTCTTTTCTTGGAAAGGAAAGGAAAGGAAAGAGGAAAGGAAGGAAAGGAAAGAGGAAAGAAAGGAAAGGAAAGGAAAGGAAAGGAAAGGAGGGAGGGAGGGAGGGAGGAAAGAAAGGAAAGGAAAGGAAAGGAGGGAGGGAGGGAGGAAAGAAAGGAAAGGAAAGGAAAGGAGGGAGGGAGGGAGGGAGGAAAGGAAAGGAAAGGAAAGGAAAGGAAGTCATTCTTCAAAAGGGGCAGGATTTGAATCACAAAACTGCACCCACCATCTTACACACAACACACACGCGCACACACACACCATGCAGACATCCCCTGGCTCTGAAACTGACTGATCCTGCCAGACCGAAATTGTCTTGTCAAATGCCAGGGCAGGAGGGAAATGAGAAGCATCACTCTCGCCCGGGGGGGATAATAAGACCGGTCTTTGCACCCAGGGCCAAACCTGCAGCCCTCTGGGACTGTCTGCCTTGCTCTCCCTCCACCCTCTCCCCTGGAGCTTCCCTTCCACAGGAAGCCTTGGCGTCAGTCGGTGGGAAGGGAGAGGCTCATCGGCGGGATGGAACAGCTTCCTCGCCTTCCTGAGAGGCACCGCAAGCCAGGAACCCGAAACACACACACACACACACACAGCATGCAGTGGGAGAAGATTTTCCTCGGGGACTGAGCTGGGCCCCCAAACTCCTGTGAGCAGAAGCCTCCACCAGCGTGGTCAAAAAAGTCAAGATGGTGGACACTGCAATGCAATCAAACCTCCACCTGAATTTCATATACTTTGCACAGCTTCGCCAGCAAGGTGTAAGGAGAACATCAGAAGGGAACATGGGTCTCTTGCAATGCAGGGTTACTAAGTGTAGTAAGACAGTTGGGGGGAGGGTTGTCCTATGCGCAAAGGTGTCAGCAAGAACACAGAACGTAGATTAATAGAGTTGGAAGGGACCTTGGAGGTCTTCTAGTCTAACCCTCTGCCCATAGCAGGAGATCTTACACTGTTCCAGGTAAATGACTGTCCAGTCTCTTCTTGGAAACCACCATTGATGGCAGGCACCCAACTTCTAAAGACCATTATTGGGACACCCACAAGATCTGGTGGCAAGCCACTCACTGATTAATTGTTCTTGTGGTTAGGACATTCCTCCTTAGTTCTAGGTTGCTTCTCTCCTTGATAAGTTTCCATCCGTGGCTTCTTGTCCTGCCTTGGAGAATAGATTGATCCCTTTCTCTTCTTTGTGGCAGCCCCTCAAAGACTGGAAGACTGCTGTCATGTCCTTCCCTTCATCAGACTAGACACACCCAATTCCTGCCATCATTTATCATATATTTTAGGCTCCAGCTCTTGAATCACCTTGCTTGCTCTTCTCTGTACTCTTTCCGAAGTCTCAACCTCTCTCTCTCTTTTTTAAGTCTACAAGGAGAAGATCTACGGCAGGAGTCCCCAAACTTGGCAAATTTAAGATTTGTGGACTTCAACTCCCAGAATTCCTGAGCTAACATGACTGGAGGAGGAATTCTTCCAGTTGAATTCCACAAAGTCTTAAAGCTGTCAAGTTTGAAGACCTCTGGAATAGATAGATAAAGAGAGATAGAATAGATAGATAGATAGATAGATAGATAGATAGATAGATAGATAGATAGAGAATAGATAGATAGAGGGAGGGAGAGAGAAAGATAGAATAGATAGATAGAGTAGATATATAGATAGATAATCTATTCTAGGATAGATAAAGAGAGGTAGGATAGAGAGAAAGAGAAAGATAGAATAGAATAGATAGATAGAATAGACCAAGACTCCTCAAACTTGGCAACTTTTAAGACTTGTGGGCTTCAACTCCCAGAATTCCTGAGCTAACATGACCAGAGGAGGAATTCTGGGAGTTGAAGTCCACAACTCTTAAAGTTGCCAAGTTTGGAGACCTCTGCTTTACGGTAACCATCTGGGAGAACTTCCTGATTGTAGGTGCTCTCAGGCGGTGGAGCAATCAGCTGGATTTTCCTTCACCCAGAAGTCTTTAAGGTCAATGCTCTTAAAGTAAGAATCCCCAAACTTTTCAAGAACCCCTCAAGACATTTCAGGTGGTTCATAGACCCTTCCCTCCCATATTTATTATATGAAAATAACGCCATAAATACTACTTTAATTAACCCTGCTATGAACGATGATGAAGAGTTCCATTGGCTACTTTGAGAAAATGCTGCTCTAAAGTCTCCTGGACTGAGCAAGGGCTTGTCCAGATGACCAGATGATTGTTCCTTGCAATGCTATGATTCTATGAGTCCCAGCCCTGAGGCTGATGGGCTTCATCACACAAGGGGTTAACCTGCTTCACCTGAGCTCTATATAAGAAGTCCAAGGAACTCTGTTCCCTTCTTGAGCATGCTTGTTTGTTCTCTCCTCCTGGAGCTAATTAGTCGTTAAACCAAGAACCAGCATTAGGAAGGTTGGTTCTTCAGCCATGGGTCTCTGCCATGCCTTTGGGGTCCTGGTTATAGGCTGCCTTTGGCTTCTTTCAGGTAAGGCCCAGGCAGGAATCCCTAGTTCCACCCAGAAGTTGTCAGAGGTTGGGTTCACACACGTTTCTCTCTAGTTTTGACTTAGCACAAGCTCTGATTCACAGTTCAGAAGCCAAGATTTGGGGGGCAGGGGCCTCACCCTGGAGGCTCTGAAGGCCACCTGGGAGTCCCCAACACCCCTCCCCCCTCTTTACAATATTTTCCATTCTGGTCTCCTTCCTCCTTCACTCCAACCTTGAGTTGCAACTATGCCATGCAAAGACCAAATGTTAATTGGGCTTTTCACCAGGAGGTTATGAGTCCCCTACCTTGAAGAGGGAGTTAGATTAGAAGACCTTAGATCCCCTCCAGCCCTAGACTTCTATGTTCTATGTTGGGGTATCCAACCCTGGCCACTTTAAGAGCTGTGGACTTCAACCCTCAGTATTGTCCACAAGTCTTAAAAGGAGCCAAAGTGGGACATTCCAAGTTCTATGTTTTTTCAGGAAATGTTGTGTTTTGTTTTTTTGTTTTATGGTTTGGTGTGATATCTGAACCAGGCTGTGGTGGCCTGTTCAATAGGGCTTAGTTAAAGCAAACCACTGTTTTGTGGAGCATGATATCTAATCATTGTTTCTGCTCAGAAGGTTACAGCATCCCCAGCTGAGCAAACATGGCTGACTCTGTTTTGTGTTGTGGTGCAGACAACAAACCAGGATTGTTGTGCTCATTTGATTCCATTTTCCCACTTGGATTGGGGAGGGTGTGTGTGTGTGTGTGTTTTCATAGGCGTTTTTTTTGGTCATCTCTGGTGTCTTTTTCTTTTCTTTCTTTCTTTCTTTCTTCTTTCTTTCTTCTTTCTTTCTTTCTTTCTTTCTTTCTTTCTTTCTTTCTTTCTCTCTTTTCTGTTTTTCTTTTTCTCTTTCTCTCTCTCTCTTTCTCCCTTTCTCTCTCTCTATTTCTCCCTCTCTTTTCTCTTTCTCTCTCTCTTTCTCTCTCTCTTTCTTTCTTTTTCTTTCTTTTTTGTCTTTTATTCTACATTTCCTTGTTTTTAATATTTTGACTTGCAAACATCCCAAAGTCCAGAGTTAGGCAGCTCATAAATATAAATAAATGAAATGAGAAGAAATCTGAGTAATGGATGTTACCGTGCCTGGAAATGCAATCTGATTTAGGAAGGACTAGAATTACAAAATCTCTTATCTCTTTATCCCCAGACACTTCATGTTCATGATAGCCCTGATAAAAATGATCCAGCTTAGAATTTAGCAGAGGGAGGAAGGCTTTCTGAAGTGGCATTTCAAGTACAGTGTGCCAAACTCCAGAAGGTAGGCATGGTAACCTCCTTAAGAAGCCACAAGCATCTAAGGTTTATTACCATAGAAAAAAAGAGAATTGAGCCAACCTCCTTTTGAAATCCCTGGTGAAAAGCTGCCCTCTTGTGGCCGAAGCTGGTGTTACCTTGACAAAAGCAAGGGAGGTTGTCCTTAACTTACAACCTTAGTTTAGGGCAGTGGTTGCCCACCAGTGGGCCAGGGACCACTGGGGGTCTGCAAGAAAATGTTTATGGTCCTCAGAGAAAGGTCCCTCCAAAGCAATTAATCCAAGTTGCACAGGAACACCAGGCTTGGGTCGCTTGCATTGTGCACAACACGAGGTAGTGAGGGGAGTGGGGAAAGGGTGGAGGGGGGGAACTTGATCTACTCGCCCCACGTGCCTGGCCTGGCCACTGGGCTGCTTCTTTCCGCTTCTTTCTTCTGCTTTTGGCTGCACGCAAAGAAAGTAGCCGAAGTCTTTCTTTCTGAAGACTAAACCATAGGAAGAACGGCTGCAAGATTTGGGTTTGAGGAGGATGAAGAAAAAAAAAAAGGGGGGGGGGACATGATAGCGGTATTCCAGTATTTGAGGAGCTGCCCCAAAGAGGAGGGGGTCAACTTAGTTTCCAAAGCACCGAGAAGGCAAGACAAGAAACAAGGACTGGAAACTAATCCAGGAGAGAAGCAACCTGGAATTAAGGAGAAACTTCCTAACAGTGAGGACAATTAACCAGTGGAACAGCTTGCCACTAGAAATCGTGGCCGCTCCATCACTGGAGGTTGTTAAAGAGACTGACAGCCACTTGTCTGATGTGGTATAGGTTCTCCTGCTTGAGCAGGGGGCTGGACTACCTCCAAGGTCCCTTCAGGCTTCTATTCTATTCTATTCTATTCTATTCTATTCTATTCTATTCTATTCTATTCTATTCTATTCCATTCCACTCCACTCCACTCCACTCCACTCCACTCCATTCCACTCCACTCCACTCTATAACTATTCTTATTCTTATTCTATTCTATGCTACGCTACACTGTTCTATAATTATTCCTCTTCTATATTCTACCCTACCCTACCTACCCTACCCTACCCTACTCTACTCTACTCTACAATTATTCCTATTCAATTTGATTTGATTTGATTCTACTCTACTCTACTCTACTCCTTGACCACTTGAAGATCTGTGGAGCAAAGCTGGCTGAGGGAATTCTGGGAGCTGAAGTCCACGCATCTTCCAGCAGCCAAGGTCCAGAAACACTGTTTTAGCAGGGTTGTCTGTTGGTCCGAGCAGGTGATGGGTTTTTCCTTCCCTGGATAAGTTCAGACAGAAGCAGGAAAAGCTTTGTTGGATTCCTGTGCATGTCAGGCAGGTAGACAGGATGGCTGACATTTTCCTCCTCTTCTCTTGGTTCAGCCCAGCCCGGGCACGGCCGTGGAGACACCTTCCAAGTAGCTCCCACTCCAGATTATGAACTGGAGGAGGAGGAGGCACCTCATGATGACATCCTTGACATCAATCAAGGTAGAACTTATGGTCTTTTCAAAAATATGCATTCATCAGTCAACTGAACACCTAATTAGCTGTCTTGTGTCTAAGAGTATTGTAGTAGAGCTGTAGGGCTATTCTTCTTCTCCTCTTTTCCACTACCTTCTCCTATTGATATCTTATATCACTTTGTTGTTTGTATGTACACAGAGAGTTTCTGCACCAAAAACAAATTCCTTGTGTCCAATTACAATAGCCAATGTTCTGTTCTGTTCTATATTCAATTCTGTTCTGTTCTATTATTTTCTATTCTATTCTATATTTTCTTTTCTATTCTATATTTTCTATTCTCTATTCTATTTTCTATTCTATTCTATATAATTCTATATTCCATTCTACTTTCTATTTTCTATTTTTCTCTATTCTCTATTATTTTCTTTTCTGTTCTATATTTTCTATTCTATATTCTGTTCTATTTTCTATTTTTCTCTATACCATTCCATTCCCTATTCCATTCTAATTATACTGTTGTAAAACTTGCTTTGCACATTGTATTAGTTCAGCACTGTGATATTTCTACAATGTTGATTCAAAATGATTAGCACTTGAACGTTTAATTAGTTGAAGCCATTGAATATTCAATAAAAAGAATAAGTATTGTCAATCCTAATTACGCTTTAAAATATTAACCTTAATAAGTATCGAATCACTCAAATATCTTTATTACAGTACTTGCAAAGCAACAGAGAGAATAATAGTATAACACCAATAAAAGAGGGAAGTAACGAAGATAACAAAATGGATAAATATAACATTACAGCCACCCTGGGTCATTTAATATCCATCCAGATTAAGCAGCACTATGAGAATATGTTATTAGGAAAGAAAGAGAAATGAAGACAATAAAAAGACTCTAATATTTTTGTGCAATTGGTGAATACCTTTTGCCATCTGATATGAGTAACCATCATAGTGTTTGGCATCTTCATCTGGAGTTGAGTAGAGCAATTTAAAAAAATGTGGGAAGTTGTAGGAAATTGTTTGCTATACAATAAATGCTTCCCAAATCCACTGCTAATATTAAGGTCATCACTTTATATTAAGGAGAAACTTCCTAACAGTGAGGACAATTAATCAGTGGAACTGCTTGCCACCAGAAATCGTGGATGCTCCATCACTGGAGGATTTTAAGAAGAGAGTGGACAGCCTGGAATGGAATGGTTTAGGGTCCCCTGCTTGAGAAGAGCCCTTCCATCTTCTTCTCTTCTCTTCTCTTCTCTTCTCTTCTCTTCTCTTCTCTTCTCTTCTCTTCTCTTCTCTTCTCTTCTCTTCTCCTCTCCTCTCCTCTCCTCTCCTCTCCTCCTACTCTCCTCAACTCTATTCCTTTTTCCTTATTCTATTCTATTCATTCTACTCTACTCCTTTATTCCTTTTTCTATTCTATTCTATTCATTCTACTCTACTCTATTCCTTTATTCCTTATTCTATTCGTTCTACTCTATTCCTTTATTCCTTTTTTATTCTTTATTCCTTATTCTATTATATTCATTTATTCCTTTTTCCTTATTCTATTCCTTATTCTATTTTATTCTATTCCTTGAAAAAGAAAAGATAAACAATGCATCTGTGATGAGGATCAGAGCACTAATAGATTTTTAAAAAAGAAAAGAAAAAGGAAATTCAAACTTGCTTAACCCTAACCCTTTTGTGCATGGGTTAATTACAATATTTATACATTTTTAGGCCCCCTTAGGAGCCAAGCTATGAGTAATTGTGTTTCTTGAGTTTCAGGCTTGGTCCTGTTTATCTTTAACGCCATTCCCACGTTCTGTTCCCAGGACTGATTCCATTAGAGGCACCTGAGCACAGTTTCCTGCTTGAAGGAGATATCATCAAGGTGGTAAGTCAAGATGCTAGTTGTGGTGGGCATGTATAAAATCAAGAAAATATAGGACGAAAATACACAGGTGGCTGGAAAAGATGATAAAGCAGCATAGAGTTTGAGCCAGAAATATTTCTCTTAGGCATAATACCAGAAAGCTATGATAAAGGGAGTATATACTTAATGCATTCCCAGCAGCAAGATTTGTATTTGCACAATATTGGAAAAAGGAGAACATCCCACCAGATGAAAATACAATTTGCAAAATACTGGATCGTGCAAAGATGGATAGATTAACATTAAAAATAAAAGAGATACAGAGTACTATTCAACGTGGAATAGGTTTTATCAATGTTTAGAGATAAGAGTTAGAAATTAGATGAAGAAAGATCGTTGTTATCTGCAAGTAAAATATGAATGTTGTACATAATTATAAGTATGCCAGCATAATTAATAGGGCCATAAATAAGCTAATATAATTATAAATATGGTTATAATTATTATGTGTGTTATTTTTATTACTATCAGTATATCTATTGTTGTTTTTTCCCTTCTTTTGTAAAATGAAATGCCCGGACAATATATTGTCTTCAAAATACTTATATATATAAATAAAAAACTTGACTTAAAAGAAAAAAAGATGCTAAAGAGAAGGGGATCTCTAGCAGCTGGGCAAGTTAAAAGACGTTTTTGGGAAACCATTGGTCCAGAATGATGTAGTAGGATCTTCTGCTTGAGCAGGGGGGTGGACTAGAAGGTCTTCAAGGTCTCCTTCTAACGCTGTTACTTTGTTAACGTTGCTATTAAGGTGGTCCTGAAAGCCCTCCGATGAAGCCTTTAAAAATAGACAGTGCATTTGAACTTACGAAGTGGCAGAATGGATTGTGTATTAAATGCATGGAGAATCACTACAGTTCTCCCAAATGCCAAGAGAAGTGTGTCTGTGCAGGAAAAACGGCAATTTCCCCTTTTCTTTACTTTCTAGAGCCCCTTCCGGAGTTTCTCCTCTGCCAGTCCGAGGTGGCCGAAGAGGAAAGGAATTGTCCGAATTCCCTACATCATCTCCTATAAATACAGTAAGGACCAAACTCTGGGAAAACCTCCCTCCTTCCCTCCCTTCCTTCTTCCCTGCCTCCCTTTTTTCCTTCCTTCCTTCCTTCCTTCCTTCCTTCCTTCCTTCCTTCCTTCCTTCCTTCCTTCCTTCCTTCTCTGCCTCCCATCTTCCTCCCTCCCTCCCTCCATCTATCCCTTCCTTCCTTCGTTCTTCCCTCCCTTCCTTTTTTCTTCCTTCCTTCCTTTCTTCCCTCCCATCTTCCTCCTTCCCTCCCTTCATCTATCCCTTCCTTCCTTTTTCCCTTCCTTCTTTTTCTTCCTTCCTTCCTCCCTGCCTCCCTTCCTCTGACCCTTCCTTCATTCTTCCCTGCCTTCCTTTTTTCTTCCTTTTTTCTTCCTTCCTTCCTTCCCTCCCACTTCCCTCCCTTCGTCCCTTCCTCTGTCCTTTCTTTCTTTCTTTCTTTCTTTCTTTCTTTCTTTCTTTCTTTCTTTCTTTCTTTCTTTCTTTCTTTCTTTCTTTCTTTCTTCCTTCCCTCCCTCCCACCTTCCTCCCTTCCTCTGTTCCTCCCTCCCTTCTTCCCTGCCTCCCTTTTTTCCTTCCTTCCTCCTTCCACCTCCCTCCCTTCCTCTGTCATCTCTTTCCTTCTTCCCTGCTTTCTTTCTTTCTTTCTTTCTTTCTTTCTTTCTTTCTTTCTTTCTTTCTTTTCTTTCTTTCTTTCTCTTTCTTTCTTTCTTCTTTCTTTCTTTCTTCTTCTTTCTTTCTTTCTTTCTTCTTCCTTCTCTCCCTCCCTCCCACCTCCCTCCCTTCCTCTGTCCCTTCCTTCCTTCTTTCCTACCTTCTTTTTCTTCCTTCTTTCTTTTTTTCTTCCTTCCTTCCTGTCTTCTTTTTTTTCTCCCCTCCCTCCCTCCTTAAATTCTTCTTCATCCCTCCTATGAATTGGGAAAAGTTCTCTCCATTTTTAAAACATTTTCTTCCTGCTCTATTTCCTCCTAAAAGATTTCCACGGCAAAAAAACAAAAATAAACCCACACCCATTTGTCCCTGAATTGTCCATTCCAGACAGACGGAGTGTGAAGATCATCAAGGAAGCTTTTGAAGACTTTACAAAATTCACTTGCATCCAGTTTGTCCCTTATTCCTACCAGAGAGATTTCATCTCCATCGTCCCACTGTCTGGGTGAGTGATAACCCGGGACGCGTCTCAGGCTCCCCTTCGCAACTCTTGCTCCTTCCTGCACAGCCGTGGACTTCTGCTTCATGAACTGATCACACCAAAGGGGGCCTTTGCGGATGGCCTGCTTGAGCTGAAATCCAGTTCTGTGGTGGCTGGGGCTGATGGCAGTTGGAGTCCAACATCACTTGAGTCCCCCAAGTTGGAGAAAGTTGCTGCAGATAATTTCTCTCTGTGTGTCTCTCTGTGTTTCTCTGTCTCTCCCTGTCTCTCTGTCTCTCTCTGCCTCTCTCTGTGTGTATCTCTCTCTCTCTCTCTGTCTCTCTCTGACTGTCTCTGTCTCTCTCTCACTCTCTCTCTCTCTGTCTCTCTCTGACTGTCTCTCTGTGTCTCTGTCTCTATGTGTGTCTCTGTCTCTCTGTCTCTCTCTCTGACTGTCTTTGTCTCTCTCTCACTCTCTGTCTCTCTGTCTCTCTCTCTCTGACTGTCTCTCTCTCTCTCTGTCTTTCTCTGACTGTCTCTCTGTGTCTCTGTCTCTCTGTGTGTCTCTGTCTCTCTGTCTCTCTCTCTGACTGTCTCTCTCTCACTCTCTGTCTCTCTCTCTCTGACTGTCTCTCTCTCTCTCTCTCTCTCTGACTGTCTCTCTGTCTCTATGTGTGTCTCTGTCTCTCTCTCTCTCTCTCTCTGACTGTCTCTCTCTCTCTCTCTCTGACTGTCTCTCCCTGTCTCTCTGTGTGTCTCTGTCTTTATGTGTGTCTCTGTCTCTCTGTCTCTCTCTCTCTCTCTGATTGTCTCTGTCTCTCTTTGTGTGTATGTCTCTCTCTCTAACTGTCTCTCTCTCTCTCTCTGACTGTCTCTGTGTCTCTGTCTCTCATTATGTGTGTGTGTGTGTGTGTGTCTGTTTCTCTCTCTGTCTTTCTGTCTCTCTTTTTCTCTCTGTGTGTGTGTGTGTGCCTGTGTGTCTGTGTCTCTCTCTTTCTCTCTGTCTCTCTGTCTCTGTCTCTCTCTCTCTTAACATGTGTTAAGTGAGTTTTACCCCATTTCTAGTCCTTTCTTGCAACAGTTAAGTGAATCGCATCACTTATTAAGTTAAGGACACGATTGTTAAGTGAATCTGGCTTCCCCCATGGACTTGGCTTGTCAGAAGGTCTCATAAGAGGATCGCGTGATCCTTGGACACTGCAACCGTCCTAAATCTGAGTCAGGGGATGCTGCAATGGTCGTAAGTGTGAAAAATGATTACATATTTTTTAAAAAAAACGTTGACTTAGTCTTCTGCTTTGGAGGTGTGTGTGCGTGTATGTGTCTGTGTGTTTTAAAGGTTGCATCTTGCTTTAGCTGTGAGACAGTTTAATGGCCTGTTTACCATAAGTCTACTATAAGTATAGTATGGCAAACGGCCGAGTCATTTGTATTTAAAGAGGAGCCTGGGCCAAATTGGCCCATCTAATCCGCTCTAATACAACCTCTTAATTCTTCTCTTTCCAGCTGCTTCTCCAGCGCAGGACGCATCGGAGGCATGCAAGTGGTGTCGCTGGCTCCAGACTGCCTGAAGGGAGGCCGAGGGGTGGTTTTACATGAGCTGATGCATGTCCTAGGCTTCTGGCACGAACACTCCAGGGCCGACCGAGACAAATACATCAGCATTTCCTGGAACGAAATCTTGACTGGTAAGAGATGTGGCCGTTCCCAGAACCATTTCGGACAAGAGGCAACGGCCTTGGCCGGGCTTGCAAACCATCTCCCAATCAAGTATCAGAAGAGGCAGGACGGTCACTTGTCTGAAATGGTATGGTAACTTCTCCTGCTTGAGCAGGGAGTGGGACTAGAAGACCTCCGAGGTCCCTTCCAGCTTCTATATTCTATTCCATTCTATTCTAATTATACTGTTGTAAAACTTGCTTTGTACCTTCTCTTCTCTTCTCTTCTCTTCTCTTCTCTTCTCTTCTCTTCTCTTCTCTTCTCTTCTTCTATTCTATTCTATTCTATTCTATTCTATTCTATTCTTCCCTTTCCTTCTCTTCTCTATTGTATTCTATTCTCATTTCTCTTCTCTTCTAATTATCTTTTCTTTTCTCTTCTCTTCTATTATTTTCTTTTCTCTTCTCATTTCTCTTCTATTCTATTCTTTCCAATATTTATTCGATTCTATTCCTTCCAATATTCTATTCTATTCTATTCTATTCCTCCCAATATTTATTCTATTCCATTCCATTCCATTCTATATTACTCTATTCTCTCTTCTCTTTTCTTCCTTATTTCTATTCCGTTCTATTTTTTCTCTTCTCCTCTCTTTCCTTCTCTATTCTGTTCTGTAATTCTATTCTATTGTCTACATTCTATATTCTGTTCTATTCTATTCCCCATCTCCATCCTATTTTCTATTCCTACCCTTACCCCATCCCCTCCCCATCCTTATCTTATCTTATCCCATCCCATCCCATTTCCCTTCCCAGTTCCTATTTTCTGTTCCTATTCTATTTCTATTATTTGTATTCTGTTGGGATAGACTTGGTCTTCTAGTCCAACCCCCTGCTCAAGCATTCCAATACCATTCCAAACAAGTGTATGTCCAATCTCTTCTTGAAAACCTCCAGTGATGAAGCACCCACCACTTCTGAAGGCAAGTCGTTGCGCTGGTTGATTGTTTTCACCGTCAGGAAAGCTCTCCTTAGTTCTAGGTTGCTTCTCTCTTAAAGAAGTTCCTTGGATGAGAAGCGAAACGTCTTCAAAGAAAAACCAGAAAGTCCAGTTGTCTCTTGAAAAAAGCACCTTTTGGGACACGTCTCCTTAGGAACCTCTTAAATATGAGATGAGGCCCACGGGAGTTAGAACTAAAACTGTAGTTCTGAAACTACTAGTTGTAGTCCAATGCAACTATACGTTGAGGTACTTCTCAGCTATGAGAAGGTAGTTCTAGATGCCGAGGAAAACATCCATTGCAACCCACCAGACTGTGTTTAAATTTTGCTTAATTTTCACCTTTTTTTTACTATCTTTGAATCCTGATTGTTAGTTGCCTGCTAAGATGACTCCTAGATGATTAAAAATGCCTTTGATTTTTTCTTTTCTTTCAGGCTTTGAAATTAACTTCATCAAGAACTGGAACACTAACATGCTTGATGATTATGACTATTCCTCCATTATGCATTATGGGAGGTATGGAAAATTTATTTACTTACTTATTTAGATTTATACAGCCTCTCACTCACTCTTGGTTACTCTGGAAGGCTTACAAATAATTTTTTTTCTATGGGTTCCACGTCAAACTATAGATCTTCCTTCCTTCTTTCCTTTCCTCCCTCGATTCCTTCTTTCCTACCTACCTCTTTTCCTCCCTCCATCATCCTTCTATCTTTCCGAGGTGGGTAAAATAAGAGTCCAGATTGTTGGGGGCAAGAGGCTGACTCTGTAAACCACTTAGAGAAGGCTGGAAAACACTATAAAGTGGTATATAAGCCTAAGTGCTATAGCCCTTCCTTCCTTCCTTCCTTCCTTCCTTCCTTCCTTCCTTCCTTCCTTCCTTCCTTCCTGTCTTATTCCCTTTCTCCTTCCTGATGCCACAGTGGATGGAAGGCAGTATTGCAAACTAACTCTGCCCACTGCCAGGAGTTCGATCCTGACCGGCTCAAGGTTAACTCAGCCTTCCGTCCTTGCATGGTTGGTAAAATGAGGACCCAGATTGTTGAGAGCAAAATGCTGACTCTGTAAATTGTTTAGAAACCACTGTAAAGCACTATGAAGCAGTATATAAATCTAAATCCTATTGCTATCTTGTTGGGTATTCAAGGACCTAATTAAAGAAGGATTTATCCATTTTAACTCTCTGGAAAAGAGATACATTTTGATCAGGAGATATCCAGAAGAGGAATGTAAAAGAATTTGTCACCAATTTTGCTGAAAGGCAAAGATTTAGAGGTTCTGTTCTCAACAGTTTTCTGAGTTTGGCAAATGCTAGTCCCAAACACCACTTATGTAATTATTTCCTTATCTAAAAGTCTCACCAACTTCTTCCCTCTTAGGATATTTGAAAAAAAAAAAAAAAGCTACCATACCACTTTAAAAAGAGGAATTTGCATCTGAAAAGGCTACACTGGGGGTTCAGATAATATGACATTTAAACAAAGCAGCATGCACTTAAAAAATAACTTTGGGGCTAATTCATCTTCATTATTAGAGAAATTAGGAGCGATGCATGGAAAGCATTATGAATGCAAATGACTATAACATTTTCCCTTTTTTAAAAAGTAGAGAATATTGCCATATTATTATGAGCAGGGTTTTTAATGATTCGCACCTTTTTAACTTAATATAGGTCATGCTGGGAAGAATATTCCACTTGATGGGTACATCCTTTACATGGAGAAGATATCTTTGGTAGTTTGTGTGTGTGAGAGAGAGAGGGAGGGAAGGGAGGGGGAAGAGGGAGAGAGAGAAGGGGATGGGGTGGGAAAAAAACTTTCTCTGCTTAAGGTTTGAACGAACCAGGATTGCTGAGAGTGGATTTGGCCTAGATGAAGATGGATTAGATGACCTCCAAGGTCCCTTCCAACATATTCTATGTTACGTTAAGATCACCTAATGTTCTAGAAGGCAATAGTCCATGTTAAGCCGAATAGGAGAGTTTAATAGTTTCTCAAAGTTGGCAACTTTAAATTGTGTGGACTTGAACTCTCAGAATTCCCCAGCCACTAGGACACCATTCATGGTTAGCCGGCAGTAGGTGCGGACAGCTGGGGAGAGCGAGGACTCAGATGAGGGGCCAGGACCATCAGGGAGTGGACTGCTACCTTCAAAGATTGTGGGGCTGGCAGCAATGATGAGGAGGTTCCCGAGGAGCCTGTGACAAGTGCTCATGCGCGCAGGGTTGCTCGTAGGAAAGAGCAGCTGCAGCAGCATAGGTGACTCTGGAGAAAGGCTGCAAGGTAATGGCCCCTCCCTTAAGAGATAAAAGCCAGCTGTGAAACCGGAGTTTTTTGCAGGAAGCAAAGACATTTTGAAACTCAGCCTCGTGGACATTATAGTATCCTGAGTTTGTATTTGAAAATTCTTGTATTGCAAATTATTTTTTGTCTGTTATCTTTTGGCAAGTCTCGCACAGTTTGGCAAAGCTTGTGCTTATCACAGCTAATTATTTTGCAAAAGCATTACAAGGTTTCTGTTCTCTTTGGGTTGTGTTTGATTTGTTGGAAAAGGGTTTGGGTCAGAACAACTCTAGACAAATGGCTGTCTAGTCTCTTCCTAAAAACCTCCAGTGATGGAGAACCCACAACTTCTGGGCTCAACCTGTTCCACTGATTAATTGTTCTCACTGTCAGGAAATTTCTCCTTAGTTCTAGATGAGATCTCTCTTTAATGATCTGTTACTTCTTCTCCTGGTTTCATTTGAACTGTTGCAAAAGGGATGTTTGAGCTGCATCATCTTCTCACCATTTTTAGGAATGCCTTCAGCATGACTGGCTTACCTACCATCATCCCACTTTCCAGTCCTTCTACATTCCTTGGCCAAAGGTGGAACTTGAGTGTTTCGGACATTGCAAAAATCAACAAACTCTATAAATGTTCTCAGGTGGCAGCCCAGCCAGGTAATGCTCAAAACTAATCAAGCTCTTGACCAAGGGTCTTTCAAGCATGTCAAATTTAAGACTTGTGGGCTTCAGCTCCCAGAATTCCTGAGCTAACATGACTGGAGGAGGAATTCTGGGAATTGAAGTCCACAAGCCTTAAAGCTGTCAAGTTTGAAGACCCCCGGAATAAATAGATAAAGAGGGGTAGAATAGATAGGTAGGTAGGTAGGTAGGTAGATAGAGAGGGAGAGAGAAAGGATAGAATAGATATATAGATAGGATGAAGAGAGGTAGGATAGAGAGAAAGAGAAATATAATAGATAAATAAGATAGATAGATAGATAGATAGATAGATAGATAGATAGATAGATAGATAGATAGAAAGAATAGATCAAGGGTCTCCAACCTTGGCAACTTTAAGAGTTGTGGACTTCAACTCCCAGAATCCCCGAGCTAAAATGACTGGAGGAGGAATTCTGGGAGTTGGAAGTCCGCAAGTCTTAAAGCTGTCAAGTTTGAAGACCCCCTGCTCTTGACAGTAATCAAGAGAGCTAGTATCAAGATTGAACCACTTTCCTTCTTTCAAAGCCTTAATGTTTTTCAACTTGCCAATGAACTCGGGGGGAGGAATGGAATCTGGAGACTGTATGCAGAGCAGAGGTGAAATGCGACCGGTTCTGCCCGGTTCTGGAGAGCCGGTAGTGGCAATGAGCAGCAGAGAGAGAACCGGTTCTCTCCGCCACCCGCCTGGTCTCCTATACTCACTTTTATGGCCAGAATTCGAAGCGCAGCTGCTTTGCGTGGCACAGAATAGCGCTGTGTGGCAGCTGCTACAGCAACCGGCATCGTGCAGGCTTGCAGGAGGAGAGGTAAAACAACTCTGCGCCTGCACAAATGCCTCTGCCTCTGAGCCTGCGCAAAGTGCGTGTTTGGTGCGCGAGTGCATGTAAAGTGTATGCATGCGCGCAAAGCGCATCCACCAAGCCACGCCCACCGAACCGGTGGCAACTTTATTTGTATTCTGTCCCTGATGCAGAGATCATAGGAGCATGGAAACCAATCAAGGTCACTGCTTCAGGTGCTTGAGAAAGAGATGGGCTGTTCCCATAACAAAAGACTATTTCATAATTGGACAATGTGATCGCCCAAGGGTAGGGAGAGTGGGAAGTCATTGTTTCACTGGGCAAGCATTTGTTCAGAAAAACCAGAGCTGGTTTTGTTTCTTCAGTACCAACATGGTGTATCCAATAAAGTTTTACTTTTGGGAATTCAATTCTTCCAAGAGTATTTCCTTGTTTTGGGTTCACTAGTTGAACAGTTGACAACTAGCTTCTTACAAAATCTCATAGTCATGTGTACTGCAAGGAAATAAAAGGTTGGATTAGAGAATCTTGGTACTTGGTTATGGATATGTAGAGGATAAGGAAGATGAACTGGTCAGGGATAGGTTCAACTTCATATGCCTTGCCTTGTGTATTGCTTGTTCTAACATTATGGGGATTCACCTATTGCACTAAACTGTGTTTTCTTGGGTTTTGGTTTAAGGGGTAATGTGAATTCAACTATGGTTCATAAACCAGGTTTTATGCTTTGCTCAGTTTATGAACTCAAGCAATTATGGCATTGATCAGAACCCAGACATATGGCTTATTCAAATTGTCATAATAAAGGGAAACTAGATTGGCACATTGTAGCTACTTAAGGGATGGAGAATGTCACCCAGGAGCACATGGTTACCTAATTTTTTTGTATTATATTTCCAGAAGTGGTGCCTGGGGAAGCCATCAAAGAGAAGGTTATGGATTTCATTCCCATTCAGCCTGAGCTTTGTTCTGCTAAAAGCAATTTAGCCAGTGCTGTTGTTAAAAAGACTACAGAGCCCATTTTGTCATCCCAAAAGACTGTTGGTGAAGATCTAAGCACAATAGCAGGTCAGTTGAGGAGAACGGAGGTGGCAGAACAGAATGTGGTGGTATCTGCCATGACTTCTCACACGAGAGAACCAAGCAGAGAACTTCAGATGCCTTCAAAACACATGCTGGAAACAACACAAACTACACAGATGAAGACAAAGGCAACAGATAATGTTGTTGAGAAGGCTCCCACACCATGGACTTCCCAGAATCCAATCACTGGATGGCAGTCAAGAAACCAATATCTGAAAGGATATACACCAACTGAGCAAAGTCCCATGGAAACAAGAGTAAGGGCTGCTTCAGAGATGGAGCAGGCATCTTCTTCTCAGGCCAAAGGTTCTGTCCTTTCTTCAGTGGAAAATATCCATGGAGCTACAATGACACCTGGTCAGAAAGAAGCTAGCATGGAAGTTTCTGGCTCAAAAGCCACCATTCTGGAGCCTACAGGAGAATTGTCTACGGCTGTGGAGTTGGCAAGCTTGTTGGACATGGGAAGTAATGAGACAGACATTGGAATGGGTTCTTCAAGTTCTCCTTTATCTGTGATGGAGAAACAAACCAAGGGACCATCAAAGAAGGCGTTCCATCAAGATGTAACTGCTTCTATGAATAAAACAGGCAGTCCCGCTTACATACATCCAGGGGAGAACGTCTTGACTAACATAACCAGCTCTTTATCTAGCTCTAGTATCCTCAGGAACCCAACCACCATCTCCAGTCATGTGGAACTGGGAGAAAAACCTCAAGGCACCAAAGTGGAAGTTCTGGAAAACATTGTCACAACTTCTGGCTCAAGGGGGAGGGAAGTAGACACAGAAAGTTCATACCATGAGAAGTCAACCATGCTTCCTTATAGTCAGTCTCCCAGCATGAAAAATATACATGGACATGGAGATGTTCTACTTCCTAGAAAGGAGACGCCAATTCCTGAAATTCTGGAAGCTCAAACAAAATACACGGGGTGGTTCACTTTTGGAGCATCATCGTCTCTTCAGGGACTGGCCACGGTCCATCCTATTGCTTCAGCATTAAAGGAGAGTAGTTCCTTGGATGGAACTTCTTCTAGGATAACAGAATCGCTACCACCTCACCTGGCAAGAAATGGTCATGAATGGGGGAAATCCATTACAGGTAAGCCTCCTGGAACTGTTTCCTTGAGTGTTACAGAAAGGAGAGTGGAGGCTGAAAACCATACTGTGGGCCATGCAGAGTCACCAAGCCAAATTCCCACTTGGGGAAAAGCAGCTTCATTAGAAACCAACATGGCTCTCCAACCTACAGAGCAAAGCTCTAAGACAATAGCAGGACTAAGGGACGATAGGTCATGGTCCCAAGCAAGCAGTGACAAGCTTCACCATCCCAGTAAGTTCATCACTGTGGGATGGTCTCCATCTGCAGATGTCAAAAGACAAACACTGGGGAAGACTATAGAAACAGCACCAGTGAAGACCCTTGAGAGGTTAATGATGACTCAAAAGATTGACCTGGGCCAGAGGGAAAGGCCTAGAAGAACCACATTGGTGAGACAATTTCCCACTGAACCATCTGGGAGCCAAGTGCCCACCCAACGTGAACAAGAGGATGAAGAAACTCCAAGTCGACCTTCTTCTACTTGGTCAATAATAACTGGAGCTAAACGTCATGAGATTCAAGCCAATGGGTCTACTAATAGGCTGAGGGCAGTAATGTCCCCAAAAGAATGTGGCAAAAAATTAGCAGTGTCTGTGTCTAGAACATTAACTTCACCCATGGGGTACACCACTGAGAAATTCAGCTCTTTCAGTAGGCCATTAAAATTGGGAATGACTGGCAAAAGAAGTCCAAGGCCAGAAATTCATGAATCTGGTCTTACTTCTAATAGGATATTTCAACTAGGGAGAGAAAGAAATACTTCTCCCAGAAGTTTGGGTGGTTTCACGAAGCCAGGAGGTAGAAAAGGAACCAGTAATTCCACAGAACATTTTAAAGAAGAGACTTTATCAGTGAAAATGAATGAGTTCACCCAAACAAGTCCAATGAAAAGAGCTCCAGAGATTACTATGGTAAGTGGCACCAGGCCTGCTGCACCACTCACGGGTGGTTCTTCCAATGTTTTCACCATCTTGGCTCATGGCAAGCCAACTCTGAACAGACCCCAAAGCCATTTTTATTTGGAGGACACAGATTCTGTAACGAGTCCTGAAATGTTGCCTACACGATCTCTAGAACTTGCCACAGAAACAGAACTTTCCTTCCAGGTTAATAAAAATGTCCCTTCTGCAGAAGGAAGATCTATCATGCCAGCCAGTTCAACAGCAGGATTGACTATGGGTGGGATGAACTTGGTCACGGCTCAGGTTCAGGAAGGTACAGCTGGGAGACATAGCACAGGGTTTCCTTCGTTAAAAATACAACCAACATCTCTAGAAGGAACAACTCCACCACTGGTCACGGGTTCCTTACAGTCTCCTGAGCCTGTTAACCCTAAAGAGGGATCTGTTCATGGCCATCTTACAACAGCTACTTCATCGCTTCCAAGGAACACATCCCCAGTGGACACTGCAGTTGCATTATCTACTGATTTGTCCAGTACTATCATTCTGGACTCTAGGGAAAACCAGACCATTATGCAATATGATTCAACACAGATCACAACTACCCTTTCCAAAGCAAGTGGAGAGATGCCAATGGTGACCAACGGTAGCACCTTGGCTTCCACTGAAACCCATGGGACATCTCATGATGGAGTTTCTACCAGGGGGTCTCATGAGGAACACACAAAACTCCTGCAGTTTGAGTCTGGACCACAGACTAGAGTGAAATCATTAGAGGAAGTTACTGGGCCAATATCGGATGGAAAAACTTCAACCCGCTTTCTGGAGGAGACACGGAAGATGTTTACAAAAGAAAATGGTGCATACAGATCAGAGGAGCCAGATGCTGCCAAACTCACAAGGATTGGATCAGAAACATCTGGAGAAAGTCATACTGGCACAACAGGAGCCACCAGTTTAGGTGTGAAATCCTCACCTCGGTTAATTCCCACTAATTCTGCCAAGGAAACAGAAGAATCCACAATCTTCAATGAGAAGAAATGGAATGTACATCACACTAGTGGTCCTTCTAGCCAATCATATTCTGTTGCTTTGATGCCTCCCCGTTCAGACATTGCAACACCAAAAGTGGTACCTTCTGTTTCGGATCTCTACAACCCTCATGATACAGAGAAGGTGGAAGCTGCAGATCATGTGTACCATATGGTCACAAAGTTTTCTAAAGGGGCTTTGGTGCTTGCTGGAATATCTCTGCCCCAGCTCCAAACTCTTGGCTCAGCTGAAACAGGAGGGAGGTCTTCTATAACATATGGAGCCAAAGGTCTGGAAGAGGCCACTAAAACGCCCACAAGAGTGAAACATGGAGAACTCTTTCCTCTGGCAACAGAATCATCCAGACAAATCTTTAAGACCCAAGTTGCAACGACCCTAGAAGAGATGACTGGGAGGCAGAAGAACAAAAGGAATCTAGACGAAAACGAGTCTTTTCTTGCAAGCAACCCTATCCGTCTCCACCATATCAACAAGAGATCTCTGCTGGGAATAACAGCAACTCCACCTCCTTTCAAGTTGTCTTCACCAGCTCCTGATCCTAAGGTGGTACCCTCAAATATTGGACAAATAAATCACAGAAGACTGAGCATAAAGAAATTGTTCCCAAAGAAGCATAGGTGCAAAATCATTATGGCTTCTTCAGGTGGGACCATACAACGACAGCTGCTTCCTGAATATTTACAAGGATACCTGAGTCCTCTTGCCATCGGTCAGGATGTGGCCCTTTCAATGGACAACACGATAAAAGCAAGAGAGCCTGAGAAACTTGTATGGAGGTCCACTTCGAAATCCAAGTTATGGAATCTTCTCCAAAAGTTATCTCCTTCTGAGAAGAAGAAGGGAAATAAACCAGGGCCCAACCAGAGAACAACAGAAGACATTTTGGTATCCTGCTCCTTCAAGGAGAACTTGTGTGGCTGGAAGCAAAGTCAAAATGACAACCTGGGCAGGATGCTTGAGAAGGAGGAAGAGAAGAATATGGAGTCCATGGAAGACAGGAGTTTAGATGGTAAGGGACAACTCCATTCTTTTACATCCCTGTAGATGTGGAGACAGGGAAATGGTGGCTCAGTAGCTACGATGCTGAGCTTGTCGATCAGAAAGGTTGGCAGTTTGGTGGTTTGAATCCCTAGCGCTGCATAATGGAGTGAGCTCCCATTCCTTGTCTCAGCTTCTACCAACCGAGCAATTCGAAAGCATGTAAAAAATGCAAGTAGAAAAATAGGGACCCCTTTGGTGGGAAGGGAGCAGCATTCTGTGCGCCTTCGGTGTTTAGTCCTGCCAGCCACATGACTACAGAGACATTATAATGCATTAAATCAAAGAAGGTAGAGATAGTGTTGGTGGCAGCCTGATCCCCTCTCTACCTTAAAATGTCCTTCCCACCTGACGAAGGTAGCACACCCTTGCAAACGGTTTCCTTTTCCTCTCAGAAGTTTAATTCAATTTTTTTTGAAAGGCCCAAGTGCTTAGCATGTGCCCTTTTCCACGTGTTCTCTCCACAGGTAGCGCTCAAAGGTATTGTCAGCAACGACGTAAGATGCAAAGCTTAGATTGATGATCTGGTTCTCCATCAGAAGCCCAGTGAACAATGTTTACAACAGAACGATCCACCTTCTGTGTCACAAATTAATCAAATAAATCTAAAGCATACAGCAACCTTGGATTAGCAGTTTCAGTGACGGTCCGCCTTCTGCATTTCATAGAATCCTATGAAAGGGGCCTTGGAGATCTTCTAGCCAAATCCCCTGTCCAAGGTGGGAATCCTTGTACCATCCTGGACAAATGATGGTCCAATATTTTTTTTTCCTGATAAAGTGATGGAACACCTGGAACTCTGGCAGACCAGGTGACCCACTGGTTATTTTTTTTATTTTATTTGTTTGTCAAACAGGTAGCAGGTAAGAATTATAGGTATGAACATAAACATGAACGAAAGGAGTAAATACAGATAAATGGGGGCAGTAAGACAGGGACGGTAGGCACGCTGATGCGCTTATGCATGCCCCTTTAAGGACCTCTTAGGAATGGGGTGAGGAGGTCCATGGTAGACAGTTTGAGGTGGAAGCTGAGAGCGGTTGAGGTTGTAACAACAGAGTTGGATAGGCAGTTCCAGGCGTTGACTACTCTGAGGTCCTATTTTCTGCAATCTAGTTTGGAGCAGTTTACCTTGAGTTTGTATCGGTTGTTTGCCCATGTATTATTGTGGTTGAAGCTGAAAGACATTGACAGGCAAGACATTGTAACAGACAATTGTGTGTACTATGCGTAGATCAGACTGCAGGCAGTGCAGTTCCAGATTGTCCAGGCCCAACATTTTGAGCCTGAAAGCATCGGGAATTCTATTGTGAGTGGAGGAGTGGAATACTTTTCTCAGAAATACCTCTGAACCCGGTGAATCATGTTAATATCCATATAAAGGGTGGGTTCCAGGCTGTACTTGAGAATTGGTCTGGCAAAAGTTTTGTATGCCCTAGTTAACAATTCAATGTTACCGGAGAAGAAGCTTCGCAAAATAAGGCTAACAATTGTTAAAAGCCCCTTCTGGGCAATGCTGTTACAGTGAGCTCTGGGGCTTAGATTGTTGGGATGAGTGACTCCTAGGTCCTTGACAGAGTGAGGGTCGTCTACTGAGGTCGTTTCCTCCTAACTTGTATTTGGTGTTTGTATTTTCTGCCATCGAGTTTGGAGCGGTTTACCTTGAGTTTGCATCTATCGTTTGCCTGTGTGTTATTGTGGTTGAGGCTGAAGAAGTCATTGATGGGCAAGACATTGCAGTAGACAATTTTGTGAACTATGCTTAGATCGGACTGCAGGCGGTGCAGTTCCAGATTGATCAAGCCCAAAATTTCAAGCCTAATTGTTCCCACTGACAGGAAATTCCTCCTTAGTTCCAGATTGGGTCTCTCTTTGGTGAGTTTCCACCCTTTGCTTCTTGTGTTGCCCTCAGTTACTTTTGAGAATACATTGGTGCCCATTTTCCCTGTGATAATCCTTTCAAGAATTGGAAGACTGCTATTGGGTCTTCTCCTAATCCTTCTCTTTGTTGGTCTAGTGTTGTACCTGATGATTCTTGACCAATGTATCTTTTCTTTTATGTACACTGAGAGCATTTGCACCAAGACAAATCAGTTGTGTATCCAATCACACTTGGCCAATAAAAGAATTCAATTCAATTCTACTCTACTCTACTCTACTCTACTCTACTCTACTCTACTCTACTCTACTCTACTCTACTCCTATTCTATTCTTATAGTACTCTATGACTATTATTAAGTGCTATTATTCTTGACTCTTGGCAAATGTATCTTTTCTTTTTATGTATACTGAGAGCATTTGCACCAAGATCTTGTATGTCCAATCACACTTGGCCAATAAATAATTTTTATTTTATTTTATTTTTATTTTATTTTATTTTATTTTTATTTTTTATTTTATTTTATTTTATTTTATATTTTATTTTATTTTATTTTATTTTATTTTATTATTTTATTTTATTTTATTTATTTTATTTTATTTTATTTTATTTTATTTTATTTTATTTACTTTACTTTACTTTACTTTACTTTACTTTACTTTACTTTACTTTACTCTACTCTACTCTACTCTACTCTACTCTACTCTACTCTACTCTACTCTACTCTACTCTACTCTACTCTACTCTACTCTAAACATACTTCCCTTAGCTTTCCTGACCCCTGATGGTCTTTGTTGCTCTTCTCTGCACTCTTTCTTTGATGGAAACTATAACATTTCCTCGTCTCTATCATTGCCCAGTATTTCAAATGACCATATCTGAGATGGAAGTCCCAAAGGTGCTTTTTTTTTTCAAGAGGCAACTCGGCTTTCTTTGTTTTGCCTTGAAGATGTGTCTCTTCTCATCCAAGAAGCTTCTTCAGTTCCTTGCATGAGAAAGAATGAAGAATCAAGAAAAAAAACCAAAGCTTTTTAGTTGCCTATTGGGATGGTTTTTTAAAAAAATATTTTTTATTTTAAATACAAATAATACAAACCTAGTACATATAATCTAAATATAAAAAAGGAGGAAAAAATACAAATATTACAATGCACCCCACCCTCCCAGAAACCATTTTTTCTCTTATATTTCTTCTTCTATAACAATGAAAAGATATATAATATATTCCAATTGTGCCCTTATCCCCTCCAAAACAACATATATTTTTGAGTAGGTTTATTCCCTTTGCCTTCCACTTTGCCTAAATAATCCATATCATTCTGCATAATACTATTAATAGTATTATTTTGTATTAATTTTAATTTTACTATTGCTAAATTTGCAGACGATATAACAGTGGTGAGACTTATCTCCGGGGGAGATGAGTCTGCCTACCGAGATGAGGTGGACCAATTGTTTCGTGGTGTGGAGATAATAACTTGGTCCTCAACATCAATAAGACCAAGGAGCTAATAGTGGACTATAGAAGGAACAGATCAGACATCCAGCCCTTGCTTATCAAGGGAGACCGAGTAGAGCCAGTGGCCAGTTTTAAGTTTCTGGGTGTTACCCTAAAAGAGGACCTGACCTGGGGGGTTCACATTGCAGCCCTGGTCAAAAGGGCCCAGCAGAGATTCTACTACCTGGGGCTTCTCAGGAAACAACAACTGGATGGAAAACTGCTGGTGACCTTCTACCACTGCACCACAGAGAGCATCTTAACTTACTTTACACCTATGTAGGGTTTGCCAATTGCACAGTGGGAGATAGGACAGCGCTCCAGAGGGTTAATGTCATTGCCCAGAGGATCATTGGATGCCCTCTCCCCTCTTTGGAAGAGCTTTACAGCTCCCACTGCCTTAAGAAAGCTCAAAACATTCTCAAAGGCCCATCTCATCCTGAGCAGCCCTTTTTTGAACTATTACCATCTGGCAGCCGGTACAGGAGAATAAAAACAAGGACAAATAGGCTGAAAAACAGCTTCTATCCCAGGACAGTAGCTCTTTTGAATTCTGCTATATAGTGCAGTGTTGGTGTGGTGTCGGTGGATTTTGGTTCAATGTGGAGGGTGAAGGATGTGTGTTTGTGTTTATTTTCATGGTCATGATGTGCACTGAAGACAGTGTTTGGTTTCATTGTACAAGGTGCAATGACGATAAAGGAAACTAAACTAAGCATAATGCCTAGGGATTATATACAATGCCTTGGGGAAAGTATATAACATATTAAACAAAGATTCTCTGCCTGAAAACATCACACACTCTACAGATTTCCCAGGCTTTTTTTCATTTTGCACACAATGCCAGTAAGATACATTTCTATATCCCAGCAGGCAGCAATGGAAGGGATGAATGAGTTAGGGCTGAAGGGAGGAGGAACTGACCGCGGGGTCATGCTTTGGAATGATCAATTTGCAAAAAGGGACATTTTCATAGTTCAGCCAACACCCCCTCCCCCCTTTTTTTTTTTAGATCAGTCACATTTTAGCCGCACTAGATATTAATTGTATAGCCCTTCTACATTCATTAAAATTACATGAGGGAGCAGAGGGCGACGTTAAGTCTGTTGCTGTGAGTTGTGCTTTGATGGAATACTTCCCCCCCACCCCTCCTGAATGTGGTTAGTTTAATAAGTTTGCCTTTATGGCCTTCAAAGAGATCGTGCCAGAGAGGTTGATCGGGGAAATGGATTAAAAAAAATGCAGAAATTATCGCTGTCGGGAAAAGTAGCATTAAAAAGTCAAGATGGAGGCTTTTAAGAAGGGACTGGAGAGCCATTTGTCTGGGATGGTATAAGGTCTCCTACTTGAGCCAAGGGGTTGGTCTAGACGACCTCCAAGGCCCCTTCCAGCTCTAATGTTCTGTAAACCCTGTATCTTGTGCTAGTACTGATAGAAAACCTAGGTCAGGATGGGTTACTACTGAGTTTCAGAGTTCCCGACTAAGAGAGTAAATGCCTCCCAGGAAAAGATTGTGCTTCCAACTCTGTACTTTCCCATCTTCTGGTTTGGGAATGATGGAAGGCTGGATAGTAAGGCTGGATAGCCTCGTGTCTGGAAGCCAGATAACATAAAATAGCAGAAAGGTAACCAGCTTTTTAAAATGCCTTATCCAGCAGAGGGCACATTTGTTCCATCACTTGGCCTTTTCCAATTTTGCTAAAGAGAGAGAGCATAAAAAAAAAAAAAAAGTTTGATAGCCACTTTTCTGACTAGCAGATTTATTTATTTATTTGATTTGTCAATCGCTTACAAGATAATAGGTATAAGTATAAACATGAGTAAGAATACAGGAAATAGATACGGATAATTGGGGACAATAGGACAGGGACGGTAGGCACGATGGTGCCCTTATGCACGTCCCTTACAGACCTCTTAGGAAGGAGTATTCTCTCCCTTCCTTTCCTTCCTTTCTTCCTCCTGCTCCCTCCCTTTTTTCTCTCCTCCCTCCTTTTTCTCTCCTTCTTTCTTTCCTTCCTTCCCCTTCCCTGTTCTCCTTCCTTTCCCCTTCCTTCCTTCCTTCCTTCCTTCCTGTCTCCCACTCCCTCCCTCCCTTTTCTCTTCTTCCTTCCTTCCTTCCTTCCTTCCTTCCTTCCTTCCTTCCTTCCTTCCTTCCTTCCCTGTTCTTCTTCCTTTCCCCTTCCTTCTTTCCTTCCTTCCTGTCTCCCACTCCCTCCCTTTTCTCTTCTTCCTTCCTTCCTTCCTTCCTTCCTTCCTTCCTTCCTTCCTTCCTTCCTTCCTTCCTTCCTTCCTTCCTTCCTTCCTTCCTTCCTTCCTTCCCTGTTCTCCTTCTTTTCCCCTTCCCTCTTTCCTTCCTTATTTTTTATTTATTTTTATTTATTTGATTTGCCAATCGCTTACAAGATAATAGGTATAAGAATAAACACGAGTAAGAATACAGGAAATAGGTAAGAGGAATAAATGGGGACAATAGGACAGGGACGGTAGGCACGATGGTGCACTTATGCATGCCCCCTTACAGACCTCTTAGGAGTGGGGTAAGGTTAAAGGAATGGGGTGGGGGGGTTAGAGGATGTAACCACAGAGTCAGGTAGTGCATTCCAGGCATTGACTGCTCTGTGGCTGAAGTCATACTTTCTGCAATCGAGTTTACATTGAGTTTGTACCTGTTATGTGTTCTTGTATTGTTATGGTTGAAGCTGAAGTAGGGGAGGACAGGAGAGAAGAGAGGACAGGAGAAGAGAAGAGAATGGAGGTCTCCAAACCCCCCCCCCCCCATTTGAGCATTCTGGACATGTGGCTGTCCATTTTCATCTTAAAAACCTCCACACACAACTTCTGGAGCAACTTCTGTCCCATTGATTGGTTGGTTCTCACTTAGAAAGTTTCTCTTTAATTCCAGGTTGTTTCTCTCCTGGATTGGTTTCCATCCTTTGCTTCTTGTCTTGCCTTCTGGGGCTTTGGAGAATAGCTTGACTCCCTCTTCTTTGGGGCAGCCCCTGAGATACTGGAAGACTGCTATCCTGTCACCCCTTAGACCTTCTTTTCCTTAAACTAGATATACCCGATTCCTGCAATCGTTCTTTCCTACATTATTTTTTAACTCCAGCCCTTTAATCATCTTACTTGCTATTCTCTGCATATTTCCCAGACTCTCAACATCTTTGACATGCTGTATGATATGGCACCATCTGCACATAGCCTCATAGCTCAACCAACCCATTTCCATGGTCACCAAAAGTGCATCTCTCCAGAAGGACATCAAACAATAAAAGGGAAATCGCTCATTCGGGGCTGAATCGTCCACGGAGCATTCAATTCATTCTTACAGGGAGGTGAGGTCAGAAAAAGGCAAGATGGCCCCGATGGTGGGATCGACTCCCTGCCTATTCTTCATGTGTTTGGGAAGCCAAACATGCAAAGAAGCCTTTAGGAATAGCTTATATGCCTTATATACTGCTTCATGGTGCTTTTTTTTACAGTGGTGTGAGAAAAACTGGATATATTGTAGTATTCCAGGTGTGAAATTGTGGAATCCTTGAGAGCCATTCTGCTTTAACCACTCCTCCATGGTTCTGCAGTTGTATCTATGGAGATTCTTGGTCATCTACGACACCAAAGGTGTTTTTTTTTTCAAGAAGCAACTGGACTTTCTGGGGTTTTTTTGAAAATGTTTCGCTTCTCATCCAAGAAGCTTCTTCAACTATGACAGAATGGTGAGGAATGGAAGTGTGGGGGAGGTGAGAGCAGGGGTGGGATTCTACTGGTTCGCACCTATTCACTAGAATGATTGTTAACATTCTAAGCAGTTTGGAGAATCGGTTGTTAGAAGAAATTACTGGCCTAATCCTGTAAGGAAGGCAGGAAAGAAACATTCTGGAGTTGCTTACAGAAACTGCCTCTCCGTTAATCCTTATTACATTCTTGGCAGGACTAGACTTCCTGTCTCAGGAACCTCTCTGGAGTTTTTTCCCCCCCTCCTTTGCTGGTACTTTGCTTGGGTGGAGAGAAAATTCAAAGTTACAATGACACTGAAAGAAGTGACTTATGACCATTTTCACACTTACGACTATTGCAGCATCCCCACAGTCATGAGAGGCCAGGCGAGGACATGCGTGCCTCGATGTGAATGATGTTGAATTGGCCACGCCCAGCCAATAACATGACCACCAAGCCACACCCACCCAGTCACATGGCCACCAAGCCATGCCCACCACCTAAGCCATGCCCACAGAACTGGTTGTTAAAAAATTTGAATCCCACCCCTGGGTGAGGGATACGACATCATATGTGTCCAGGTCCTTGCAGCAGTTCCAAGAAGGTTCCACACCCATTTGCACCAATCAGGTGACCCTGAGGACACAGATAAGCCTCCAAATGTCCTCAATAACCCTCTAAAAGGATGCAAAGGACTAGCTGTCTGCAAGGAATATAAATCCTTCCATTCCCCACCATCCAGTCAGAGCTGAAGAAGCTTCTTGGATGAGAAGCGAAACGTCTTCAAAAGAAACACCAAGGAAGTCCAGCTGCCTCTTGAAAAAAAACTACCTTTGGGACAACTATGACCTGGATGATGGAGAATCTCTACAGACTTTCAGCTATACAATGTAGGATGAAGATCCTTTGAATGGTGTGGGAGAAGGAATGGATTCCCAGAGAAAAAAGAATTGCAGACTACAGGAACCATTTGCACCACTCAGGTGACCCTGAGGACACAGATAAACCTCCAAGTGGCCTCAACGATTCTCTAACAGAATGCAAATGAGCAGCTGGGTCAAAGAGGCCATCTATGTTGAAATCCAATAGTCCTCCCTCAACAGAGGGGGAGAGATACGACATCATCTATCTCCAGTCTACAATACAGTCCTTTCACAGCTCCAGGAAGGCTCCACACCCATTTGCATCACTCAGGTGACCCTGAGGACACAGATAAATCTCCAAGTGGTCTCAACGACCCTCTAAAAGGAGGCAAATGACCAGCTGTCTGCAAGAAATAGAAATCCTTCCCTTCCCCATCATCCAGTCAGAGCTGAAGAAGCTTCTTGGATGAGAAGTGAAATGTCTTCAGAGAAAAACCGGAAAGTCCAGTTGCCGCTTGAAAAAAGCACCTTTGGGATGTTCTTCAGCTATGGCTTCCAACCAGGGGTGGGTTGCTAGGGACTTGCAGGGGTTCAGGAGAGCCCCTAGCTAAGATTCTGTGCAGTTTGGAGAACCCCCAAACCCGATTCCTGGCTGGCCCGACTTCCATCCCACCCCGCCGCTCCTAGGAGTCCCCACACGACCCATTTTGGATGCAGGTGAGTGCAGGACACGTGTGGAGCCTCAGGGAGGTGAAAAACGGACCTCCTAGAACAGTGGTGGCTACCCTTTTGGGGCTCCTGTGCCAAAAATGGTGTGCACGCTTGCACTTATGTGCTCATGTGCCAGCACCCAGAAGGCAATGTGCGCACGCCCCCCGCACATCCACTGCACATGTGTGCACAATCTCCCCCCTGCCGCCCCCTTACCTGTACTGCACCTCACAGCTGATTCTTGGCCATTTTTGAGGCCTTTTCCGGCTTCCCGGAGGCTTGAAAAAAAGCCTCTGCCGGCTTTGCAGGACGAATAATAGGCCCGTTTCGTCACTTCCTATATTACAGAAAGTGACGAAACGGACCTATTATTCGGCCTGCAGAGCCTGCAGAGGCTTTTTTTCAACCCTCCGGGAGGCCGAAAAAGGCCTCAAACCAGCTGATAATCAGCTGTGGGGTGCATACATGCGCAGTGAGATTTGTTTGCCGGCGGCTCGCATGCCAACACAAATGGCTCTGTGTGCCACCTGCGGCACGCATGCCACAGGTTTGCCATCATGGTCCTAGAAGTTCAAGAAAGCTGGAAATGGGCCTGTTTCCGGATTCCAGAGAGCCTCCGGAGCCCGGGGAGGCTGTTTTTGCCCTCCCAGAGGTTTGAGGAAAGCCTCCGGAGTCCGGGGTGGACAAAATCACCTCCCCCCACTGTGGTGCAGGAGGCCGACTAGGCCATGCCCACCATGGCCACACCTACCCAGCAACTGGGCCGAGAACCTTTGCTAATTTTTTTGAAGCCCACCCCTGCTTCCAGCCCCCTTTATCAGCCCCCCCCCCAACTCAAGGCAACTCATGCAGCAGGAGGTGGCTCTGGGAGACGAGACGCCAGTGTCTTTTGCAGGGGCCGCCCAGAAGCCCTTCCTCCGCCCTCCCACCCTCCTCTGGCTCCACGGATAATGATGAGCCGTCTGAGGCAGAGGGTCCCATCTTCAACCTCCGCGGCTCTTTAGAGCACTTAGCAGAGATGGGCTGCAGGATCTCTGGGGGCCTCTAATGAGTCCTCTTACCGTATCTCCACCCTTCCTCAAACGGTTCCATTCCACTTGATGGAGGGAGGGAGGGAGAGAAAAAATGGCTCGGATAGAAAACAAAAATTGGCAGAAAAAAACCAAAAAAACACTGAGATACAGGCAGTCCTTGACTTATGGCCACAACTGACTTTTTCCTTGCGAAACAAGACTAGTTAAGACGACTAAGACAGTGAAATTGAATTTTGCCCACGTTATGACCTTTCTTGCCACCGTTGCTAAGTGAAACACTGCAGTGGTTAAGTTAGTCACCTGGTTGTTCACTGAATCCGGCTTCCCCATTGACTTTTGCTTGTCAGAAGGTCACAAAAGGAGATCTCGTGATCCCCAGGGACATTGCAACCGTCATAACTATGAGTCAGCAGCCAAGTATCTGAATTTTGATCATGTGACCACGGGGATATTGCCACAGTGTGAATAACGGTCATAAGTCACTAACAGTCATTAAAAAGACATTTCATTTGGATGTGCGCCGATTAATGCGTATTTAAAGTGACAATAAAGTTAGTCTAAGTCATTAAATAGTTGTAAATCAAGGGCGATCTGTGGCAATTGCAATCCTATGCCTCTGAAATTACTCTTAAATGGCTGTCATGCCCCTGTCTGAGTCTGAATCGGAGGAAGACGAACAGCTGACAGGGAGTGGGAGTGTGGCTCCGTTGGCTGTGAAGGAAACTGGGGAAGGGCAAAGTCCAGCTGGGCAGAGCAGGAGAGAGGTAGAACAAGGGAAAGGGAGTTCAGAGGAAGACCCAGGCCCACCCCCTCTTCATGCTAGGGCACGCAGGGAGCAACGGAGAAGGGAGCAAGGTGGGTTGCATGGCTTACAGGGGAGGAAAGGGCCCTGATTCCCTTCATTAGCCACACCTGAGAATGAGAGCTTACAAGAGATGCAAACTCAGTGCGGCAGTTGCTGGGAACAAATCTGAGTTTATCTTGTGTTGACTTTGCTTATCTGTGTTCCTGCCGTCTTCCCAACCGTGCTGAGTTATCGCCGTGCCTTCATGTCTGGGATTCCTTCTCTTGCCCTGCCAGAATACTTACCTCATCTTGCCTTGATTGGACTTTCAGTTACAATTTGTGTTGACCATGTTTTGGATTTGATTCTCTGCAGTCAAAGGCTGTTCCCGGGAGAGTTTTTCTCCAGCCCAGAAGGTAACCAGGACATTGGGGGCAAAGTTGGAGATAATAAAGGGACTCCTACGGATTATTTGACTGTGTTGCCTTTGTGCCACACCCCTTTGGGTCATCACAATGGCAACAGATTTCTTGATTTTTGATAAGGGTCATCTCTTTGGATGGAGTAAAGATTTTGAAATAAAATAAAAAAAATCACTTTTTTTCAGGGCCGCAAGTGGTAACCTCGAACCGCCACTCAACAAACAGTTGCATGTTAAAGACTCTCCGTGCATCCAAAATCCTGGGTCGGGATAATTTTTAGCAGTCTTAACTAATTTATTGTGCAGGTGGGAAGGAGAAAAAAAAATGGTTTCTTTTCTCAGCCCTGAAGTGATAGACATTTCCTTTGTAAATAAACATCCCTCCCTATTGTCCAATTGATAAGTCATCAAACTCCCAGGGGAGCATTAGAAGTTTCCTTCCCTGTAATTTTGAAGCTGTTTTTTTTATGGTTCTTATAAATCCACCCTTAAGCGTACATCCATGCACATGTTACGAAATCATGAAACAATCCCCCTCAGGAAATTCAACATTGGTTTGCCGTAATTGCATTTCAGATGATTTGCAGATTGATTTGGCCATGTATGGGCACACAGGCATTGCATAACGGCGCACAAAATGTATTAGAAGCAACATTAAAATGGGAGGAGTCTCTGCGTTTTTTTGCCTTGGAAAAAATGTCCAGACTTTTTCCAGATCCTTCCCTTGAATGGCAGGATTTTCTTTTTCCAAAAATCAACTTGATTGGGGATTACTAAATCTGCTGAAGCAAAACAGCTTGATTGGATCTTCCTGCTAGAGAAATTGCTATAAAGGAATTGGGCAATTACTGTTTGTAGTTCATTAGCCATATCTGAACTGGGATTCCTGGCTTGTTGGGCTCTTAAGACACTATTGGCCATAAAGAAGGGTTTTTTTCTTAGATCCTGGCTACTTAGGAGGAGAAGGAACAAGCAGAGTTCTCTCTTGAGTCTTCATTTTCAGATGTGGGCATCATTTATGATTTATTATCTTGGCTGCAGATTCCGGGACCTGCTGTTCAAAATTGTTTGGAAGGCACCGGATGAGAGTTAGGACTGGTGAATTAAAGATTTTTTTTAAAATCAATGCTAACATACGGTCATCTTGGGCAGGGGAGGGGAAGCACTTCTCCAAACATATGTGCTTGATTTGTAATTGCCCAATGGATTCCTTTCACAAGCCATTCTCCCTTAAGAGGATGCAATTGATGTGCATTATGTTCATGGCTGGATGTCTCTTGATAGGCCTCCTCACTCCTTTTAAAACATGTCAAATAACACTGGAAAACGGAGAAAATTATGACTGTTGAAAGAGAAGATGGTTTTGTATTCTGGTTTGAAAAGGTAAAAATACAGATCTCCACATTCACGTGGAAATTACATTGACTTCTCTTCCCTTCCTAGTAGAGATTGCAGGTTTTCCCCTTCTCTTTCCTTGCCCAAAAGTTGTAAAATTGATCGGCATTTTTTGTAAAGGGAGACAAAATCCCCCAGCACTTTCCATACTTTAGCTGGAAATGGATGAAAGGTCTGTAATTTCCTTTCCTTCTTTCCTCCTTTCCTTCCCTCCCTCCCTCCCTGTTGCCTCCTTCCATTATTTCCTGCCACTAATGCCGCCTCCATTTCTGGGAAAGAGTTCTTCCCTTCCTTCCTTCCTGCTGCTCCAATATTTTTCTTTGCTGATCTGATTTTTTCCCCTCGGAGAAGAGCTGCCTTGTCTGAAAACTTTACTGGAGAAGAAGATCCCCAGTGATCCCTCAGGGTCTTCCCTCCTGGGGCGGGGGACGGGACAGGACAGACACATTTTCCACCTGGCCTTCCATTGGTCCAGAATCGCCTCATAAAGAAGATGGACAGCACAAACCTTTTAACAAATCCACTTGGTTAGATTGGTGCCTCTCACCAGGGACTGTCGAGTCTGCTTTGAGTTCCACTTCAAACCCTTCTCGCTTCTGTCAGGGATCATGTCCAAGGGAAAGGGGTCAAAAAAGGCAAGATGGCAGCCCCACCCGTGCAACCCCCAAGCTCCCCAGGATGGAAACTGATTTTGAAAAAAGGTGTGCGTGTGTCAGGGTTTCAGATGACCAGCTGAGCAGTGGGAGCAGCCTGAGCCAACATTTAATTCGGAAAGCAGATCCTGCATCAAAGTTTTTCTCCCCCCGACGGGGAGAAGAATCGCAGCTGGCCTCGGGCCAAAGCCACCTTCTCTGAGTCATCCCACACCTGGCAAGCACCAGATAGTCATTGGTTTATAGTTACCTGTGTGGCCAGCCAGGCACACATACACACACACCCCGGGGCTGCCTGATGCTGTGAGAGCAGGCAAAAGAGGAAAGATTCAGTGGAAGATCAAACTCTTTCCCTCCCTCCCTCTGTCTCTTTCTCTTGCAATTTCTCTCTCTCTCTCTCTCTTTCTCCTCTCTCTCTTTCTCTCTGTCTCTCTCCCTCTCTTTCTCAATTTCTTTCTCTCTTCCTTTCTCTCTCCCTCTTTCTTTCTCTTCTCTCTGTCTCTTTCTGTCTCTCTCTCCTTCTCTTTCTCAATTTCTCTCTTCCTTTCTCTCCCTCTCCCTCTCTCTCTTTCTGTTCTCTCTGTCTCTCTTTCTCTCTCCTGCTATTTCTCTCTCTCTCTTTCAATCTCTTTCTCCTCTCTCTCTTTCTGTCTCTCTGCCTCTTTCTTAATCTCTGTTTCTGTCTCTCTCCCTCTCTTTCTTTCTCGATTTATTTCTCTCAATCTCTTTCAGTCTGTTCTCCTCTCTCTCTCTCTCTCCCTCTCTCTCTCTCCCTTTCTCTCAATCTCTTTCCTCTTTTTCATTCTCTCAATCTTTCTCTCTCTCTCCTTTCTCTTTCTTTCTCACTCTCTTCTTCAATCTCCTTCTCTTTCTCTCTCACTCTTTCTGTCTCACTCTCTTGCTGTTCCAAGAAGGGTGTGTGTGTGTGGGGGGGGTTCTCCTCCCCCTCCCCTCCTCCCCCCATTCTGCTTTTGTTTCCTTTCACAACTGCCTGACATCACACGTCACACATACAGGGTGGAGAAGGAAGGAGAGAGAAAGAGGGAGAGAGAGAGAGAAACCCCCCCCCAGCTCCCCCCGCAGCTTCTTTCAAAAGGCGCAGGCAGCCTCGGTCTGCCTTCGCAGAGCAGAGAGGAAGCGCATCAGGCAGCTGAGCATGCCTCTCCCAACTTTTGCACGTGAGAGGAGGAGGAAGAGGAGGAGGCAGCAGAGGAGAAACTTCAGGGGTCTCTTCTCCGAGGCTGCTGCTGCGGCGATGCTGTGATCTGGCCATCAGCGAGAGGGGCCAAAACAAGCCCAGAGAGAGAGAGAGAGAGACGGAGGAAGGGGAGTTGCCAGAATGGCTAGGCAGAAACGGGCTTGTGTCCTAGTAGGCTGACCACAAGGACGCTCGGAGTTGGCAGCTGGCAGAGCGGAGGCTTCTCCGGGCTGAAATCCCAGGATGAAAACAGGAGCCGGTACCTCAATTTCTCTCCCTCTGTCCTCCTCCTGCTCCTCCTCTTCCTCTGGATCGGGTACAAATGGAGACTTCTGAAGGGTGGCCCTCCAGGCGCCCGTGAAGCTGAGAAGTCTTCGGCCTCCCCTTCCCTCCTGTGGGCCGCTCCAGAAAGGACCATGGGCACCTCAGGGAGTGAGGAGAACTATAGCATCCAGGCCACGGCCACCATCGCCGCAGTCACCACTTTCCTGATCCTCTTCACCATCTTTGGCAACGTGCTGGTGATCATCGCCGTGTTGACCAGCCGGTCTCTGAAGGCTCCTCAGAACCTCTTCCTGGTGTCCCTGGCAGCGGCGGATATTCTGGTGGCCACCCTCATCATCCCTTTCTCCCTGGTCAACGAGCTGATGGGCTACTGGTACTTCAGCAAGACCTGGTGCAAGTCCTACCTGGCGCTGGACGTCCTCTTCTGCACGGCGTCCATCGTGCACCTCTGCGCCATCAGCCTGGACCGTTACTGGTCCGTCAGCCAGGCCATTGAGTACAATTTCAAGAGGACGCCCCGTCGGATCAAATGCATCATCCTGATGGTGTGGTTGGTTTCGGCGTTGATCTCCTTACCCCCTCTGGTCCTCAAGGAGAACCAGAACCTGGCCAAGGAGGACATCCCAAAGTGCGAACTCAACGATGAGCCATGGTATGTCCTCTCCTCCAGCACCTGTTCCTTCTTCGCTCCCTGCGTCATCATGATTTTGGTGTATCTCAGGATCTATTTCATAGCCAGGCGCCGGAACAGACACGGGTCTCATGCTAAGGGGCCCAAGGAGAAGGTCCAAGATGAGAACAAGGGGAGCCCACCTCACCCTGCTCTTCCCAAGCAGGACCAGCCAAAGCCAGGAGAGAAAGTGGAGTCGAATGGACTTCAGGTCCCTCCCAAGGAAAGTGACCAAGCAGACTCCCCTTCGCTCTCCACCAAAAACTGTTCTCTCCGTAGCCAGGAGGGCAGAGAGCAAGAGCCAGACTCCACCGGTAGCCCTTCCCCGTCCTTGCCAGAGAAGAAACCATCTTCAGAATCCAGCCCCGTGGATTGCCTTCCTCGGAACAACGTCCCGAGAAGCAACGGAGCTCCTACCAAGTCGCCACGAGCCATGGACACCTTAGCCACGGCCGGAGGAGAGATCCAGCTGGTGAGGAAAGTCAAGACCCTCAGTGCCAACCCTTGGAAAAGGAAGACCCACCTCAACCGAGAGAAGAGGTTCACCTTCGTTCTCACGGTGGTGATTGGGGTCTTTGTCATCTGTTGGTTCCCCTTTTTCTTCCTCTACAGCCTACGGGCCATCTGCCCCTCGGGCTACTGCTCCATCCCGGACAGCACCTTCAAGTTTTTCTTCTGGATCGGCTATTGCAATAGCTCCTTGAACCCGGTCATCTACACCATCTTCAATCAGGACTTCCGCAAAGCCTTCCGGAAAATTCTCTGCAGGCAATGGACTCAAACGGCTTGGTGAGACCGGCTGGGATCCAACGGGGGAGAGACACACACACACACACAAAAAGAGGGAACGTGGGGGTTTTTTTGGCGTGTGTGTGCGTGTGTGTATGTGTGTGTGTGTGCGTGTGTGTGTCCCTGGCACCTCTCTTGACCAAAGGGGGAACTCTATAATCAAAAATCCAGAAACCTATTTATTGTGGGGGGCCTTTTTGGGTTGGCAGGTGAGGGAGGGAGTGAGGTGAGCGTTGGATCTAACCTGGCCTTTTTGGAAAGTTTGTTTTGCCCTGGGGAAACGAGTGTGTGTCTGTACAGAAAACCCACACATGGATATGTGGGGTTCTGTGTTGTTTCTTTCTTTTTTTTTGCCAGTGTATGTTTTTCACTAAAATGACTTGCCAATGTCCAAAGTCTTCTGATTAATTCTTTGTTTGGGGGCGGGGGGGGGGGGGGGCGGGGAGGTGGAAACCATTTTTTCTTCTGCTGCTTTCTGGGCTAAATGAGGTCACGATGAAAGATTTGGTTAACTTGGTTTCCAAGCCCTACAATTCTTCCGTGTTGACTAGGGTGGGAAGGCAAATATCAGCAGGTGTTTCTACGCATCGAGGTTCTGCCAAGAGTTAAAGGGGAAATAGATTTTACTCCTTCTGGTTATTGTTCATCACGGGCATCTCTTATGACTTCGGCAATCCACATACATAAGACATATTTTGGAGTTTTAAAGCATCCGGCATGGAACCCATTTCAAAAATAAATCTGCCCAGCGTAATCTTTCGGCTCGGGGAATCTGGGTTTGAACATTCACAGTCCAGGGACAAGAAAAGACAGCAGAGGGTAACAACCGCCCGAAATCAAAAACTGTGGCTTAATATAGATATTCGGTCAATGCACAAGGGGGGAAAAAAAGGTATAAATACATTAACTGAAGCACAGGAACAGATGCTGGGAGTCCTGGATGGTCTGTGAAACATTTGCTGATGTGAAGATTTGAACGTGGTTGACCAAAAAAAAAACCCCTCCCTTCTGCTTCGCTCTATGGCAGGTTGCCATCTTTCAAAAACCAGCCTTGCTCCTAAATTCTAGCTGGGAAAGATTCTGCTATCGGCTCTTTGCCAGATCCATCCATTTGTCAATGGCCAACTTTGATTTTTTTTGCACGTTCCTAACAGCACAGAAGGAAGATAAGGCTGCCTTGGTCCCAAAAACCCCCTCAAGAGAGTGGATTCAGTCCCGTAATCACGAACACTTTCTTGATCTTCGTGGCTTCCGCCCTGCAGAATGCAACTAGTCCTTGACTTACGACCACAAGCGAGTCCCACAATTTCCTTTGCTAAGCCAGGCAGTTGCTAAGTCAGATTTTTTGATGCTCCTCCTTGCCGCAGAGGTCAAGGAAATCTTTCGGTTGTTACGTTTAGCGACACGGTTGCTAAGCAGATCGGGCTGCTCCGATAATAGTCGCAAAAAGGGGAAACCACGTGACCTGGGAATCCCGCAACTGTCATAAATACGAGCCGGTAGCCCGGCCTCTGACTGTGAGGATGCTGCAATGGTGATTAAGTGGGAGACACAGTTGTAAACTGTCACTTAACAGATGCTTGTAAGTTGAGGGCTACCTTCTTGGAATAGAATAGGATAAACAGAATGGGAAGGAGGGACCTTGGAGGTCTTCTAGTCCAACCCACTGCCTAGGCAGGAAACCCTACACCCCTTCAGACAAAATGGTTTTACCCAACATCTTTTTTAAAAACTCCCAGTTGTTGGAGCATTCCCAACTTCTGAAGGCAAGCTGCAATCTGTAGCAACCTCTATCCGTAGCAGCCGCAATCCTATGTCTCTGCAGTTAATCCTCAGTTGCAGCAAAGGTGTTGATTTTCATTCAGGGTCATCTCTTTGAGCAGGGTAAAAAAAAATTAAAAATCACTGCAAATCAGCTTTCTCCAACTGGGATCTGTGTTCATTCATTCATGTGGCGCTTCACTGATCTACTTCACCAAATTTGCAGGCTTGAGAGCAGGGAGGCTGGACTAGAAGACCTCCAAGGCCCCTTCCAAGCTGTATTCTGATCGATGGACATACAGTATAACAGAATAACAGAGTCGGAAGGGACCTTGGAGGTCGTCTAGTCCAACCCCCTGCTTAAGCAAGAGACCGTATATTGTTTCAGACAAATTGTTGTCCAGTCTCTTCTTGTTTTTAACAAGTGTTGGAGGGAAGCTATTCTGCTGATGAATTGTTCTCGGTGTCAGGAAATTCCTCCTTATTTCTTCTTTGTAAGTTTCCACCCAGGGCTTCTTGTCCTGCCCTCTGGTGCTTTGGAAAATAGGTTGACCCTCTTCTTCTTCGGGGCAGCTCAGTCTGACCTTTAAACCACGATTTTTCATTTGTTTCTGGCTGGCTTCAAGAATGTCTCCACTCGTTTTTTTTCTTCTCTTTTTCCCTTTCTTTCCAATTCTATTCAAGACAGTAACGCTATAATGCCACTTGCAATAAGTGTTTTTTTTATTTTATTTTATTTATGTGCTTGATATGTAACTGCCCAATGGATTCCTTTCACAAGCATTCTCCCTTAAGAGGATGCAATTATGCTCATGGCTGGATGTCTCTTGATAGGCCTCCTCACTCCCTCCGCCCCATTTTTAAAACATGCCAAATAACACTGGAAAACGGAGGAAATTATGACTGTTGAAAGAGAAGATGGTTTTGTATTCTGGTTTGAAAAGGTAAAAATACAGATCTCCACATTCACGTGGAAACTACACTGACTTTTCTTCCCTCCCTAGTAGAGACTACAGATTTTTCCCTTCCCTTCCCTTCCCTTCCCTTCCCTTCCCTTCCTTTTCTTTTCTTTTCTTTTCTTTTCTTTTCCTTTCCTTTCCTTTCCTTTCCCTCTTCTTCCGGGCAGCTCAGTCTGACCTTTAAACCATAATTTTTCATTTCTTTCTGGCTGGCTTCAAGAATGTCTCTACTCGTTTTTTTTTCTTCTCTTCCCCCCCAACTTCCTTCTTTCCAATTCTACTCAAGACAGCAAGCCTTTGCTGTAATGCCACTTGCAATAAGTGTTTTGTTTTTTTAAAAATTTATTTCATTAGAAGCTCTGGGAATCAGATTCCCCCAAACGATTGCCTTCCTGATTTAACCCAGTGCAGTGTTCAGATCTAGTTTAATGGTCCAAAGGTTACAAAATAAATAAAACTTTACAAATTTTACGGAAATGAAGGCAAAAGATTTTGAGTTACACCAGACTTCAGGGAAGTGTTTTGCTCCTAATTATTCCCAGCTAGAAATGTGGCTTGAGATGCCTTCCTGGCTAAGGCACGGTGTTCCAAGCACGAGGAGTTGCACTTTGGTCCAAAATAAGGGTTGCCCTCAGCAAAGGTGAAGAAAAGCTGCGGGATTTGGGTTTGCCTAGTCTAGACAAAAGAAGAATTAAGGGGGACGTGATAACAGAATTCCAGTGTTTGAGGGGCTGCCACAAATAAGAGGGAGGAGTCAAATTATTCTCCAAAGCACCGGAGGGCAGGACAAGAAACAATGGATGGAAACTAAACCAGGAGAGAAGCAACCCGGAATTAAAGAGAAACTTCCTAGCAGTGAGGACAATTAACCAGTGGAACTGTTTGCCACCAGAAATCAAGGGTGCTCCAACACTGGGAAGTTTTTAAGAAGAGATTGGACAACCATTGCCTGAAATGTGTAGGGTTTCCTGCCTGAGCAGGGGTTGGACTAGAAGATTTCCAAGGTCCCTTCCATCTTCTCTTCTCTTCTCTTCTCTTCTCTTCTCTTCTCTTCTCTTCTCTTCTCTTCTCTTCTATTCTAATATTCTATTCTATTATTAATTCTATTCTATTCTTCATTCTATTCTATTTTTATTTTCTGTTCCCTATTCTATTCTGTTCTATTCTTAATTCTATTCTATTCTTAACTCTTTTCTATTCTTCATTATTCTATTCTATTATTTTGTATTCTATTTTCTATTCTATTCTAAATTCTATTCTATCTTATTCTATCCTATTCTCCTCTCCTCTCCCTTTCTGTGTTACAAGAGGAAGTCATTAAGTGAATCGTTGCAATTTGTTAAGTGAGGTGAACCTGGCTTGTCAGACAGTCGCAAAAGCGGATCCCAGGATAGGGGAAACGTCATCAATAGGAACCAGTTGCCAAGCACCTGGATTTTGATCAGGTGACTGTGGGGATGCTGGAGGGGTCGTTAAGTGTGAAAGGTGGTCCCAGTTGCCCCTTGTTAGTGCTGTGGTAACTCTGAGCACTCGTGGAATGGAGCCTTGCAAGTTGTGGACTTCCTGTCCTGCCTTCGGAGCAGAGGCCTGATTCTGCTTTAACTAGATGGCGCAAGGAACAGCTGGCAGTTAGCAAGGGCTGAGTGGTCGTGCATATGGACAGAGTCCTGTTAGCTGTCAGTTTTGGATTGACAAACTCCTTGTTCCCAGGGGCTGCTTTGCTTTTTCTCAGGCTTGTATGAGAAAGAGCAACAAAGCATAGATTGCTCTCTGTCTCTCTCTGTGTGTGTCTCTCTCTGTCTTTTTCTTTCTGTCTGTCTGTTTTTATCTCTGTCTCTCTCTGTCTCTGTTTCTCTTTCTCTCTCTTTCTCTTGGTGTCTCTCTCTCTCTCTGTTTATCTCTGTCTCTGTCTCTCTCTGTCTCTCTGTCTGTCTCTTTTTCTTTCTGTCTGTTTTTCTCTCTGTCTCTGTCTCTCTCTCTGTCTCTGTGTCTCTCTGTGTTCTTCTCTTTCTCTCTTTCTCTTTCTCTCTCTTTCTGTCTCTCTCTCCCTCTCTCTCCCTCTGTGTATGTGTGTCTCTGTCTCTCTGCCTCTCTTCTGCTGAGCTAAAGAAACAGATGAGAGAGGGAGAAATAAAATGCAATCCTATTTTTCTTTCATCTCTCTCTCTCTCTCACACATACACACACACACAGAGAGAGAGAGAGAGACTTTAGCAGCACAGAGTGCAAAGAGACTTGTGAGTTTCCCCCTGCTTACGTTCTACATCTGAGGTTGTTGTTAACACCACAGGCACAGGGCTGGGGGAAAATGCTGGCAACCCTTAGGGGCACATCAACCAATTGCCCACTTCGTTGAGGCTCTGGGATAGAAGAGAATGGAGAAGGGAGCCTTGCTGCTAGCCAAACTCTAGAGAGAAGATCCCATCATCCAAGCTGGAGAGGTAACAGTAAAAAAAAGATTAGAAATAAGGGCTTGTCTGCTTGAGGGCGAGGTAAAAGAAAAAAAAAAGCCTTATTAAAGGTTCTCAAGGTTTGATGGCAAATCTTTCCTGGAACTTCTCATTCCTTCCCATTCATAAATGTTCCCCATCCCATCTTAAGTTGCACATCCTCCATCTAACCAAGAAGGCTGCATGCTGTTTGGGTTTTAATGCTCTGCAGGAGATAATTCCGTGAATTGTATTTAGGAGACAAAGGCCAGATGCATTGGCTGATAACTGGGTCTGGCATTGAGACTTTTGTAGGTCATCTAGTCCAACCCCAAGCAGGAGACCCGAGCCCATTTCTGGCAGATGGCAGTCCAGTCTCTTCTTGAAAGCCTCCAGTGATGAAGCTCCCACAACTTCCGAAGGCAACTTCTGTTCCATTAGTTGATTGTTCTCACTGTCAGGAAACTTCTTATTTTGAGGTTGAATCTCTCCTTGTTCAGTTTCCATCCGTTATTCCTTGTCTGGCCTTCAGGTGCTTTGGAAAACAGCTTGACCCCCTTCCTCCTCTCTGTGGCAGCCCCTCAAATATTGGAAGATGCTCTCCTGTCTCCCTTGGTCTTTCTCTTCCCTAGACTAGCCAGGCCCAGTTCTTGTAACCGTTCTTCGTATGTTTTAGTCTCCAGTCCCTTCATCATCCTGGTTGCTCTTCTCTGCACTCTTTCTAGAGCCTCAACATCATTTTTATAGTGTTATAGATTGTTTTGAGCAAATCATCATGTTAAGAGAGTTCTGCAGTTGTCTCCAAACTTAGCAACCTTAAGACTTGTGGACTTCAATTCTTCAATTCAGCTAGAATTCTTCAGCCAGCTATGCTGAGGAGCTGAAGTCCACAAGTCTTAAAGTTGCCAAGTTTGGGGACCCCTGTAATAAGGGAACCAATGTTTCTCTGTTTTGCCAAAAATTGAAAGTGCTGGTTTTCAGAAAACCATTGCAAAATGCAGTCACATGCCCATGGGATATTGCAAATGGCTGTCGACATGCCAGGCTCCTGAAGTTTGATTACATGACTACAGAAAGGACAGAATTGTTAAAACTTTGAATCGGATCATAAGTCTCCCTTTTGGGTCAGTCCTAACTTTGAATGGTCATAAGTTGAGAACCATTTGTAGCCATACAGGATCTAGGATGGTGTTTCTCAAGCTAGGCAGCTTGAAGATATGTGGACTTCAACTCCCAGAATTCCTTGCTGGATGGGGGCTTCTGGGAATTGAACTCCACATCTCTTCAAGCTGCCAAGGTTGGGGAAACACCGATAGGACTTTAAAGCAGGCAATTTTGTTGAAGATTAAGATCATTTGGGTCACTGTCATCCTAACAGCTGCACTTCAAGAAAAGAATGGAGAGGGTGAGAACATTTCATTTAATTATATTAAAATGTCACTCACAGGAAACTAAATTCTGTGCAATGAATAGGACTCATCCCCGTAAATTTAATAATTTCCCCTTCTGTCACATTAAAAATTACAGTGTGGTGGCAATTTTTGGAAGCTCTCCTAGAACACAGCAGCAGCTGGTGGACCTTGGCTCCTCTTGAAAAATTCAGCTTGGCTACCTCCAGAGATAACAACAGTCCTTACATGGGAAATGATAAATAAACGATTCCTAGAAGGGTCAGGGGCAAGAATGGGAAGCGTCAAAAACAAGACCAGAAGAGAATGGCAAACTTCTTCCAACTTGTGGTCAAAAAAGCGACTCCTGAAATCACAGGAGTTCAGCTTTCACTGTTTATTTATTTTCCAAGTTCAGAGCATCTGACATTGAAAAGAGAAATAGTATAATTACAATACAACAATACAATGCAGTTAATATAATGTAAATACAGTACAGTGCAATACAATACAGTTAATATATAAATACAACACAATACAACACAATACAATTAAGAATATAAATACAGTATAATACAATGCAATAAAATTAATATATAAATACAATTACAGTAATATAAATACAGTACAGTACAATAGAATAGAATATAAATACAATACAGTACAATGCAATACAATTAAGGTAATATAAACACAATACAATACAATAAAATTAATATATAAATACAATACAATACTATTCCAGTAATATAATATAAATATAATACCGTACAATATAATATAAATACAATACAGTACAATGCAATACAGTACAATACAATGCAATTAATATATATACAGTACAGTACAATACAATACAGGTAGTCCTCAACTTATAAGAATTCATTTAGTGCCCGTACAAAATTACAAGGGCACTGAAAAAAGTGATCCATGACAGTTTTTCACACAACTATTTCAGCATATCTATGGCCTAGGGCAAGGGTCCCCAAACTTGGCAACTTTAAGACTTGTGGACTTCAAGCATAGTTGGCTGGAGAATTCTGGTAGTTGAAATCCACAAGTCTTAAAGTTGCCAAGTTTGGAGACCTCTGGTCTAGGGGGTTGGACTAGAAGACCTCCAAGGCCCCTTCCAACACTGGTATTGTTCTATTATTCTAAAGTCCATGGGGAAAGAAGCCAGGTTCACTTAATAATGGAGGAGAGGGCCAGCAGGTGGGGGAGAGCCAAAAAGTCATTGGTCATGAGCCCATAATTGGAAGCCATGCTTTTTTGCAGACACATCGTAGATGTTTAAAAGGGGTTGGGTGTCCATCAGGTGGGGCCAGTTACCATCTTGACTTGTTTTGAGCCCCCCCATCCCATGGGGCTCCCCCCCCATATGGTTCCCATGAAAGCCGAAATGTAGAGAGTTCTCAACTTGTGCAGTCTTTTGTGTAGGCTGCAACAGGAAGACACCAATGTTGCCCCGGGCACATCGCCAAGCAAATTTGACGGATGTGTTTTGCAAGATCACAAGCAGTTGGTGTCTGCAGGGTGGGGCCAATAAAGTCAAGATAGTGGTTGTGATAGTGCATTTGAGGCTTTGCCTGTTTTTTTTTTTCAATGCATCCTGCCTGTTGACTTTTTTGAACAACACAAACCTGAAACTCAACCTGAAAGAGAGTTGCTTACTATGAAATTGCAGAAACCAAGCTGGAAAGGAAGCAGAAAGGGGTGAGAACACCAGTGTTCCAGTATTTGAGGGGCTGCCACAGAGAGGAGGTGGGGGTCAAGCTATTCTCCAAAGCACCTGAAGGAACAATGGATGGAAACTGACCAAGGAGAGTTTCAACCTGGAAATAAGGAGAAACTTTCTGACAGTGAAAACAATCAACCCATGGAACAGAAGTTGCCTTCTGAAGTTGTGGGAGCGCCATCACTTGAGACTTTCAAGAAAAGACTGGACTGCCATCTATCAGAAATGATGTAGGGTCTCCAGCTTGGACAGGGGGTTGGACTAGATGACCTACAGGGTCCCTTCCAACTCTGTTAATCTGTTAAAAACCATCGGCATTGACAAAATCCCCACAGGTCCATTGCAAAAGGCAAATTTACTCTGAACAGTCTACTTGGAAACTTCTGCAACAATGCATTTAACACTTTCAAACAAAATTTGCCTATCACAGTTCCTTGGGAAGGATGGGTAGATAAAAATGCAGAATCCAGTCTCAAACATCTGGCTGACTGTGCAATGAACCACAATAATTTACTTCCATAATTAAGGCCAGCCCAACTCAAACTGACTCCTAATGGCAACTAACCATTGACTCATCGGGGGGAAAAAGCCTCCGTTTTCAAGATGTTATTTATAGAATTAACCATGATATTGAGCATCACAAACTCAAAGGGACTCTTGGCTCTTGGTTAATTGTTTATTCCAAATTTTAGCCTATGAAGATCCTCAAGAATCTTCTATGGGTAAGATTCAATGATCTCAAGAACGAGGGACATTCTTGGCCTTCAGTGAGGAACATGAAGCTGGGCCTGAAATATTTAAAATGGTCTTAAGTTGGTTTCCAGAATCAAGGTTCTGGCTTCTAAATTTCAAGATTCCTACGTTTATTGGGATTTTGGTCTTGCAACAAGGAGGTAAAGGTGGAAAAAAACTAACCATATAGTACTCTGAGTGTGTGTGTGTGTGTGTGTACACACCGGTTATGTAATAATGGCCACAAATAGATATGAATTTGGCAAATTGTCTGGGGAAGTAAGTTCCTTGGTTCTGGAGCGACAGCTGAGAATACCTAGGCTATATATAGCTGGAAATGTAAACACACCCTTTCGTAATCTGACAAGTCTTCAGATTTATGATTTTTGGGGGCAAAGGGGTGTTATCTAGCTTTTTTTCTGCTGGGATGCACCATTAATCCAGACAGTTCTCTTTTTTTTAATTTTTAATTTTAAAAAAACCTTTATTGAGATTAAAATATTAAAATACAAATGTGTCTATAAAGAAAATAAGTTTGTACAATTCACCATCGTTCTTTTGACAGTACAAAAACCTGAGCTATCTTCATACATTTCAACAATTCCTACTTAATCATATACATATACAAATTTTATATCTTATTTCTAACCTATAACATTTCATATTCTTACTATCTATCCGTTGATACTAATCCAGACAGTTCTGATCTCATTATAGCAATGGCTGGAAAAACACTATAAAATGCTGAAAGGAATTGTCTCCAAGAGGCCTACCATGTGAATTGGTTTTAAAACATGAAGAATCTTTGGCTGGGGTGGTTACTGACCCAATCAGTGTTATTCTGGCAGAAAATTCTGGGATCTGAACCCATTACATCCAGGGGTGGGCTTCAAAAAGTTTAGCAAGGGGTTCTCTGCCTGGTTGCTGGGTGGGCGTGGCCATGGTGGGCGTGGCCTAGTCGGCCTCCTGTACCACAGCAGGGGGGGGTGTTTTTGTGCTCCCCGGACTCCGGAGACTTCGGGAGGGTGAAAATGGCCTCCCCGGGCTCCGGAGGCTCTCTGGAAGCTGGAAATGGGCCCATTTCCGCCCTTCCCAAACTTCCGTGAGGCCCATTTTCTGCCCTCCCTGAGTCTCCATGCACACCCTGCACTTACCTGCATCCAAAATGGGCCGCATGGGAACTCCTGGGAGGGGAAGGGAGGGGAGGGGAGGGGCCAGCCAGGAGTGGGATTTGGGGGTTCTCTGAGCTGCATGGAATCTTAACTAGGGCTGTCCTAAACCCTTGCAAACACCCCAGCTCAACCTTGATTACATCTCTAAGAGTCAGGAAGGAGATGACTTTGGAGGTGTCCAACCTGACCCACAATCATCATCATCTTCTTCTTCTTCCTTCTTCTTCTCCTCCTCCTCCTCTTTTTCTTTTCCCTTCTTCTTCTTCTTCTTCTTCTTCTTCTTCTTCTTCTTCTTCTTCTTCTTCTTCTTCTTCTTCTTCTTCTTCTTCTTCTTCTTCTTCTTCTTCTTCTTCTTCCTTCTCTTCTTTCTTCTTCCTTCTTCTTCTTCCTCCTCTTCCTCCTCCTCCTCCTCCTCTTCTTTCTTCTCCCTCTCTCCTCCTCCTCCTCCTATTTCTTAATTGCCTTGTCACAGAGTCTGATACTAATTTGGGTTGAGAAGGAATGACTGCCTCAAGATCACCCAACTGACCTCTGTATCTAGATATTTCCCCATCCCGGGCTTTCCAGGGCTTTCAGAATAGTTCTCTGAGTCCAAGCCACACTAATTTCCCATATTTCATGAGGTCTTGAGAAAAAGGACACACATTATGTCCTTTATGATGCAAGTTGTATCGTTTGCAATGTGGATTTGCCTGGCATCCTCATGACATACCCAATGAACCCACAAATTGCAGGATAACAAGACGCTAGCTGGTAGATTCCAAGAATTGATGTTTACCCATTTTCAAAGAGCTTGGTTATTTTTATCTATGACTTGTTATCAACTTCTGACAGTTAAACCTCTGCTGGAGATATCTGAGTCTATCATCTCTAGTTGATGGACTCACCTTACAGATAGTCTGCTGACTTCTCTTATTGATAACTTGGGGACCCAGATAAAGAAATAGGCTGAGCTGTTGCATGCTAGATCATTAGCACCACATTTTGCTAATGACTTAGCAATGCAACAGCTCAGTGACATCCTTTAAGGTCAGGAAAGAGAACTCATAAGTTGCCTTCTTTATCTTGATTGTTACAAGTAGCTGCATAGATAACAGACTCAGAGGCAAGAAAATTCCCAGTATGAGGCATATAACCCAACTCAATCTAAGTGGGTGTAAGAGTAAGAGTGATTCAACAACTTGTACAGCCGAGATTTGCAAACTTGGCAAGTTTAAGATGTGTTGGCTTCGACTCTCAGAATTCCCCAGAGTTGAGGTCCATCCATCTTAAAGTTGCCTAGTTTGAAAAACACTGAAATAAATCTTTCTACATACGATATCAGGTACAAATCCCAAAATCATTTAAAAAGTTGATTTCAATATGTATTGAAAGAAGGAAAAAGGTATCAAGGAAACAATCGGTCCACTAACGGCAGACAAAGGCAAGGAAGCAATGGGTTGCAGGGAGAAAGCTGACCGGTTTAACTCATTCTTTGTCTTCCTGCAAACAGAAAAAAAAAATATCCCAACCTATCAAAAGCAAGGACCGTACAAGAAAGAACAGGAATGCAAGTCAAAATAGACAAGAATACGGTAAGAACACACCTAGGGAAGTGGCTCTCAACATTTTCTTCATTGTGGACCACTTTTTGTGGCCATGGACCACCAAGACTTAACTCAAGATTTAACACAAAACCTCCGGTGATGGAGCAACCCACAACTTCTGGAGGCAAAGCTGTTCCACTGGTTGATTGTTCTAACTGTCAGGAAGTTTCTCCTTAGCTCTAAGTTGTTTCTCTCCTTGAACAGTTTCCATCCGTTGCTTCTTGTCCTGCCTCCTGGTGCTTTGGAGAATAGATTAACCGCCCCTCTTCTTTGTGGCAGCCCCTCAAATACTAGTATACTACTATTGTATCACCCTTAGTCTTTCTTTTCTCTAGACTAGCCATACACTTTTTAAAAACTTCCAGTGATGGAGCAACCCACAACTTCTGGAGGCAAAGCTGTTCCACTGGTTGATTGTTCTAACTGAAATTTCTCCTTAGCTCTAAGTTGTTTCTCTCCTCGATGAGTTTCCACCCATTGCTTCTTGTCCTGCCTTCAGGTGCTTTGAAGAATAGCTTGACTCCCTCTTCTTTGGGGTAGCCCCCAGAGATTGGAAGACTGCCATCATGTCCTTCAGATGTAGTTATAGCTCGGGGTTTAGGAGCTAACAGTGTCAAGGCTTTGGCTCATGATGTTGGATTCTTAAAACTTAGAATAACAGAGTAGGAAGGGACCTTGGAGGTCATCTAATCCAACCCCCTGGTCAAGCAGGAGACTCTACACCACTTCAGACAAATAGTTGTCCAATCTCTTCTTAAAAACCTCCAGTGTTGGAACATTCCCAACTTCTGGAGGCAAGTCGTTCCACTGGTTGATTGTTCTCACTGTCAGGAAATTTCTCCTTAGTTCCAGGTTGCCTCTCTTCTTGGTGAGTTTCCATCCGTTGCTTCTTGTCCTGCCTTCAGGTGCTTTGGAGAATAGCTTGACTCCCTCTTCTTTGGGGCAGCCCCTCAGATATCAGAACACGGCCAGGGCTGGTCTGCTGGAGATTCTCAAGGGTTCAGGAGAGCCCCCTAGCTAAGATTCTGTGCAGTTCAGAGACCTCCCAAATGCCACTCCTGGCTGGTCCTGCCCACCCCATTCTGCCCCTCTCAGGAATCCCCACGTGGCCCATTTTGGATGCAGGTAAGTGCAGGGTGAGCACGAAGGCTTAGAGAGGGTGAAAAACAGGCCTTCCGGAAGTTGGAGAAGGCCGGAAATGGGTCAGTTTCCAGCTTCCATAGAGCCTCCGGAGCCCAGAGAGATCGTTTTAGCCCTCCCGGAGGCTCGAGAAAAACCTCTGGAGCCTGAGGAGGGCCCCCCTGCCATGGTGCAGGAGGCCCCCCTGCCATGGTGCAGGAGGCCAACTAGGCCACGCCCACCATGGCCACGCCCACCCAGCAACCAGGCAGAGAACCCCTTGCTAAAAATTTTGAAGCCCACCCCTGAATACGGCTATCATGTCACCCCTAGTCCTCCTCTTCATCAAACTAGACCTACCCAGTTCCAGCAACCGTTCTTTATATGTCTTACCCTCCAGTCCCCTGACCATCTTTGCGGCTCTTGTCCGCGCTCTTTCTAGAGTCTCGACATCGCCTTCATCAGGAGCCCCATCAGGATCGAACTCCAGGTTGTGGGCAGAATTTGCCTGCCATACTGCCTTCTAACCACTGGGCCACCAGGACTCCTTAAATATGTGGTTGGGTCTTTTCCTCCCATCCAGGAGGGTTCACCCTCACCCTAACCCTAACCCTCAAAAAGTTGCTTGTGACCAAGAGAGAGGCAGCCAGAACAGGAAGCTCTGTGCTCAATGTTCTCCAGAACATCCAGGCCATGGAGGGGTTAAATCTGGATGCTAGGCAGATAATGCTTCCTGCAAACAAGCAGACACACTCGAGGGATTTCTGCCATTAGTCTTTTTCAGCTTCCCACACATTTGGTAAGGTTTCCAGTGTCTTCCTGTGCATGCTGTCTCTTGTCTCCAAGAGAAGATCCAGGTTCCCACAGATGAATAGAATAGAATTCTTTATTGGCCAAGTGTGATTGGACACATAAGGAATTTGTCTTGGTGCAAATGCTCTCAGTGTATAAAGAAGAACAGAAACATTAACCAAGAGTCAAGAATCATCAGGTACAACACTTAATGATAGTCAATAGGGTACAATAAGAATAGAATAGAATAGAATAGAATAGAATAGAATAGAATAGAATAGAATAGAATAGAATAGAATAGAATAGAATTCTTTATTGGCCAAGTGTGATTGGACACACAATGAATTTGTCTTGGTGCAAATACTCTCAGTATACATAAAAGAAAAGATACATTCGCCAAGAGTCGAGAATCATCAGGTACAACACTTAATGAGAGTCATAGGGTACAATCAACAATCAAATCATACTAGGAAACAGTCAATATAAATCGTAAGGATACAAGGGACAAAGTTGCAGTCATACAGTCACAAGTGGGAGGGGAGGGGTGATAAGGAGTGATGAGAAGATTAGCAGTAATAGTAGTGCAGACTTTGTAATAGTTGGACAATGTTGAGGGAATTATTTGTTTAGCAGAGTGATGGCACTTGGAGAAAAAACCATCCTTGTGTCTAGTTGTTCTGGTATGCAGTGCTCTATAGCATCGTTTTGAGGGAAGGAGTTGAAACAGTTTATGTCCGGGATGTGAGGGGTCTGTAAATATTTTCACAGCCCTCTTTTTGACTCGTGCAGGATACAGGTCCTCCATTGAAGGCAGGTGGGTAGTTGTTTTTTCTGCAGTCTTGCAGTTCTGCAGATGCTTGGAGAATCCCATGTCCACTTCTCCATTCCTTTACACCTAACTACTTCTGCATCTAAAAGAGGCTCCAGCCCCAAAGACTATTTGGAACTGCATAATCAAGGTCTCTAATCAAAACATGGCAATTTAGCCGAAGTCCAGAGGTCTCTTCAGTTCACCAAGTTACAACAACACTCAGTGTTCGGTTACTGTGCTCCCACCCTTCGATAAACCACCTACAGAAGCTGAAAACTCCCAGGAAAAGGTCAACCGAAGGGTAGTCGCTTGGAAATATGATTTCAGAGTTGATTAGGATGAAAAAATGAGTCAAGTCAGGAGGTTGCAAGTGTTTAATATCATGTAAATCATTTGAATGTATGCCCTCAGGTAGGAGTTTTCAAAACAATATTTAAGGCACTAGCCTGTTTTCCATATAGTAATGAACTTGAAGTAGGCAATCACACAAGACCCAGTGTCTCCTCAAATCTCTAGACGAATGGCTAGCTCAAAACTATGGCTTGTTTTTTGCACTCTGAGTAAAGGGACAGTTGCAAGACATTACTAGAACATCTGGGCTGGGCAAAACAGTCTGGATGGAACCCATGCACATCCTACTGAAGCTCCGCCCTCTTTTGCACACATCAACTATGCTTGGTGCAGATAGTTTGCATGGGTGGGTAGATGGCTGTCTTTGTAAATTTTGAGCACCTCTCCCTCATCATCGGTGTCACCATTGGGTCCTCATCATCTTGAAGGCCACATCTGGAATCCTGCATCCAGTTTTGGTCACCACATTGCAAAAAAGATGTTGAGACTTTGAAAAAAGAAGAATTAAGGAGAACCTTCCTAACAGTGAGGACTACTAACTTTGAAGCTTGCCTTCAGAAGTTGTGGGGGCTCCATCACTGGACTTGTCTGGAATGGGATAGTGCTTGAGCAGGAGGTTGGATTAGAAGGCCACCAAGTTCCTTCAGCTCTATTCTGATTCTGAAGCATCTTCCAGCTAAGATAAGTTTACTTTTCAACATGACAAGCCTGGCTCTAACTTCTGGTCCTGATCACTGTTTCCATATGTCTGTAGAGATTCTCAGTCATCCAGGTCATAGTTGTCTCAAAGGTGCTTTTTTGAGGTAGTGGGACTGTTTTTTTGAAGGAGGAGAAGGAGAAGAAGAGGAGGAGGAGGAAGAGGAGGAGGAGGAGGAGGAAGAAGAGGAGGGGAGGAGGAGGAAGAAGAAGAAAAGGAGGAGGAAGAGGAAGAGGAGGAAGTAGTAGTAGTAGTAGTAGTTTCTCTTCTCAACCAAAAAGCTTCACCAGTTTTGATGGAAGGATAGGTATTGACCTTTGATTCACTGTCTCCATACTTTGTGGTGCTGTGGTGGCCAGCCCAAGACGAGTGCGGATCGCTGCAGATATGAAGCTGAAGAGATCAATTCCCACCACACCCTGGATCTTGGTCACAAAGTTGGATGAAGTTCTTTTTCTTGGTGTGGTAAACACGCTTTGTTGTGTTTGCCTCTGCTTAAAACCAGGGCTGGCTTTCTGTCCCGCCCTACTCAAGGGACAATGCCACCGCATCCTGAGGAACTCCAGGGTCCTCTTCTCAGCCAAGCTTTTTCCAATGCCTATAAATATCTGGGCCTCTCTGTTTCTAGGAATAGCACTTGGAACATCTACTTGATGAAATCCAGGAAGTTGGAATGATTGGAGGACTGTTGAGGGATTGACATGCACAGCACAGCAAAGGAAACGGAGCAGTTCAAATTTCCTCTGAACTCTTTTTTCTTGGTATCTTGACTCATTTTACCCCTGGAGTTTATTTGTTTTCACCTCTTGGCTTCCAGGAGAACTAACACCCTCACATGTGTACAACACACCAAGTTTTGGACGAGCTACTGGAAGTTAGTGTTTTATTAACTTGAGCCTCTCCAAATGACATGGAATCATAGACGCACAGGGCTGGAAGGGATCTTGAAGATCTTCTAGTCCAACCTCATGGCCAGAGCAGGAAACCCCATACCACCCCAGACGAATGGTTGCCCAATCTTTTCTTAAAAACCTCCAGTGACGGAGCAGCCACACCTCTAGGAGGCAAGTCGTTCCATTTTGTTTTTATTAAAAAGTTTTTTTTTAAATTTTTAACAACAAACAAAAACACAAAACATAACACATAAAAGAACAAATAAAACCTTCTTTCAATTATCCAGTGTGTCCAGAGGTTCTGACCAGTTCTGGAGAACTGGTAGCAGAAATTTTGAGTAGTTCAGAGAACCGGCAAATATCACCCCTAATTGGAGATTTTACAGTATTCTTCCCTTGCCACGCCCACCAAGCCACGCCCACAGAACCGGTAGTAAAAAATTTTGAATTCCACCATTGAGTGTGTCGGTTGGTACATATAGAGCACAATCTCTATAGTGATGTGATATAGGTGGCTAACCTTTTGGGACTCTCTTGTGCCGATCATTGTTCCAATGATCGGCTGTGCTGGGATCCCCCTCTCTGTCTTACTGTTGAAAAAAAAAAAGTAAGATAGATAGTGTTTCATAGACGTGTGGAAACACAGGGTTGGAAGGGACCCTGAAGGTCTTCTAGCCCAGCCCCCTGGAGGACCAAGGCAGGAGACTTTATTCCATCCTGAACAAATGGATGTCCAGTCTTATCTTAAAAAGAACTTCCAGCGATGGAGCATCTACAACTTCTGAAGGCAAGTCCTTCCACTGGTTGATTGTTCTGTCAGGAAATTTCTCCTTCGTTCCAAGTTGGATCGTCCTCTTCTTCTTGTCCTGCCCTCAGGTGCTTTGGAGAGTAAATGGACACTTCGTTCACTTCATAGAATCATAGAGACCTTGGAGGTCTTCTAGTCTAACCCTCTGCCCAAGGCAGAGCAGCTTATACTATCCTGGTCAAATGTTGGTCCAATCTTTCTTTATCCTAACCCAGGGGTGGGATTCAAATTTTTAACAACCGGTTCTGTGGGTGTAGCTTAGTTGGTGGGTGTGGTTTGGTGGTCATGTGACTAGGTAGACATGGCTTGGTGGTCATGTTATTGGCTGGGCATGGCCAACTCAACATCACTCACATCGAGGCACCATCTCCTCACCTAGCCTCTCATGACTGTGGGGATGCTGCAACAGTCGTAAGTGTGAAAAATGGTCATAAGTCACTTTTTTCAGTGCCATTGTAACTTTGAATGGTCCCTCCACACAAGCAAAGTACCAGCAAAGGATGGGGAAAAAAACTCCAGAGAAGTTCCAGAGACAGGAAGTCTAGTCCTGCCAAGAATGTAATAAGGGTTAACGGAGAGGCAGTTTCTGTAAGCAACCCCAGAATGTTTCCTTCCTGCCTTCCTTACAGGATTAGGCCAGTAATTTCTTCTAACAACCAGTTCTCCGAACTGCTTAGAATGTTAACAACTGGTTCTAGTGAATAGGTGCAAACTGGTAGAATCCCACTCCTGCCCTAACCCTCTGTTGATGCAGCCTAGGACTGTGTTGGCTTTTTTGGCAGCTGAGGCACATTGCTGGCTCATACTTAAGCAGTAATTCACCTAAATCTCCCTCACAGTTATTACTATTCATAAGAGTAATTCCTATTACTTTCTTCATTAAATATTAGTTATAATAGTTAACATAATAGCAAATTATGACTATTGATAATAGTATGACTATTACTTACTCACTCAGGCAGGGAAAACCAATCACAGAGGTACAAATAGGTGGTACCTGGCTTAAGAGTGACAGCACTTCAGGTATTGGAAGGCAGCTATCATGTCACCCCTGGTCCTTATTTTCTCTAGACTAGACATACCAAGTTCCCTTAACCGTTCATTTTCCGGTTGAGCCTCCAGACTTCTCCTATCCTTGTCGCTCTTCTTTGCATTCGATAGGATTTAGTTCGTTCCATAGGGACACAGCTTTCTCCAGATCTGCCGTGAGGTTGGTGGAGAAACTGGGAGGAGAATTTGATCCAAATTTCTCCAGAGGAAGCAGAACCTCTCCAATAATTTTGACGGCAAGCGTCTTCATTAACAGCGGAGAGTAATGACACACAAGTGGGAGGATTCCTCTCCTCAGCTCATTAGTTTTTCCCACTTCTTTCAATTAAAAGAAAATAATAGGAAGCTGGCAAGCTAACACCGTGGCAGTCACGTCCAGGGTGGGTTTTATTTCCAAAGAATCTCTATGATCCACATAAGGTTCAGTCGTAGGCATCCATGGAAATGCGACATGGTGGTTGATCTCATCCTGTGGCTTTGCTTGACAGTGAGATTTCCCTGCCCTCTCCCCTCTGAAAAAGGAGATTTATCAACTTCATCAGATGGGCTCTTGGTAATTTTCTAAAATATATCAGCATCTATCTGATCGGCAGCACCCAGCATGGCAGTCATTCAGTGGTGGGATTCAAAAATTTTTTACTACCGGTCCTGTGGGCGTGGCTTGGTGGCCATGATGTGATGACCCGGAGTATAACACAAACGTAAAGGTAAAATCCAGAACGTAAATAAATGTGCTTTAATGCCTCCAACTTGGCCCCACTGTTCAATTGTTCTCAGTTGGAGATAAAATTTGCTCAAAAATAGTCTTCAAAAGAAAGAAATACAGTCCGAACTTAATGAGCAGATGAAGGTGGAATAAAAAACTAAAAACAAACTACATTGAATGAATTTCCACAGGAGAAATAATTACCAACTTCAAGGAGATAACAAGGCAGAGTCTGTTGGAAGGACGCCAACCAAGATAACTTCAGCCCAAAATAAAACACGCTTTGCTTCTGACAACACTTGTTGTAATCATCTCTTAACAAGGGCGTGGCACGTGGCATGGGAAGGATACTGTAAAAGCTCCATTCCCTCCCCGCTCCTGGGGGAAGGTTACCACCAGTTCTCCAAACTATGCAAAATTTCCACTACTGGTTCTCCAGAACTGGTCAGAACCTGCTGAATACCACCTCTGCAGTCATTTTGTGAGATCACTCATGAAATTGGTGACAAAAACTTACAGCTGGACCCATCACCCCAAGTGTTTGTCAGTACCTGATATTAGATAATGATCAAAATATCTGGGCCTGGCTAGTCTAGGGAAGAGAAGGACTAGGGGAGACATGATAGCATCTTCCAATAGTTGAGGGGCTGCCCCAGAGAGGAGGAAGGGGACAAGCTATTCTCCAAAGCACCTGAAAGCCAGACAAGGAATAATGGATGGAAATTGAACAAGGAGAGATTCAAGCTAAACTGGTCAGAACAGGTTCTTATCTACAGATCAAGGGAGCCTGTCTCCATAGAATGCAAATTAATTTTCTCAAAAAAGCCATAGAAAATGACCTTGCTGGCTATTCATTAATGAGATGAATATTATATAAATGAATATGTATACTATTCTATATATATATTCTATTCATGTTTCTACTCAAGCACCCTTTTTTTTTTTAAAAAAAGGTCCTCAACATTTTTTTTACGCAGTGAAGATATAAATTATTCTCTCTCCTTCTCCTTCTCCTAAGTCTCCTTCTCCCTCCCGCTCCCCCTTCTCCTCCCTCTCCTTCTCCCTGTCCTTCCCCTTTTTCTTCCTCTCCTTCCCCTTCTTTCTGACTGTCTCACTCTTGTCTGTAAACCGAGTCACCTTGGACTGTATTACTAGTGAGTCTTGAGGCAGGTCTGCCTCTAGCAATGTTCTGGGTATCTCCTCTGCAACTTCATCTCATTGAGCATCTCAGTAAAATCAAGAGCTTTAGTGGAAGGATCTAGAAGATGAGAAAGACCACTCCAGGGCAATCTAGTCCTAATTGTCCCTTCACTCCAATGGGTGACCAGGGTCCCAACCAAGATATCCCCCAGATTCTTGCAAACTCAGTCCAGTCTCTGCTTGAAAGCCTCCAGGGATGAAGCTCCCACAACTTCTGAAGGCAACTTCTGTTCCACAGGTTGGTTGTTCTCACTGTCAGAAGATTCCTCCTTATTTCCAAGTTGAATCTCTCCTGGATCAATGTCCATCCATAATTCCTTATCTGGCCTTCAATTTTTTTCCCCAAATCTGCAAAGTCTTTGGTGTTTTTCCCCTTAGTCGTTAAAAATGCATTTTGCCTCTTGCAGCCATCCTCCAGCCCAGATGACTGTTTCCTCTTCCATGACCTCAGGGCTGTGCTTCTTCACCCCTCCCCAAAGAATGTGCTTGTGCAGTGCGGGTCAGTGAACTTTGGGAGAATGACTCCCAGTCCTGCTGCCCCATAGAACTTAGAATAACAGAGTTGGAAGGGACACGATCCCTCCATTTCTCCTCCGAGGACTCTCTCTGTCCCCCTGTCCTTTCTGGAGATGCCACAGTGCCCAGACCTTAGACCCAGACCTTGGCACTGCTCCATTCTTGAAGAATGACTGCAACATCCAGGGCAGAGGCACCAATGTGCCCTCTGACTGTCGCCCACATCATTCGAACATTTGAACCTCCCTCTTCTTCTATTCAGATTCGGCTGAAACAACCGCAGGATTCCCTCTTGACACTGGAGAGATGAAATTGCTTCCTGGTTCCCTGAGAAGGCTCAGTCACCTGGCACTTCCTGTTGGGTATTTCGAAGAATCGAAAAACTGGAAGGAGCTTGGAGGTCATCTAGTCCAACCTCCTGTCCAGGGCAGGAGGCATTATTCCCACCTGGACAAATGTCTGCCCAATCTCTCCTGATAAACCTCCAGGGATGGAGTGCCCACAACTTCAGGAGGCAAGCTGTTCCATTGATTAATTGTTCTCATTGTCATGAAATTCCTCCTTAGTTCAAGGTTGGGTCTCCCTCTGATGAGCTTTGACTTCTTGTTTCTTGCTTGGAGAATAGGTTGACCCTCTCTTCTCTGGAACAGCTTTTCAAGGAATAGAGTAGAGTGGAGTGGAGTGGAGTAGAATGGAATGGAATGGAATGGATTCGGATTCGGATTCGAATTCGAATTCGAATTCGAATTCGAATTCGAATTAGAATTAGAATTAGAATTAGAATTAGAATTAGAATTAGAATTAGAATTAGAATTAGAATTAGAATTAGAATCAGAATCAGAATTAGAATCAGAATTAGAATTCAAATTCGAATAGAATACCACATCACCTCCTCCTGTTTTCATTTGTGTGAACTACTTCCAAAAATGTTCCCAAATATTTAGAATTAGAATCAGAATAGAGCTGCAAGGGACCTTGGAGGTCTTCTAGTCCAACCCCCTGCCTAGGCATGAAACCCTACACCACTTCAGACAAATGGTTATCCAATCTCTTCTTAAAAACTTCCAGTGTTGGAGCAGCCACAACTTCTGGAGGCGAGTCGTTCCACTGGTTGATTGTTCTAACTGTCCGGATGTTTCTCCTTCTTTCAAAGTTGCTTCTCCTCCTGGATTAGTTTCCACCCATGTTTCTTGTCCTGCCTTCAGGTGCTTTGAAGAATGGCTTGACTCCCTCTTCTTTGGGGCAGCCTCTCAGATATTGGAAGACTGCTATCATGTCACCCCTCCTAGAAGATGGCTTTCATGTCACCCCTAATCCTACCCTTATTTAAACTAGACATACCTAATTCTCACAACCCTTCGTCCTACCGTGTTTTTCTCTGGTGAGACCGGTCTATCAGGGCAACCTGGTCTAACCCAATATGGGATGGAGCATACTGCTTCCGCTTTCTGGAGAAGACAAGCGATGACAGGGCAGCAGTGACCACGCGCAAGGCCTCCTGGTCCAGGAAGGGGCACAACTGGCACACGATGTGATGCCGTACATCAGCTTTCCTGAATTATCTGAGTAGCTGGCTTGTGTTGAGGAGCTCCAAGTCCACGTAGAAAGCAAAGCATGCTTAATGGATGGCTTAGCCCTTCCCTTGGGACCTCCAGCTTTCAAAGCTGGGCCGTTGTTTTGTGTCAAGATGTTTGATTGCTTCCCAGAGGATCCCTGGTTTGTTTGCATGGACCGGCATGTGGCATCCGCTGGCGCCTCGCAGAGTTTAGCGGGATTCAATTCCCACCCTCCCAGCCCCCTCTCAGTCCTTTGCGAGCAGCTCATGTCCTTCACAACTCGGCACAGATGGTGTGGTGGCCCTTACTTAACCATCGTGTATGCGGTGTGTAGGGTGCCGGTTGAGAGACGACGGTGGAGGTAAGCTTCCCTTGACTCAACCTCTTGCACAAGACCCTTGAGATAACGTGGTCATCTGCCCAACCGCTCTTCTTCTCCTTCAAGATTCAAGGGGAGTGTGGAGGGGGGAAGGGAAAATGTCCACAGTCCTTAACTCAGAAGAACACGGAGTCCCTCGCTTGGCAACGGGAAACGGTCCAGGGTTACAGCGTCTGGGGCAGAGGGCATGTGAAAAGGAAGCATGTGACTAGCAACGACACGCATATTTATTAACACGCCTGTTTGCTGGCAGCCCACTGCGGTTGCAGCAGAGAGGCGCTGTGTGCAGGATCAAGCCTCTCCCCATCCCCCTTTCCAGGGGTCACAGCTGTGGCTCCCAAAGGACTGGAGCTGTCCCTGGACTCACTGGCCAGACCTCCGTTCTTCCCCCCTCCTCCTCCCCCCTCTTCTTCTTCTTCTCCTCCTCCTCCTCCTCCTCCTCCTCTTCTTCTTCTCCTCCTCCTCCTCCTCCTCTTCTTCTTCTTCTTCTTCTTCTCCTCCTCCTCCTCCTCCTCCTCCTTCTTCTTCTTCTTCTTCTCCTCCTTCTCCTCCTCCTCCTTCTCCTCCTCCTCCTCCTCCTCCCCCTCTTCTCCTTCTTTTTCTTCTTCCTCTCCCCCTCCTCTTCTTCTCCTCCTCCTCCCCCTTCTCTTCATCTTCTTCTCCTCCTCCTCCTCCTTCTTCCTCCTCCCCCTTCTTCTTCATCTTCTTCTCCTCCTCCTCCTTCCTCCTCCCCCCTCTTCTTCTTCTTCTTCCTCTCCTCTTCCCTCCTCCTCCTCCTCTTCTTCTTCCTCTCCTCCTCTTCCTCCCTCCTCTCCTCCTCCTCCTCCTTGCTTGCTTTTTAATTTCCCTCTTTGTCTCATCTTGTCATCTCCATGTCATTTCCTTGGCCTGCACGTTCCCACACTGATGGGTGGGCTGCTAGAAACCCTCCAAGGGCGGGAGGGGGGAAGAGAAGAACATCACAAACAGGGGTTGATCAAGGCAGCATAACCACCAAGTGGGTGTTGGCCCTGCCTGATAGAAAACGTGCTTGCAAGCTGGTTTCTAGCTCATCCTGCTGGCGGCCAACCGAGAACTTGTGGACAGCTGCCGTGCTTCGGACAATGTGAGCCAAGTCAGGCCAACTCCGTGGTCCCATCTGCTGAAGGAAAGACTCTTGTGTTGCTGTCCTCATTGATAGCCAAGGGTTGGAGTTTTTGGCCACTCTGGGCTGCCATCTACTGTATGTCCTGATTTTGGGTGCTCTGGAGTTAAAGTCAATTACAGCACGTTATTTTCAGGACCCAGAAAGGGTTTCTTTCTTTCTTTCTTTCTTTCTTTCTTTCTTTCTTTCTTTCTTTCTTTCTTTCTTTCTTTCTTTCTTTCTTTCTTTCTTTCTTTCTTTCTTTCTTTCTTTCTTTCTTTCTTTCTTTCTTTCTTTCTTTCTTTCTTTCTTTCCCTATGAAACACCCTTCCTCCCAAGATTAGACTGTCTCCAATCTTGCTGGATTTGCAAAAACTACAAAGACCTGAATATTTTCCACATGTGAGGGTTGGGGGTTATCTGAGCCCCTGGGTTGTGTTTTTAGTTTATTCAACGGTGGTGGGTTTTTTTCTTTCTAGTGGTAACTATGTCTATGGAGATTTTTTTCCCCAAGAGCAAACTGGGCTTTCTGGCTTTTCTTTGCTTCTCATCCAAGAAGCTTCTTTAGCTCCAAATAACCTAGATATAGCTGTAGATAACCTAGATACCCAAGAGCTGAAAAAGAAAATAATGCCTTAGTAAGACCACTCCTCGAGTCCTGCATCCAGTTTTGGTCACCATACTATAAAACAAATGTTGAGATTCTAGAAAGACTGCAGAGAAGAGCAACCAGGATGATGAGGGGACTGGAGGGTAAAACACGAAGAACGGTTGCAGGAACTGGGTATGTCTAGTCTGATGAAAAGAAGGACTAGTGGAGAAATGATAGCAGTCTTCCAACATCTCAGGGGCTGCCCCAAAGAAGAGGGAGTCAAGCTATTCTCCAAAGCACCTGAGGGCAGGACAAGAAACTAATCAAGGAAAGAAACAAACTAGAACTAAGGAGGAATTCCTGACAGGGAGAACAATTAACCAGTGGAACAACTCACCTCCAGAAGTTGTGAATGCTCCAACACTGGAGGTTTTAAAGAAGATGTTGGACAACCATTTGTCTGAAATGGTGTAGGGTTTCCTGCCTAAACAGGGGTTTAGACTAGAAGACCTCAAGGTCCCTTCCAACTCTGTTATTCTATTCTGTTCTGTACTGTTCTATTCTAGTTCTATTCTGTATTACTGTACTCTCTCTTCTCTTCTCTTCCATATTTCTATTCTATTCTACTCTATTCTTATTCCTATATTCTATTTTATTCCCTATTTCTATTTCTATATATTCCATTCTTATTCCTATATTCTATTCTATTCTATTTATTCTATTTTATTCTTTATTCTTTATTCCAATATTCTATTCTATTCTATTCCATTCCATTCCATTCCATTCCATTCCATTCCATTCCACTTCACTCCACTCCACTCCATTCCATTCTCGGCTGGCCTAGGAATTTCTTGCAGAAACCTAAATCAAAATCGCCCCAAAAGAGCAGAAGGCATGAACTTAAAAGCCAAAACCACAAAAGGAACACAAAGTTATAACTTTCTATAAGAATGGGAGAGATAACCTAGAGCTGGAGAGGAAAGAAGGCGCTAGGGGAGTTGGCCAATGTCTAAGATGCATCAATGGACCAAGCCCAACACAAGATCAGCACTGGGGTTATCTGGAGGCTGTTTCATATTGTCTCATGAGAGACATCATTATCGCATTCATCATAACATGGCACATAAATAATCCAAATCTCCAAGTCAAGGAGTTTCCAAGACATGGACTTCTTCGCTAAGGTCAATGGGAAACGCCATTGTAATGTCATTTTTATCGGCGAGGGCTTCTGTCTGAAGGTTTGCCTAGAGTTGAAAGATAAGACAATGAACTTGTTCCAAAGTTGAGCCTGGTTTTCAAAGGTCCAGAGAGGATAAGAGAGGCATTTGTCTGATCCTAACTTTGAAACAAAATCAGGGAGCCCTTTGGCTTCAGTTGTTTTGAGTTCCTTGTCCCATTTCAATACGCTGAGAAAAACAACCCCAACCTATTTAATTCAGAAAGTGCTTTAGCTGTGACTAACAAATTTCTCTTTGGCCTTTTATCTCTCATTCCTGGTTGTTTTCTTATTCACCAATAATTACTTTAAATGGTACATCTGTTGTCATGACAACAGATTAAAAATCCTTTGTAAAAGTTCTGAAAGTAAGAGCAATCTTCTCCTTCTCCATTCCAATACAGGTAGGTACCTATCTACCTCCCCCCCCCCCATTGTAATCTCATCCGGTGCTTCCTCTTTACCAGGAGATTAATATTCCCAATCCTGGATTCTGAGTTTTATCACAAGGAAGGAACAACATCTTGATTAGTTTAGACTTTTCTGGGTCCTCATTTTTGCAAATCCCTTAAATTCGTTTTTCCCCCCTCCATTTCTCATTCTTTCCTAAGTGTGATTTGTGCGATAGTTTAGGAAACATTTTTTTCCCCCAAACACGTGCATTTTTACTTGCAATATTGCTGATGGCACTATATATTTTAGAAGCCTAAAGTCTCCTAAACGCTATGCATTTCTGTTCCATTTTTCCTTCCTTGCAGTTTTTTTTTTTTAAAGTAGGAAATGCATTGCAGCATTTAGAGCAATTTTCAGCCTTCGTTGGGGTTTGCACGTGGATTTGAAAATGCAAAAGTATAAATCCACAATCAAATCCAAACTGAAGGGGATGTGCCTGAAATGCAGCGTAAAGTAAATAACAGGTAACAGGATTAAAGGCAAAGAGATTGGGCGGAAGGATCCGTGTCTGAGAGATCTTCTATCCATGCAACTAGGTGAATCAACCATCTGCAACTTATGCATGTTACGTTACACCGTGATGTTGTAGAGCATGTGAGAGCATTGTGCTTTGGGCCAAGTGCCTAGCTATGCTAGCATCATGTAGATTTTCTTTGGAAACATAACTGTGTAGATAGATAGATAGATAGATAGATAGATAGATAGATAGATAGATAGATAGATAGATAGATAGATAGATAGATAGATAGATTAGATATTGATGTTGTTAGCTTCCCACTATCACCTTGTAGAATGATGGGTGGCAAATACATTTAATAAAAATAAATATATCTTCCTTCCTTTCTTCCTGTCTCCTCCCTCCCTCCTTCCTCCCTTCCTTTCTTCCTTCTTTCCCTCTCTCTTTCCTCCCTTCCCTCCCTCCCTTCTTTTTCTCCCTCCTTCCTTCCCTCCCTCCTTTCTTCCTTCCTTCCTTCCTTCCTTCCTCCCTTCTTTCTTTTTTCCTACGTTTCCTCCCTCCTTCCTTCCTCCCTCCTCCCTCTCTTTCCTTCCCCCTTCCCCCTCCCTCCCCTTCTTCCTTCCTTCCTTCCTCTCTTTCCTTCCCCCCTTCCCACTCCCTCCCCTTCTTCCTTCCTTCCTTCCTTCCTTCCTTCCTTCCTTCCTTCCTTCCTTCCTTCCTTCCTTCCTCCCTTCTTCCCTTCTTTCTTTTTTCCTACATTTCCTCCCTCCTTCCTTCCTCCCTCCTCCCTCTCTTTCCTTCCCCCTTCCCCCTCCCTCCCCTTCTTCCTTCCTTCCTTCCTCTCTTTCCTTCCCCCCTTCCCTCCTCCCTGTCCCCCTTCCTCCTTCCCTCCCCTTCTTCCTTCCTTCCTTCCTTCCTTCCTTCCTTCCTTCCTTCCTTCCTTCCTTCCTTCCTTCCTTCCTTCGTCTCTTTTCTACCCCCTTCTCCCTTCCCTTTTTTCCTCCCTCCCTCCCTCCCTCTCTTCTATGCCTTTCATACATGTTGGACCACAACTCCCACACTAAGGGTAGTGCAGGCTGAGAGTTCAAGAGGTCTAGGGCATAGCTGGCTGTGGAATGCTAAGCCACTTAATATTCTTCATTCTTCTTTTTAACGAGTGGCAAGAGATAAGGGAAAGTCACTGGGAAAATGAAGCGGATGCTATTTTTCTTCTGACAAAGGCTGGGCTGAGAGGCAAGAATGTGATCGTGAAACTTCCAAGGTCAAGCAGAAGCAATCGTATAATTAGCAACGGCTGACGTTCCAAATAATCTGGGGACAGAATCTTCCTCCGAGAAAGATAGCTTCTTTTTAACGTTACCTTGTTCTCGGCATGGATACACCAGGGGTGTCTCAAAAGGGGCGTTTCTGACGACTTCACTACTTCTGGGGAGAACTTACACCTTAGATCATTCAGATTTATGTCTTTATTCCTCCGTGTTTTCCCTTAGGAACAAGTTCTTTGGAAGACAGTGAAACCTGCTAGCAAATAAGCCTCTGCAAAGCATCGGCTGATGTTCATTCTTCCTGGCCATTTACACTCAACTGGGATTCAATTTTTTTAACAACCGGTTCTGTGGGCGTGGCTAGGTGGGCGTGGCTAGGTGGGCGTGGCCATGTAACTTTTTTTTTTTGGCAGAACCCCCGCCATTTTTTTTTCCTCCCAGGCCTCAGGGCCTTCACCTCCTGGGTGAAGCGGTAAGACAGCAAAGGGGATCCCGCCACAGCTGATTATTGGAACAGCTGATCGTCAGGAAGAAAAAAAATACCTTAAGGAGTGACTGGGTGGGGGAGAATGCAGTCAGCGATGTCCGGCATGTGTGATAAGGACTGACTGGGTGGGGAGGGGAGGGGACGGGCGGACAGAGAGGGGCAGGTGTTGTGGTTCACCAACAGCAGGTGCAGACAGATGAGGTCTCACAGAGCGAGGACTCGGATGAGGGGCCTGCGTGTGATGCAGGGATGGGGCCAGGACCATCAGGGAGTGGAGGGCTGCCTTTGGAGGTTGTGGAGGCTGGCAGCAGTGAGGAAGAGGTCCCCGAGGGGCCTGTGCCCAGTGTGCATGCACACAGGGCTGCTCAAGGAAAGAGCAGCTGAAGCAGCATGGGCGACTCGGGAATAAAGCTGCAAGGTGATGGCCCCTCCTTGAAGAGATAAAAGCCAGCTGAGAAACCGGAGTTCTTTGCAGGAAGCAAAGACGTTTTTGCACTCAAGTTTTGTGGACGTTTGGACTCTCTTAGTTTGTGTTTGGAGACTCCTTGTGTTTGAAATATTTCTTAGTAACTTTATCTAGTGTTCTTGGCAGCCTTGCACAACCTTGGCAAGTCTCGTTCTTATCAGAGACAATTAGTTTGAAACAGCCTTTTTACCGGGAAGGAACGGAATTCGTAAAGAATCATTAAAGATTTTTGCTGTTACCTCCGTTTGGTGTTGGTTTCCTTGGAACAAGGTTTGGGTCAGAATAGTAGGGCCAGCCAGGGACACGATTTGCTGGTTCTCCGAACTGCATGGAATCATAACAACCGGTTCTATAGAACCGGTCCAAATCGGTAGAATCCCACCCCTGGTCTGAAGGCTTCCAGAATTCTTAAGGAGTCTAGCCGGGAATTATGGAAACACAAATCCAGTGAGATTCCTCCTTTTGTGTCCACTTATTATTTCATTAATGGGAGCCTTTGTAAGAAACGTCCAAAAACCCAAGAATAGCAGAGTTGGTAGGGATCTTGGAGGCTTCTGATCCAATCTCCTACTCCAGAAGGAGACCCTTAAACCATTCTGGACAAAGGACGATCCAATCTCTTCTTAAAAGCCTCCAGTGTTGGAGCATCCACAACTTCTAGAGGGAAGATGTCCCCCTGATTAATTGAAACTGTTCTGTCAGAAAAATTTCTCCCTAATTCTAGATTGTTTTTCTTCTTGATCAATTTCCAACCATTGGCTTCTTGTCCTGCCCTCAGGTGTTTTGGAGAATAGCTTGACTCCTCCTCCTTTGTGGCAGCCCCTGAGAGATTGGAAGACTGCCATCCTGTCCTTCTTTTCATTAAACTACACATTCCTGTCCTTCTGAGAAAACGAGACTACAACTACGTGGTCTTGAGAGCCTGTTTTCCCCAAAACAATCTTATTTATTAGGATGCTTGGTGTTATAAAAGGCCTCCCAGTGTCCACCCTTGCAGGCCCAGAAGAATTGAGGTTTCCATCTGCTGACATGTTTGTGGTTGAGTTAGCCATCCTCTTTCCCAATCTAAATTTATGGACGAATGGTTTAGTCTGGTTTGTGCTTGTTTCTTTACCTTCCCACAGTGCTCTGAAAATCCTTTCTTGCTGTTCTCCATTTTGGACCAGGAGTTGGTTTAAAATAAATCAATAAATAACATGCAATTATCTGCAAATTCACATTCCTGGGGCTACTGGAAGGAAGTCATTGCAATGAACAGGACGGAAAGTAATTCAAGAGACATGCTTGTTGATGTCTAAACTTAAATTTGGAAATTTAAAATTATGGGATCTCCTGCTTGAGCAGGGAGCTGGACTAGATGACCTTGCAAGGTCTCTAACAACCCATTCTTGGGGATTGTTGGGGACAAAAGGCTGACTCTGTAAACTGCTTAGAGAGGGCTGTGAAGTGGTATATAAGACTCAATGCTATTGCCCTTCCTTCCTTCCTTCCTTCCTTCCTTCCTTCCTTCCTTCCTTCTTTCCTTCCTTCCCCACCTCCCTCCTTCCTTCCTTTCTTTTCCTTCTTTTCTTTCTTCTTGGTGCCATAATGGTTAGAATGCAGCATTGCAGACTAATTCTGCCCACTTCCAGGAGTTCGATCCTGATCGGCTGAAGGTTGACTCAGCCTTCCCTCCTTCCGAAGTGGGTCAAATGAGGACCCAGATTGTTGGGGGCAAGAAGCTGACTCTGTAAACTGCCTAGAGAGGGCTGGAAAACACTGTGAAGCAGTATATCAGTCTGTTATTGCTATGCTGATATTCTATTATTCTGTCTTATAAATCAGGGAAGCGGTATGCATTTACTTTTGCAAAATGAGAACTTAAGAAACGTTGTCTGATTATTTTCCCCGAATCAGCTTTCAGGAGGTACAACATTTCCCCTAGAGAGGGAACTCTATATATGTCCTTCTGTCCCTACATTTCTTGCCAATAAGCCAAAGATCTCTGTCCAACTGATGAACCCAGCCTAAGCAAGCACGATAGAGACAATCTGATCTCCTCATGCAAAACTTTGTTGAGTCCATCGTTTTGGCACGAATTTAGCAAAACCAGATTAACTATTTCCCGTGTGAACCCGTATAGTTAAAGTTCAGGTTCTCCTTCCCTCCAACTAAGCCACATTGTTTAATGGAGACTCCTGGTACTGTTATGAGAAAATCTTTCAAGCTCTGGTAAACACCTGCTGAAGTGTCCTTGGTTCTCACACCGTCACCCTGATTTCCGGATATGTTTTCTATCTCTCCCTTCCCTCCCTGTACAGGTATAGTATAGGTGGCACCTTGCTCAATAGTAGTAACTGTGAGAGGGATCTTGGAGTCCTAGGGACAGTCATTTAAATATGAGCCAGCATTGCAGCTGACCAAAAAAAGCCAACACAGTTGTAGGCTGCAAAAACAGGAGGATAGGATTAAGATCATGTGAAGTGTTAATGCCACTTTATAATGTCTTGGTAAGGCATTGGAATATTTGCATCGAGTTTTGGTTGCCATGATGCAAAAAGAATCTTGAGATTCTAGAGCTGAGAAGAGGATTAGGGGACTGGAGGTTAAAAGATATAAAAAACGGTTGCTGGAATTGGGTATGTCTAGTTTGATGAAAAGAAGGACTAGGAGAGACATGATAGCAGTCTCCCAATATCTCAGGGGCTGCCCCAAAGAAGAGGGAGTCAAGCTATTCTCCAAGGCACCTGAAGGCAGGACAAGAAGCCATGGATGGAAACTCCTCAAGGAGGGAAGCAACCTGGAATTAAGGAGAAATTTCCTAACAGTTAGAACAATTAATCACTGGATCGACTTGCCTTCAGAAGTTGTAAATACTCCAATACTGAACATTTCCAAGAAGAGATTGGGTAACCAATTGTCCGAAAAGCTATAGAGTTTTCTGCCTAAGTGGGGGGTTAGCCTAGAAGACCTCTAAGGTTCCTCCCAACTCTGTTATTCTATTCTATTCTTCTTTTCTATTCTATTCTTCTATTCTAATTCTAATTTTATTCTCTCCTGTATCCTATCCTTCTGTTGTTGTTCTATTCTATTCTATTCTATTCTAGTCTAGTCTAGTCTAGTCTAGTCTAGTCTAGTCTAGTCTAGTCTTCTCTTCTAGTCTTCTATTCCAATCTTCTATTCTAGTCTTCTATTCTAGTCTTCTACTTTATTCTAGTCTTCTATTTTATTCTAGTCTTCTATTCTAGTCTTCTATTCTAGTCTTCTATTATTCTATTCTAATTCTAATTTTATTCTCTCCTGTATCCTATCCTTCTGTTGTTGTTCTACTCTATTCTATTATTCTAGTCTAGTCTAGTCTAGTCTATATCCTATTCTATCCCCCCCGTAGTTCATTGGCATGCGAAGAAGTGATAATAGTTGCAACAGCAAAAGCGCCTTTGAAGCTTGATAGGCTCTCCAGTTTGCTGACCCAAGGAGAGGTGAGGGACTCAGGATGAATTACAAAGGCAGTTATTATATTAATAACCCTGGAGTGGACTAGAGTGGAAGACGTGGGGAGGCGATAAGGGCTTGCTGTGGGGACTTCCATTAGCAGCATTTAAAGAGAGGCAGGAATGTCAGTTATAATAAGGGGAAATTATTAGTCTGAATGCCTTTGCCTGCTTTGGGCTGAAACTCACAGGGTGACTTGATCAAATCCTCCTCGACGTTCCAACTTCACAGTTTGATGGACATCTGTGCATGGACTCCTGCATTCTTCACCCATGGAAACTGACCATTTAAGTGGGTTTCATTTAAAGCAAATGGACCAGAGGTGATATTCAGCCGGTTCAGACCAGTTCTAGAGAACCGGTAGTGGAAATTTTGAGTAGTTTGGAGAACCGGCCAATCCCATCTCTGACTGGCCCCGCCAACCTCATCTCTTCTCCGCCTCCCATTGAGTCTCAGCTGATCAGCTGGGTCTCCTTTGGTTGCCCTGCCCAGGAGAATGGAGCTGGAAAGCAGGTTAGTGGGGTGGGGAGGGAAGGGGGATTTTGCAGGATCCTTCCCCTGCCACGCCCACCAGGCCACCCCCACCAAGCCTCACCATGCCCACCAAGCCATGCCCACAGAACTGGCAGTAAAAAATTTTGAATCCCACCACTGGAACGAATGATTTAAATGTAGGATCGAAACATGATCTTGGGTGATACACACATGAGGCTATCGCATGGCCTTCATGCCAGTTCCCAAGTGCCTAAGTTTTGACCACATGGCAATGGGAATGCTGCAGTTGATATGTGTGTGAAAAATGGTTGTAAGTTCATTTTTTTCAGTGCCGTGGTCACTTGGGGTGGTCCCTCAACAGTTGGTTGTAAGTCAAGGATGGCCTGTATTTGGATTGTCTCTTTCCCAAGGATCACAGGGGGGAAAAAACCCGTAAGTTGCTCATAAAAGATTCACAGGAAGAGGAATTGCACCTAGCTCTTACGCTCCTTAAGGACTCCTGGTCTGGAGGCCTTTGAACTCAGCTGCTGAAGGAGAAGACTCCTGTAAGTCCCTTGGACTGCAAGGCCATCCAACTGGTCAGTCCTAGAGGAGATCAACCCTGACTGCTCTTTCGAAGGCTGGATCCTGAAGGTGAAACTCTCTTTGGCCACCTAATGTGAAGGAAGGACTCATTGAAGAAGAAGAGTCTAATGCTGGGAACGATTGAGGGCAAAAGAAGAAGGGGATGATGGAGAAGGAGCAGCTGGATGGAATCACTGAAGCAGTCGGCATGAGCTTAAGTGGACTCTAGAGGATGGAGGAGAACAGGAAGGCCTGGAGGAACGTTGTCCATGGGGTTGTGATGGGTTGGACATGACTTCGCGACTAACAACAACTGAACTAGGAGACCTCCATGATCCCTTCCAACTGTGTTATTCTTTTCTTCTGTTCTTTGAGTTATGTTTAGTTATCATCCTCCTTAACGTTACACAGTTGGTGATAAGGATATCACCTGCTGTAACAGGCTCTGGGAAAGTTCATGTTGTTGAGTAGAATGGGATGGAATGGAATAGAATAGGGAATAGGGAATAGAATAGAATAAGGAATAAAGAATAGAATGGAGAGTGGAGTGGAGTGGAGTGGAGTAGAATAGAATAGAATAGAATAGAATAGAATAGAATAGAATAGAATAGAATAGAATAGAATAGAATAGGGAATAGGGAATAGAATAGAATAAGGAATAAAGAATAGAATGGAATGGAATGGAATAGGGAATAAGGAATAGAATAGAATAAGGAATAAAGAATAGAATGGAATGGAATAGGGAATAAGGAATAGAATAGAATAAGGAATAAAGAATAGAATGGAGAGTGGAGTGGAGTGGAGTGGAATGGAATAGAATAGAATAGAATAGAATAGAAAATATGAAATAGAATGGAACAGAATGGAATGGAATAACAGAGTTGTTATTCTTCTCTGCTAAGGTCACAAGAACTGCCAACTCAAAGAAGCCAATGCAATTATGGAGAGGAAGTTCAGTAAGCTGTTGAGTAGGTTTTCTTAAAGTTTCTTTGTGCTCCAGATAGGAAAATAAATAAATAAATAATAACAATCAGTTGCCTTGCTCCCAAAGATATCTGCTCTCGCTCTCTGTTGAACGGTTAACTGTCTCAAGTACAACATACAGTTGTGACTGAAATTGTGACATTTCTGGAGTGTGGAGGTTGATATGATTAAGGTCACAGTCTGAATACATTACTGCTCATCCTGCTTTGATGCTTTCCTACAGGTGCTGATCGTATGCTTTAAACTAAGCATCCCCAAATTTCAGTCTTAAGGTCAGCTTGAAAAAAAAGAATTGCAGATGAAGGATTTCAAAGCCCTTTCTCTTTTTAAAAAAGCAACACAAATAAATAAACACGATACAATAAAAAAAGGAAGCCAACAGAGGTAAGAGTTTAAACTAGTTAAAACAAGGGAACAACGTTCACTTGTGTAAAAAGGATATTTTAGAACCGATGTCCCAGAGGGTTGCTACAACTTAGTGGCTCAGAATGTATCCCGTGTTTGAAAATTTTTTTAAAAGTATGAGAAGATATTTTGTTTTTTAATTGCACTTGAGGATTCAGTTTGGACCTCCTTCTGGAAGAAAGGTTTTTTTTAAAACAAACAAACAAACAAAACAAGATATTGGCACCTCTTCAAGAATTAACTGTAAGAATAATTCATAGATGGTTCTCCATTTCTGTAAAATGGCAACACAGTTTTTCCTAGAGGGTTTCTTCAATTCGTCCAGGCAAATTCTCCTGCTTGGTAGCTAAATCCCTTTAGTTCTTCACTGGGGTTGACAGGTTTTGAGGAAAATGGAAAAAGTCAACATTTCTCTTGAATTATTCATGCCAAGGTAGCTTTCTGTTCCATTTTCCCATTAGGTAGAAAATGGCACAACCCCTCAAATCCATTCTGTTTTGTTATTAGCTACCATGAAGAGGAAAACCTATGCAATTATGAAATGACAATGTTTACAGCTGTTGCAAAAGAGGCCACTAAAAACTTAGCTGGTAACCAAACAGGATCAGCTTTGAGCAGGTCACGCTCTTTGGAATATCAGAGGATTATTTTTCTTGCAAATCAACCATTCTCCGTTGCCTTTTCACACAACTGGAGGTCACAACACACCATCCATAATTAAAGCTTTGGAGGAGGCAGCAGAGGAGGTATAATGTGGAGGCTTTGCCAGGCCCTTATAATAAGGGAACATCCATCAAAAATGGCTCGGTCCAAATTCTCACTGAACAGTGAACACGGTTTTGAATGGGGAGGCAGAAATGGTGCCCAATGAAGCTTACATGATTTTCACGACTTTTTAACGCTTGTCCTAAATTAATATTCCTCTATTGGGGAATTGGCTCTGTGTGAGAGAGAGAGGGAGAGAGGGAGGGAGGGAGGTGAGAGAGAGAAAGAGAGAGAGAGAGTGAGAGAGATGGAGAGTGAGAGAGATGGAGAGGGAGAGAGAGGGAGAGAGGGAGGGAGGAAGGATAGAGAAAGAGGGAGAGAGGGAGGGAGGAGAGAGAAGGAAAGAGAGAGAGAGGGAGAGAGAGGGAGAGAGGGAGGGAGGAGGGAGAGAGGAGAAAGAGAAATACAGAGGGAGGGAGGAAAGAGGGAGAGATGGAGAGAAAGAGAGAGATGGAGAGGGAGAGAGAGGGAGAGAGGGAGGGAGGAGGGAGGGAGAAAGAGAGGGAGAGAGGGAGGGAGGAGAGAGAGGGAAAGAGAAAGACAGAGAGAGGGAGGGAGAAAAGAGAGAGAGATGGAGAGTGAGAGAGATGGAGAAAGGGAGAGAGCAGAGACAGAGAAAGAGAGATGGAGAGGGGAAGGGAAGAGAGAGAGAGGGAGGGAGGAGAGAGAGAGAGGGAGGGAGGAGAGAGAGAGACAGAGAGAGAGACAGAGAGAGAGACAGAGACAGCTTTAATTTTCTTAGATTGTTTCAGCTCCCTTTTGCAGAGTTTCTTAGAAATCAAGTTGCAATGAGTGATTTTGCTTTCCACCTTTGTGTATCTTTGGGGTCTGGAAAGCACAGCCAGCAGTTCAGCCCAGCATGTGGGACTCAGAGCTCCTATGTACCTTGAGGCTATTGGCCCATTTGTGGCAGACTTGAGAGCTGTAGGAAAAACTTTATCCAACTTATTTCTTTGTTTATTCATCATTGCAATTTAGCATAGAGATCCATCTCAAAGATACGGTGCTGCATGGCTCGCAAACAATGGGCGCAATATTAAAAACGATATTAAAAAATAGCAATGCAATGCAACCCTTTAAGAATAATATAATCCACGCAACTGCATGAGGGTCCTTACAGAGTCCTCTAGGAGGTCTTCTAATCCAACCCTCTGCCCAAGCAGGAGGCCCTGTACCATTCTGACAAATGGCAGTTCAGTCTCTTCTTGAAATCTTCCAGGGACGGAGCTGCCACAACTTCTGAAGGGAAGTTGTTCCACTGGTTAACTGTTCTCACCACCAGGAAGTTTCTCCTTAGTTCTAGGTTGGTTCTCTCCTTGATAAGCTTCCATCCATTGCTTCTTGTCTTGCCTTCCGGTGCTTTGGAGAATAGCTTGACCCCCTGTTCTTTCTGGAAACTCTTCAAATATTGGAAGAGTCCAAAAATATTGGAAGTTGTGGGGTGCTCCATCACTGGAGTCTTTTAGGAAGACTGGACAACCATTTGTTCAGAATAGTATAGGGCAGTGATGGCGAACCTTTTCAGCATTGAGTGTCCAAACTGGAACGCAGGCACATGGGCACATGTGTGCAAGTGCTAGAGCGCCAGAAACCCAAAGACCAGCTGACCTGCACATGTGCCCACAGAGAGGTCTCTGCATGCCACCTCTGGCATGCATGGCATAGGTTTGCCATCACGGGTTTAGGGCAGTGGTGAGATTCATTTGTTTTACTACTGGTTCTGTGGATGTGGCTTGGTGGACATGGCTTGGTGGTCATGGCAGGGGAAGGATATACTGCAAAATCGCCCTTCCCTCCCCACCCCATTAACCTGCTTTCCAGCTCTGTTCTCCTATGCAGGGCAATCAAAGGAGACCCAGCCGATCAGCTGGGACTCAATGGGAGGCAGAGAAGAGAAGGGGTTGGCGGGGCCAGTCAGAGGCAGTATTGGCTGGTTCTCCCAACGACTCAAAATTTCCACTACCGGTTCTTGAGAACCGGTTTGAACCGGCTGAATACCCACCTCTGGCTAGAAGACTCCTAGTCTTTCTTTTCATTAAACTAGACGTACCAGTTTTAAACATAAGGAGCTTTTGCCACGATGCACTTCGATGCCTTCCTTTCAGGTTTCCTGGAAGGCAGGTGAGACAACCTACCTTTGTCCCTGCACCACCTGTCCTGCTACCTCGTTTTTCTCAGACCGTCACTCACGTCCTATGCGGCCCTGGCCCTGCCACTTTGCTACCTGCATCACCCACATTACGCCTCTGTGAACGAAAACACCCAGAGAACCTGCTGCATTTTTCATGCCTTTCCTCTTTATCAGATGACGAGAGGGCCGCTCTCCGAAAGAGAGACAGGGATGCTGCGCGTCGATTGCTGTCAATTTTAATTCTTCTTCTGGTGGGCGTCGGATCTATTGCTTGCTTGTGTTTTTCTGATTGGTTGGTCCAATAAAACCAGACGCTGGCAAAACATTGGAAAAAAATAGAAGAGCATCTTTCTTTCGATCGATAGAGTACAGCTTCGACTAAACCATGAAGATAGCCGCAAAGTTATCTTTATAGGAAGGAACATTAATGAACGGTGGCTTTATTCATGTTTCATCTCTAACTTTATTTATGCCAACAATATAAGGTTTAAAAGATTAACTCGGACTGTTCAGATAGATTTTCCTTTTTTTTCTTTTTCTATATCTTTCATTGGTTTTTTTCTTTGTATGCAATATGTGCTGAAAGAACAGTGTACTGTCTGGCTCAATTCGTTTCCATCTTAAGCTCCTAATTTCTACTTCTGTTCTCCAACCATTGGTAAAATAAGTCCCAAAGTATTCTTTGTCTCCTTTTTCTTTTTATCTTCAGTATTAATCTGTCCATTTCTGCACAGTCCAATATTTTTTTAATGACACCTTCTTCTGTAGGTGTTTCCTTGCTCTTCCAATGTGCAAATATAATCCGTGCAGCTGTTAAAACATGTAATGTCTAATATACATTCTCTTTACCATATTTTTCTGGTATTTGGTGGGTTTTTCAATAGAAACACCGGGCCTAGGTGTTTTTTTTAAAAAAAAAACCTGCAGGATTGCTTACAATTCTAACTTGTTTAACATTTTTTGATTGAGTTATAAAATGAAATAAGATACAAAATATGAAAGTAAATAGGAAAACGGTGGGGAGGAAGAAGGGGACGAGAAGTGAGAAAGGATAAGAGAAAAGAAAAAGAAACTTTGACTTCCAACTCTCTCTGTTGCAGTAAAATAAGATGTTAACATCAAATCACAACTTTTTGTTTTTTTCATAATAATATGAACAAGCCATTTCTATAGAGATTTATCAGTCTAATCAGTAAAAACCCAAAATCGGAGTTTTATTCTTTTCCATTTCAAGCACAAAATTCAGAAGCAGTCTCTCAAGTGGAAACCAAAGTACTTATGTTCTTTTCTTTAATCAAAATAGTCAAATTGGCCCTTTCAGCCAACTCACTTAACCGGTTGCTACATCGGTAACTGCGGGACATGATAGCAGTATTTGAGGAGCTGCCACAAATAAGAGGAGGGGTCAAATTATTCTCCAAAGCACTCAGAAGGCAAGACAAGAAACAATGGATGGAAACTAATCCAGGAGAGAAGCAACCTGGAATTAAGGAGAAACTTCCTAACAGTGAGGACAATTAACCAGTGGAACAGCTTGCCACCAGACGTTGTGGGTGCTCCATCATTGGAGGTTTTTAAAAAGAGATTGGATAGCTATTTGTCTGGAATAATATAGGTCCATGATGGCAAATCTATGGCACGCGTGCCACAGGTGGCACGCAGAGCCATTTGTGCGGGCACGCAAGCCCCAGCCAAATTTACCTGCACTGTGTATGTGTGGATCTCCCAGCTGATTTTAAGCCCATTTCAGGCCATGTTTGCCCTCCCAGAGGCTCAAGTGAAGCCTCTGCAGCCTCGGCAAACCAAAAAACAGGCCTGTTTCATCACTTCCGGTATATGGAGGTCGAAAAACGGGCCCATTTTTTGGCCTCCCGGGGCTGCAGAGGCTTCCGTAGAGCTTTGGGAGGCTGAAAAAGGACTCAAATGAGCTGAAAATCAGTTGGGAGGTGAACGCATGTGCTGTGCAGGTAAGGGGGTGGCGAGGGGGAGTGTTGTGCGTGCATGCGCAGGGAGGGCAGATGCAGGGGGGGAATTCTACTTATTCGCTAGAACCGGTTGTTCACATTCTAAGCAGTTCGGAGAGCCGGTTGTTAGAATAAATTACTGGCCTAATCCTGTAAGGAAGGCAGGAAGGAAACATTCTGGGGTTGCTTACAGAAACTGCCTCTCCGTTAACCCTTATTACATTCTTGGCAGGACTAGACTTCCTGTCTCAGGAACTTCTCTGGAGTTTTTTTCCCTCCTTTGCTGGTATTTTGCTTGTGTGGAGTGACCATTCAAAGTTACTATGGCCCTGAAAAAAGGGACTTATGACCCTTTTTCACACTTACTACTGTTGCAGCATCCCCACAGTTATGAGAGGCCAGGCGAGGAGATGAGTGCCTCGATGTGGGTGATATTGAGTTGGCCACGCCCAGCCAATCACATGACCACCAAGCCACGCCCACCCAGTCACATGCCCACCAAGCCACGCCCACCACCTAAGCCATGTCCACAGAACCGGTTGTTAAAAATTTGAATCCCACCCCTGGGTGGGTGCATCGAATTGTGGGTGCCAGCACACGTGAAGCCCCCCCTCCCCCCAAGGTCCCTTCCAATCTGTTATTCTGTTATTTTGCAACATAAGACAAAACTTCCAAAGCAACTCGAAAGAAAGAGAGAAAGAGGAAAACAACAGTCTTGATATATTTGGAATTTATGACCTTTCATCCGAAAAGCATCTCATCCTTCACCACTGGCCCAGTGCAATCCACATGCAGGATTTTTGCAGACGGTGGATACCAAACGCCTCCAAGATGAAAAGCTGAGAAAACAGTTATTGTCTTACTGGTGGGGAAAACATATATGACTCATGCAGTTTTCTTTGCATTAGCAGTTCGGAAGATTGGAAATAAATTTGCTTCACAAAATGTGGTGATGGCAGATATCACAGGGACCGACTTGCCTTAATGGCTGGCACGCCCAAAATTTCATCCCTGGCTTTTATTTTTATTTTATTATCTTTCTTCATTCGGCATTGGATGGGATGTAACTGCTTTTAAACTGCGTGCTACTCGTTGTTTTCACTGCAGATCTAAAATAACTTATTTCCCTCTTTTGCAATTTAAGGGTAGTCACAGTGGAGGAAAAAGTTCCTAAATATTTCTGTCCCGAAGGTACTGTACGTAATTGTCTGGAAGATCTGATTTTTATATTAGCATCTACATTGGAGGTCATGGAGATATATTGGATGTTGACACCCAAACATTCGGAGAACTCCAGAAGCATGAATGCAAAATGTGCATCCATGGGAGCAAACGAATAAAATAAAATAGGTATATACTATACAGTTAGAGAAAATGTCAGATAAAAAGAAGAGGCTTGAAATACAAAATGTTTTGAAGAAACATAGAATTGAAAAATGGCATTCTGGGAGTTGAAGTTGTACAATGTTAGCGCCCGTGGTGGGATTCCAATTTTTTTACTACCGGTTCTGTGGGCGTGACTTGGTGGGCGTGGCAGGGGAAGGAGACTGTAAAATCTCCAGTCAGAGGTGGGATTTGCCGGTTCTCTGAACTACTCAGAATTTCCACTACCGGTTCTCCAGAACTGGTGAGAACCTGCTGAATACCCGCCTCTGATAGAGACTATCAATCAGGTTAATGTTATATATCCTTTGTAAATTAGGCTACATACAAACCTAGGAAAGGAGATGGGTTGGGCTGATATTTTATTTTCCTGCTTACCTTTTCTAAACACGCAGCTGATAGTTGGGAGCAGGTTCTCTGTGTGCATTAAGCCAATTATGTTGCTTAATTATGATCGGCTGGGTAAAACACCAAGCCACAAACTGTGGGTCTAACCACATGTAAAACCCAACACAAATAAACCTCCGTTTGACTCAGCTCCTACTGTGAGTTGAGTAATACATCTTTGTTCTGTTTGGGAAGGCTGACCTATTCAGGTGAATTCTATTATGATGTCTTTCTTCAGTTCAGTTAATTTTCTGGCGCTGGCTCTGCCTACAGATTAGCTTATTGCTAACATCATAAACCTTCGGCGCTGTTTGTCCCCATCGGAGAGCTGCAACTTCAGTGTGCCTCAGAGAAACTCAGGAGAAAATAACTCTTTCCTGTTTCTCTTAATCCTGTTTAATTATTCCATTTTAAAGGTAAAGGTTCCCCTCCTTGCACATCCGTGCTAGTTGTTTCCAGCTCTAGGGGATGCTGCTCATCTCCATTGCAAAGCCGAAGAAGAGCCAGCATCTCCATGTCCGAAGACGTCTCCATGGTCATGTGTCTGGCAGGACTAAATGCCTTTGAAGGCGCATGGAATGCTGTTCCCTCCCCACCAAAGGGGTCCCTATTTTTCTACTTGCATTTTTTACATGCTTTTGAACTGCTAGGTTGGCAGAAGCTGGGACAAGGAACGGGAGCTCGCTCCGTTACATGGTGCTGGGGATTCGAACCGCTGAACTGCTGACCTTCCTGATCAACAAGCTCAGCGTCTGAGCCAAAAGATCAGTTGTGGGGAAGGATGGTTCAACATTGCTTTAAACCAGGCTTCAGCGTGAAGGTGGGTGGACTTCAACTCCCAGCTTTCCCCAGCCAGCTTGAGTTGAAAATCCACCCATCAACAAGTCGCCCTCTGGTTGAGAACACAGCTTTAGGCCAAGCAAACAAGAAGGGCCAGTAGCAGACTTGAAAATTAGATCTATTCATTGTGTTGCATGCACACAAGAAGAAGGGCTTGGGTTGCAAAGCTGCAGCCACTGTCTTGTAAATGTTGACTCCCCCGTGGAAGCTGAGTGTTGTGTTTCGCTGGCAGCGGGTGTGGATGGCTGAGGTCTCGGAGAATGAGGACTCGGATGAGGGGCCTGTGTGTGATGCAGGAGTGGGGCCAGAACCATCAGGGAGCGGAGTGCTGCCTTTGGAGGTTGTGGAGGCTGGCAGCAGTAAGGAAGAGTTCCCCGAGGAGCCTGTGCCCAATGCACATGCACGTAGGGCTGCTCAAAGGAAAGGGCAGATGCAGCAGCAGCGGCGACTTGGGAATAAAGCTGCAAGGTGATGGCCCCTCCCTCCACAAGAATCCTGGTGGGATTCTTTGCAGGAAGCAAAGAAATTCTTGCACTCAAGCCTTGTGGATGTTCAGAATATCTGGGCTGGTGTTTGGAGACACTTTGTGTTTGAAATATTTCTTAGCAATTTTATCTAGTGTTCTTGGCAGCCTTGCACAACCTTGGCAAGGCTCATTCTTATCAGAGACAATGAGTTTGAAATAGCCCAGTGATGTCTTCAGGGCATGATCAATAAAGTCAACAAGATACTTGAGTCCTGGTGGATCACCACTTAGGTAGGAGCCAGATGTGTGCTGCAGCTGCCAAAAAAAGCCAATGCAATCCCAGGCTGCATCAACAGAGGAATAGAATCAAGATCACATGGAGTGTTAGTAACTGCTTTATATTGCACTGGTAAGATCACACTTGGAATACTGTTCCTTTCTCCCTCCCTCCCTGAAACTCTCTTCCCTTCCTTTATTCCTTCGTTCCTTTGTTCCTTCCTTTCTTCCTTCCTTTCTTCCCTCCCTCCCTCCCTCCCTCCTTCCTTCCTTCCTTCCTTCCTTCCTTCCTTCCTTCCTTCCTTCCTTCGTTTTGTCTCAGCGATACTAAAATCTAGTTATTTTTTATTAATTATTGTTACCTATCAGTTCCACCTTTCTTCTAGAAACTCAAGGCAACAAAACACGGGAATTTCCTGCATTTTTATCCTCGTAACAAGGCAGGTTGGGCTGTCCCCCAAGTAACCCCCCCAAAAATTGAATCCTGGTTTCCTATGCCCCAGGACTGCATTTAAACCAGCACAACTTATTTTCCATTTTGCTTTTACAGGGTTTTATTTAAATTTCCCTTCTGCCCTGTTTCTACTGTATTCTGCATTTGTTTTTGTTTTTACATTCTCAAAAAAAAAACATATTCAAAGAAGGATTTTTAACGTATATTTAGATCTGGCTTCTCTCAAAATATCTCTTTCAAACACAGTACCCTGAATTACAACAGTGGGGGAAAGTGCAAAATATGGGAAAGAATAGCCATGCTGTGTGAAGTTTGCTCTTCCTCCATACCTTCCCAATATCTTGGTGCTGGCCCACCTGTTTGTAACAACTTCGACGTGGTTCCTGGGAATCTGGGGACTCAAGAAACATCTGGAGACTGAAGATACAGCCTATGCTATTCCAGTTAGGAATTCACCAAGTTTTGATGGGGATCAATGTATTCCTAGGATCCAACCTAAAAGCATCCAAGAGTGCTCAGCCCTCCTCAGCCCAACAGGCCAGCCTGGTTTCCTTCATCCTTCAGCCAATGGGAGTTGTAGTTTGTGCAGGTTGACCACTTCTTCAGCCACAGTTAGGAGTGCCACGTGAGACAGCCATCCCTGACCCAGATGACCCTGACCCAGAGCAAAACTCTGGAGACTGGTTTTCAGGCAGGGGATTGGGAGGGAATGTGGCTTTTCAGGAGAGAAAGAGGAAGGAAGGAAAGGAAAGGAAAGGAAAGGAAAGGAAAGGAAAGGAAAGGAAAGGAAAGGAAAGGAAAGGAAAGAAAGAAGGAAGGAAAGAAGGAAGGAAGGAAGGAAGGAAGGAAGGAAGGAAGGAAGGAAGGAAGGAAGGAGGGAGGGAGGGAGGGAAGGAAGGAAGGAAGGAAGGAGGGAGGGAGGGAGGGAGGGAGGGAGGAGGGAGGGAAGGAAGGAAGGAAGGAAGGAAGGAAGGAAGGAAGGACAGAGGGAAGAAAGGAGAGTTGAGAGGGAAGGAAGGAAAAGAGGGAGGGAGGAGAGGAAGGAAGGAAGGAAGGAAGGAAGGAAGAAAGGAGAGTTTCAGGGAGGGAGGGGGGAGGGGGGAAGAAAGGAGGGAGGGAGGAGAGAAAGAGGAAGGAAGGACAGAGGGAAGAAAGGAGAGTTTCAGGGGGGGAGGAGGGAGGGAGAGAAGGAAAGGAGGGAGGGAGGAGAGAAAGAGGAAGGAAGGACAGAGGGAAGGAAGGAGAATTGCAGAGAGGAGGGAGAAAGGGAGGAGAGAGGGAGGGAGGAAAGAAAGAGGAAGGAAAGAAGGACAGAGGGAAGGAAGGAGAGTTGCAGGGAGGAGGGAGGGAGGGAGGGAGGGAGGGAGGGAAGAGAAAGGAAGGAAGGCATTAGGACTTGACCACAAGGTAAGAAGAGGGGTAGGAAGTCCCTCCTGCATCAAGGCAGCATCTGCAGAAGAACGGCACAGGAACCTTTTGCCAATCTGATCTGGAACCAACCAAAGGCTGATGGCAAAGCTTTGGCCCACCAAGAGCCCCTGGCAGTTCTCCATGGTCATCTCCCGGGTAGCAGTCGCCATGGGGACAAGGCTTCTTCAGAAGCCCCTTCAGATGTCCTTTTCCTTCAGGATGAGACCCATCTGCCCAGTCATCGCTGCTGGGGCCTAACCAAAGTAACATCATTGATGTTTCCAGAGGAGAAAATAGCATTACCTCCGAAGAAGGTAATTTCCGAGGGACGTTTCCCCTCAGGCAGCCTTGCTTGCTCACTCTCCTCTTCCCTCTTGCTCTTCTCCCTGGTGGTGCCTGCCTGGCAATCGAATTATCCTCTTTCTCAGACTCTCCTTGACTGGGTCCTGCAGATTTCAGAGAGGCCTCCTGCCGGCAGAGTCTTCCTGCTCGGATAATAGCACAGTAATACCTCCTTCAAATCAAATCCAGCTCCTTCCTTCCTGGACAGGTCCCTGCGTTTTCCTGGCAACCATTTGGAAAGGTCTCATCATGGCTTTCTTTGGGATGACTCATAATTTCTTGGCCTAGCCTGTAGCCCCTGAGATTTCTTGGTTGTCTCCCTTCCAAAACATTATCCGGACCTGACCCTGCTTAGATTCCCACCCCGAGCACAGCTAGGCTGAGACCACTGCCGACTGATTGGACACAGAGTTAACTTATGAAATCAATAAATCAATATGTGGGTAGACTTTAAGAAAAAGAGAGGACTGTCCTGCCTTCAACTTTCCACAAGAATCATGTCTCTACTCCCCCCCCCCCCTGCAAAGGTGGTCTAAAATGGGAATAGGAAAACGTCACAGTTCATAATCACTGAGGGGGACGTGAAAGAAGATGACGGTGAAATAAGCTCAATGATTTCTTCAAAAGCTTAAATGGAAACTGTCCAATTCTAGGATTTCTCCAGATTAGGTAACTGTCATGTCCCTGTTGGAGTCTGACTCTGAGGGAGAGATGGAACAGCTGACAGGGAGTGGGAGGTGGCTCCGGTGGTTGTGGAGGAAACTGGAGAAGGGCACAGACCAGATTGGCATTCAAAGGAAGACCCAGGCCCACCCCCTCTTCATCCTAGGGCATGCAGGAGGAGCGGATAAGGGAGAAACATGAGTGGTGTGGTCTACGGGGGAGAAAGGGGCCCTGATCCCCTTCATGGGCTGGGCTGCAGCTGGGAGGACTGCTTAAAAGGACAAACTGCGCATGGCAAAGTTGCTGGAAGCAAAGCATGCATTCTTGTCAGAGCTTATCTGTGTTTTGGCTTCCTCCCAACTGTGGTTGCTGAGTTATCTGGTAGAAGTCTGCAATTAATCATCCTTGCCTGCCGTAGTAATTCCTTCAGTGTGGTTTGTATTGGGTTTTTAATTTTGCATTAACTTTACTTTGGGTGTGGACTGCATTGAATCCCTCTGTAAACTGTTTTGTTTAAGAGTTTGATATCCTGACGAGGATAATTGGACATTGGGGCCAAGTTGGAGGCATTAAAGGGACTTCTATTTTTGTGACTTAGTTATTTTTGTGTCACGCCCCGGATCACCACAGCCAGACTTTGAGTTTTGAAGCCGATTCCAGGCCTTGGTAGACCTGAGGGAGCCTTAAGGCCTTTCTAAAGATGAGCTGGTTCCCACCAAGCTTCTCTATCTTCGCCTGAATCGAAGCAGTGGGAAAAAGTTGGGACGGACACATGAATCGCAACTATCTCTGCATCGTTGAACTGCTGTGGACCATGGGATCTGTGGTTCCACTGATCTCCGGTGCTCCAATTTTTTTAATGCTCTTCTGTCCGTCTGTCTCTTTTTCTGTGCTTCACTCATCAGTATCTCCACAGCCCATCCTGAAACAAGGACAAGGAATAAGGCTGGGCAGGAGAGGAATTGCGGTCTTGAGGGCCTTGAAACACCAGAGGTGGTATTCAGCCGGTTCAGACCGGTTCTAGCGTACCGGTAGCGCATATTTTATCCGGTTCAGAGAACCGGCAAATACCACCTCTGGCTGGCCCCACCCACCCACTCCTGCTGTTATGTCTCCTATATTTCTTTGTTTTTTAGTTCAGCTGAGCTTAAAAAGACTCCGGGCAGTGCACCAAGTTGACAGAGCTCTGTATTTTTGCCACGTGTGTGAAGCTCAGCTGATTCACACTATTGCTGCACCTCAGCTAAACTTAAAAACACTCCGGGCAGTGCACCAAGTTGACAGAGCTCTGTATTTTTGCCACACGTGAGAAACTCAGCTGATTCGCACTATTGCAGCGCCTCAGCTGAGCTTAAAAACAAGCGAAGCAGCACACCAGGTTGACAGAGTGAAGTGTGCGCACACATAGAACTGATAGGGAAAAATTTGGAAACCTACCATTGTCAAACACCCTCAATTAATTCTCTATTACATCTCTGAGGTGTTATTCTTTATTTACTGGTTTGTTACACTTCATTAATTAAAAAGAAAAACTTGGTGTCTTCTTCTCAAGCTGTGGCGAAGCCCCCGGAACCACCAATGTTAGCCGCACCTGAGCCAAGCCAGCCACCTGCAGTTCTCCCGATCCTGGCTGTAAGTCCAGCAAGCTGCATCCCTCTATCTTATATATTGCCGAACGATGAGGGGCTACGAGGTGCCAGTTCTCTTCCTTTGCCCTGCCAATCACCTTTGCTACTAGGACAATTAATATTCTCCCTCCTGTCGGGGAATAGCAGCCAACCAGGACACCGATATCGATTCAGGGGAGATGAAAACTCGATTAACTTTTAAGACTCTTTGCGATCGGGGTAAACATGGAGACAAGGCCGCTGGATGCAATACAATTAAGGGGAAATGCAATTCCTCTTAACAAGCCTGCATTAAAGAGATCAAATTGGAGAGGAAACCATGTCTGCTTCAATTACGGGCTTGATGTTTAAAAATCAGAGGATGCTGGGTCTGCTCTGGAGGGGTTTAAACCCACATATTATTTTCAGGGGGGGTTAACATGATCCCCAAAAGACTCCTCTCCGCTTCTTAATGCAGCTTGAGGTTAACCTCAGAAAGGCTTCCCTCTAGAACAGGGGTCTCCAGCTTTGGCAACTTTAAGTCTGGAGGACTTCAACTCCCAGAATTTTGCTTTGCTGGTTGGGGATTCTGGGAGTTGAGGTCCGCCAGGCTTAAAGTTGCTGAAGTTGGAGACCCCTGCTCTAGAAGGCATGGAGGCAGATCAGAAGGAAGGAGTTTAGGAGTAATTTCTCAAAAGGTGGCTGGGGTTTTTGTTCCAAGACTTTAAAGCCAGAATAATTTTGCAGGGGGTGGGGGGAAAGCAAGATTCTTCTGGGGTTTTTTTTATTTTTATTTAATGCTGTTTCCACTGCATTGTATGGACATTTAGAACGATGAGGCATTAATTAATTATTTTTTAAAAAAACTTCTTATTCAAGTAAAGCTGCACATTTGGGGTTAGGGTTAGGCTTTTTTTAAAAAAAAACATACAACAATTTATATCATTTATTTTCTTTTATGTCTCTTGCAGTTATAGTTATAGCGCTATATCTTGAAGGTGCTCCATGCTTTTAACAGAATGACAGAATTACAAAAATAATAATAGCAGAATAACAGAAAATCAGAATAACAGAAAAACAGACTAATGGAATGAATGATGGAAAACAGGATTGGAAGGGACCTTGGAGGTCTTCTATTCCAGCCTCCTTCTCAAGCAGGAGACCATATACCATTCCAGACAAGTGGCTGCCCAGTCTCTTCTTAAAAACCTCCAGTGATGAAGCATCCCATAATTTAACAGATAACAGATAATCAGAGTTGGAAAGGACCTTATAAGTCATCTAGTCCAACCCAACGCCCAAGCGAGAAACCCTACTCCATTTCTGACAAATGGCAGTCCAGTCTCTTCTTGAAGGTCTCAAGTGATGGTGCTCCCACAACTTCTGAGGGCAACTTCTGTTCCATGGGTGGATTGTTCTCACTTTTTTATTTGGAAGCAAGCTGTTCCACTGATTAACCCATTGTTCTTACTACCAGGAAATATCTCCTTAGCTCTAGATTTCTTCTCTCTTTGACAAGGTTAAACTCCTTGATAAGATTAAACTCAATAGAAGTCTCACAAGAGTAGCCAGCTAACAAGGAAGATGTTAGATGCACGCAAACGGCATAGGGATTAATTGGCCACAATGTCAATGGGTTAAAAGTGAATGGAGAATTTGCTGACATTTCTTCCTCGTCCCAGAAAGCTCAGGATCAGCCTTTATGACAACCAAGCCTCCTCTGGGACTTCACAAGTCCCCATTTCCAGATGGCTGAATCTTGCCTAATGTTCACGCCAACCAATTAAGCCAACAGAGGTACAACTTCCTGTTATTTCTTTTCCTGGAGCCAACTTGAGGCTGGATTTGTGAAATCCAAAAGGATACGTTCAATGGTTGGGATTCAGATGGTTTATACCGGTTTGAGAGAACCGGTTGTTAAGTTTCTGAGCACTTTGGTGAACTGGTTGTTGGAAGAAATCATTAGAGCAGAGAACCGGTTGTTAAATTATTTGAATCCCATCACTGAAATTAAGTTATTTGCCAGGCAAGGAACCAAAGGGGTCGATAAAGAAAGTTTCTCCCCACAGCAGACTAACACTGCCAAGCAAGAGATTCTACAGGTTTTCTAGTTCAAGAGTCTCCAACCTTGGCAACTTTAAGCCTGGAGGACTTCAACTCCCAGAATTCCCCAGCCAGCAAAGCTGCCTCTCCACATTAGCCAAACTAAGCACCACCTTACCATAAAAAACAATCATGGAATCATGGAAGCATAGAATCATATAGGGCTAAAAGGGGCCTTGGAGGTCTTCTAGTCCAGCAGTCACCAACCAGTGGGCCATAGCCCACTGGTGGGCTGTGAGAAAATTTTGGTGGGCTGCAGAGAAGTCACACCCCCAGAGCATGCCCCAAAAGCAATTAATCCAGGCTGAACAGAAACATAAGACTGCGCCGCCCACATGGCCTACAGGAACCCTCCCTGTCCACTCACTCCTTACCAGGTAAACTTGCCTGCTAAACTGCTATTTTTCCTTTTTCCAACCATCATCTGTTCTGCTGTGCTGGGAGGTTTAGATTAGCTAGGAAGCAGAAAATGGTTGGATTTCTTGCTTTCTGGCTAGTCTTTAGATCTCCGGCTCTGCTTTTAAGCAGAGCCGAACCTCCCTTAGGACTGAAGGTTCTATTATTCAGTGCAGACTCACGGCAAGCAAATTTGAGAGACTGAGCTAGCCGATGGCAGATAGATAGATCACTGAATGATTCTGTGAGCAACTCAATCCGTCTGCCTGCTTTGCCTGATTTTGGTTAAAAGTTGCTCTTTTTTTATAAAAAAAAAATCAATATTTATATAAATATTTATAATATTTACATACAAGCCATGCCAAGCCAATCACATGACCATCAAGCCACACCCACAAATTAGGCCATGCCCACAGAACCGATTAGTGGTCCCTGGGATTTAAAATTATGAGTTTGGTGGTCCCTGAGGTCCAAAAGGTTGGCGACCCCTGTTCTAGTCCACCCCCATGCCTAAGGTTGGAGTCCTTATTCAAACGTGGACAAATAGTCGTCCAATCGTTTCTTGAAAAGCATCAATGATGCACAGCAAGGAGAAAAAAGGAAGAAGAGATGGTTAAATGGATTGCCTTACTCAAAGAAAAGAACATACCTCATTCTGTTTCCAAATCACTTCTGGGATTTTGTACTTGTGATGGGAAAAACAAAACTTTGATTTTGGCTTTGCCGATTAGATAGGTTTGTTGTTAAGGAAGTGGCTAGTATGCATTATTGCATAAAAGTAAAAAGTTGAGGCTGTGATGTTATTATCTTCTACTGTGCTAAAAAGAGTTAGAAGTCACTGCCTTTTTCCTTTTACCTTTTCCTGCCTTAGTTTCCCTTTATTTTCATTTTCTTTGTATTTTATGTTTTGATCAATTAATAACAATTCAATACACAAAAAATGGAAAACACCAGGGGATGGAGCATTCACAACTTCTGGAGGCAAGTTGTTCCGCTGGTTAATTTTTCTCACTGTCTGGAAATGTCTCCTAATTTCTAGGTTGCTTTTCTCCTTGACTAGTTTCCATCCGTTGCTTCTTGTGCTGCCTTCAGATGGTTTGGAGAATAGCTTGACTCCCTCTTCTTTGGGGCAGCCCCTCAAATATTGGAAGACTGCTCTCCTGTCACCCCTTAGTCCTTCTTTTCCTTAAACTAGACGTACCAGTTCCTGCAACCGTTCTTCACGTTTTAGCCCCCAGTCTCCTAATCTAGTCTCAAGCGATGAATAATATCAGCGTTCCAGCACTTAAGAGGGTGTCTTAAGGATCATGGACAGAACTATTTTTCATTGCCACAGCAACTAGGACCAGAAATAGCAGGTACAAGTTGCATCTGATGAACAGGGACATCGTATAATGGGAACTATTGACGTGGTGGATTCTCCACCTCTGGAAATTTATTAAGGTGAGGCTGGGCAGCCACCACTCCAAGATGCTTTAGTTGGTTCTTCTGCACGTTATGGAAGATTGGCGAAGATGGTCCATCAGATCTGTCCTCTAACAGGTTAGCAGAATTGGAAGGGACCTTGTAGATCATCTAGTCCAACCCCCTGCCAAGCAGGAGACCCTACTACACCATTTCTGACCAATGGCAGCCCAGTCTCTTCTTGAAAGCCTCAAGGGATGAAGCTTCCACAACTTCTGAAGGCAACTTTTGTTCCATTGGTTGATTGCTCTCACTATCAGAAAATCTTATTTCCTGGTTGAATCTCTCCTTGTTCCGTTTCCACCCATTATTCCTTGTCTGGCCTTCCATTTTTCCCCAAATCTACAAAGTCTTTGGTGTTTTCCAACTCAATTTGTTTTCTATGATTCCACTAGAATGTTTTCCTTTTGCTTTGGCTGCGGTTTTTCCCAACCTCAGCAACTTTAAGATATGTGGACTTCAACTCCCAGAATTCCCCAGCCAGCGCATGGAGTGGCAGTTGTAGTTGAATACACAATGGGACAGTCTACGTTGGAGCAGATATTTGCAAAGATTTTAGAGGAGCAAGGCAATTTGAGCGCACTGCCAGTTTCCAAGCTATAGGCATGCTGTTCTGATGCGAACTCCGGAGATATTTCTTCCATGTAAAGTGAACCAGGGAAAAAAAAAAATCAGCGGTGACTCAGGGAACCGTGGAACATGTTTCCTCGAAGGCGTCTGATCAAAAGGCTTCATTGAAGCACCTCTTCAAAATGATGCTCCAGACAGAGCAAAGAGGCACTCCCAAGTTCTTCCCACTGATTTCAGGCCGTCGGGGAGTCAGGCTGGCTGCCCTACTTTGATGCTTTGTGGAGGCCGTGGCTGAGGCACGGGGAAACCCTGTCGGGGGCTGATCCCACAGGCTTCCTGGCCGTTGTAATTGGGACTGCATCAAAACCAGCCCCCCCCCCCCCCCCCCTCTTTGCATTCACCGACCCAGACTGGGAAACCAAAATCATGTGTGCTAATCTTAGTTTTATTGTTAGGTTACGGTAACAGTTATAGAAAGTCTGAATGTACATTCCCTTCCTTCCTTCCTTCCTTCCTTCCTTCCTTCCTTCCTTCCTTCCTTCCTTCCTTCCTTCCTGTCTGTCTGTCTTTCTGACTTTCTGTCTGTCTGTCTTTTCTTCCTTCCTTTCTTTTTCTTCTTTCCTTCTTTCTTTCTCTTCCTTCCTTCATTTCCTCTCTCCCTTCTTTTCTTTCTTTCTTTCTTTCTTTCTTCCTTTCTTTCTTTCTCTTCCTTCCTCTTCTCTCTCTCTTCTTCCTTCCTCTTCCTTCCTTCCCTTCTTTTCTTTTTCTTTCTTTCTTTCTTTCTTTCTTTCTTTCTTTCTTTCTTTCTTTCTTTCTTTCCTCCCTCCCTCCCTCCCCCCTCCTCTCCTCTCCTTCCTTCCTTCCTCCTCCTTCTTCTTACACTCCCTTCTCTTCCTTTCCCCTCCCTTTTCCTTCCCTTCCCTTTGCTTTCTTCCTCTTTCCTCCCTTCCTTTTCTTTCCCTTCCCTTTTCCTCCCTTCCTTTCCCTTCTTTTCCCTTCCCTTTGCTTTTTTCCTCTTGCCTTCCTTCCCCTCCCTTGACGTCCCTTTGCTTCCTCTTTTCCCTTCCTCTCTCCTCTCCTCCCTTCCTTTCCATTTCCTTTCTCATTTTAAAGTTAAGGTTTGATTTCTGAACTAGCCCCATGTGAGGCTGCATCTTAGTTGACAAACAAAAGGGAAAAAAAACCAGTGGCCCCAGCGATGCAGGTTGTGATGCCAATCCAGTGTCTAATGTCTGGACCCAGAAGCCAGCAGTGGAAGTGAAGAGCCATTCAAGGAACAATGGAGACAGGATGAGGCTCGTTTATTTGGTGGGAACCCAATCCAAACAGAGACAACGGCCGGACACCATCTCCATCCAGAGGAAGGAAGCAGAGGAAGTCGCAGGAGTATAAAATTAAACTAAATCTGCCAGAGATGACCCAAGGTAGTATTTCACTTACCGTTGGAAAATAGATCTCCCTTGGGGAAGATCCAAGGATAGCAAAAAAAGAAAAGTGTGTAAATTCAGGGTCATCCACAGGGCTGGGGAAATACTGTATAAATAGTGAAGATGGCAGCTACCCCCACACCATCAAAGTCCCTGTTCCTCTCACTCTCTCTCTCTCTTTCCTCCCTCCCTCCCTCCTTCCCTCTCCCTCTCTCCCTCCCTCTCTCATTTTCTTTCTCTTTGTCTCTTTCTGTCTCTCTTTCTCTCTCTCCTCTCTCTTTTTGTCTCTCTCATTTTCTTTCTTTCTTCCTCTCTCTCTCCTCCCTCTCTTTCTGTCTCTCTCATTTTCTCTCTCTCGCTCTCTCTGTCTTCTCTTTTTCTCTTTCTGTCTCTCTCCTCTCTCTCATTTTGTGTGTGTGCGTGTGTGTGTGTTTTATATGTGTGTTTTCTCTTCTCTTTTCCCTCTGCCCTCCTTTCCTTTCCTTTCCTTTCCTTTCCTATCCTATCTTATCTTTTCCTTCTCCTCTCCTCCCCACATTTTGCCCAAGGAAAGAGAGACACAAAGGCAGAACAAAACCTATCTAGGGATAACCCTTGACCTTGTATCCCAAACGTGGATCTCTACAATTCTACAAATGAATGGAATTCTACAATTGTAGAGACCCAGATTTTTAAACAAAAAGAAGGCCAAAATAGAGATTGTGTCAAAGAATGTCTTCTCTACATGCTTTCTAGGGCTTCAACATCTTTTGGTAACCAGAACTGAATGAAATATTCGAAGTAAGGACTCCGTATTATCACTTCTCGTAATCTCGATATTCTCCCTTTGCTGCTTAGGATTGCATTGGCTTTTTCGGGTGGCTGCAACACACCACAGATTCATACTGAATATATTGGACATTTCCAGAATGTTAAGCAAAAAACATCCATTTTGATGTTAGATCGCATTCTCAGGGTCTGCAGACTGTTTTCTTTTACTAATTTGACATATAATGAGTTACTTTTTTTTCAAAAAGCAGACAAGAAGGGTGCACTCTCTCTTCTCTAAGGCACCTGACATCTCCACTATAATTTTAAACAACAGAATACTGTAAGAAGAAGAAGAAGAAAATCTTTATACAAGAAGTTTCCTTATTTCATAGCCCAGAAAATTAGACAAGTCTGGGTTGTTGTTTTTTTTAAAAAAACAAACCCATTGTATTTCCAAATTAGGAATCGTAGGGAAAGTTGGCTCAGAGCTGTTGCGGTAGAGCAATCATCATCAGGATATCTGAAATATCATGGATTTGCCTGTTTCCAAGAAACAAAAGAAACATTCAGATCAAAGGCATCTCTGCAGAACACTTGATTAAGCCAAAGTGGTTCAGCATGTCATGGAAAGCAACCCGTTACATAAAGCCAGAGTAAGTTTTTTTAGTCTGGCCACGTTTTCTGGCAGAGTGATTGTCTCCCATTTGTGGTCTACTGGGATGTGGGTGGCTGGGGAATTCTGGGAGTTGAAGTCCTCCCATTTGAAAGTTGCTGAACTTCTCAACATGGGGGCCATAAGGCATGAACGGATGCCATTGGGCAAAAATTTGGTGCAGGGTGCAGGATCTTTTACTCCAACTTAGGACTTCCCGTGATCAGCCTGAATAGATCCAGGCTTACATCTAACAGAGCTGAGACCTGGGTGAATCTGGAGCTGGATCACTATGAGATCCTCTAAGCCAGATCTTGCATGAATTCATCCCTCAGCCACTCCTGGAAGTGTAAATTTAAATTTGGAGAATTGGTGGCATGTTTATTTTTGGAGCCCCTGGTTGAAATTGTTGGTTTGGTTCATGGGAGATGTACCAAATACCAACATTTGCCCCCGGCAAGTTGCAATAATTAAACAGGTTTCTGCATTCACAACTGAATCCATTCTGCTTTCCTTGACAAAATAAGTCAATTAAGGGCAGGACTTAATCTGAAATTTGCTTTCTTGGTCACCACCAATAATGAACCCTGATTCTCCCCCGCTTTTCCCCAAGGATTCATAGATATCGCTTTTTCCTTCACACCCAATCTTCTCCCCTACCTTCCCTTGGTTGTCACGTACAGGTAGTCCTCAACTTAAGGCCCACAACTGAGCTCAAAATTTCTGCTGTTAAGTGAGACAGGTGTTAAGTGAGTTTTGCCCCATTTTACCATCTTTCTTTGCCACAGCAGTTACGTGAATCATTATGTCAGCTCATAAAATATTTATCTGGTCTTTTTAGAGTTGCCAACAGAAAGGGAGGGGGGAGCTGTGTAGCTTGCAAAACCGAAACTGCCATTTCATGGATGTTTTCAAAGATAGTTTCCAGGCGATCGAAGTTTCTGCTGCGCAAAATTCTAACTGGAGAGCATGATTGATGATTCTGGGCTATGGATGTGTCCCATTGGAGAATAGGAATTAGGATAGACTCAAAGGGTGGTGGTGGGGGAAACTGGGGTCAAGGGTGACAATGAACGATGTGTCTCAGAGTCGGCTACACCCAGGCAGTGCCGTCATGTTAACTCCCAATAAATCCTTTTGAAGTTTTGGAAGTTTTGCTTGTGACTCACGATTTAAATGTGGGGTAACAGCCGGAATCCTGACATAGATAGTAACTAGGTGACTGAAGTTTCTGCCGTGCAAAATTCTAACTGGAGAGCATGACTGATGACTCTTCACTATGGATGTGTCTTGTTGGAGAATATGATTTATGACACACCCAGGGGGTGGAGGGAAAACCAGGTCAAGGGTGACAATGAATGACGTGCCTCAGAGTCGGCTGCACCCAGGCATTGCTGGCATGTTAACTCCCAATAAATCCTTTGGAAGTTTTGATCGAGACTCACGATTTAAATGGGGATAACTGCCACAATCCTGACATACAGATTTGAAGATCTAACTGCTCTCTTTCGACTCTAAAATTCAATTCATCAACTAATAATTGCTTATCTTATTATCCAAAGAAAAGAACCAAGGGCATTCATTATCTCTGTATGCAGATCATTCCCAACATACAACCACAACTGGGACAGAGATTTTGGTTGCTAAATGGTGCGGTTCTTAAACGAGTTATCAGGTGACCAGATCAGAATTCCCAATCATTTTTACTGTGGTGGTTAAGAGAACCATTAAATAGGGTTAAGTGCCATAATCCTGACAGCGTTGCTTTCCATTCTTCCTGCAACAGGGCAGGAATATTAGCCGGTGAGTTGCTGTCCCAGTTTCTCTGGGATCACAAGCGTTTGCGCGTGCAAAGTATCTTACATGAACCTATTGACATCCTGGGTGTTTGTGCGAGCAACCTGGTCATTCCATTCTCCGGTTGCAAAAGGCCTACCTTTCATTAGCGACGTTAATGAACTCGGTTTAGTTCTCCTGCTGCACTTGGCAAAGGTTTCTCGAATGAGTAAGCAACTGCAGCGAGGAAGTCTGATTATTCTGACAGTTTAAGCAGCCCGTGTCCCAGATATTGGCAGCCATTCAGAAGGGGTGCTTGTCAGAAAATTAGTGTCTCCGGCCCCTGGGAGATGTTAAGTTCCCAGAAGGCCATCTTCTCAATTAGGTTTAGTTTAGTTTAGTTTCCTTTATTGTCATTGCACCTCATACAACGAAATCAAACACGTCTTCAGTGCACATCATGACCATGAAAATAAACACAAACACACATCCTTCACACTCCACACCTTGAGTGGAAAACCCCTGATATTGCGTTCATATTACACTATTATACAGTGGAATTCAATAGAGTTCCTACCCTGGGATAGAAGCTGTTTTTCAGCATATTTGTCCTTGTTTTTATTATTCTGTACCATCTGCCAGATGGTAATAGTTAAAAAAAAAGGGTGCCCAGGATGAGATGGATCTTTGAGAATGTTTTGAACTTTCTTAAGGCAGCGGGAGCTATAAAGCTCTTCCAAAGAGGGGAGAGGGCAACCCATGATCCTCTGGGGAATGACGTTAAACCCTCTTGAGCGCTGTCCTATCCACCACTGTGCAATTGGCAAACCCTACACAGGTGTAAAGTAAGTTAAGATGCTCTCTATGGTGCAGTGGTAGAAGATCACCAGCAGTTTTCCATCCAGTTGTTGTTTCCTGAGAAGCCCCAGGTAGTATAATCTCCACTGGGCCCTTTTGACCAGTGGTGCAATGTGAGCCCCCCAGGTCAGGTCCTCTTTTAGGGTAACACCCCGAAACTTAAAACTGGCCACTTGCTCTACTCGGTCTCCCTTGATAAGGAAAGGCTGAATGTCTGATCTGTTCCTTCTATAGTCCACTATCAGCTCCTTGGTCTTATAGATGTTGAGGACCAAGTTATTGTCTCCACACCATGAAAGCAACCTGTCCACAGGTTGATGGGTAAAGAGGAAGGCTGCAACGAAGTTCATTCTGGGATTATGAACAGAATAGAGCTGGGAGGGGACTTTAGAGGTCTTCTAGTCCAACCCTCTGTTCAAGCAGGAGAACCTATATCCATTTCAGACAAGTGACTGTCTCTCTGTCTGTGGAAATTCTCAGTCATCCAGGTTATGGTTGTCCCCAAAGGTGTTTTTTTTTCAAGAGGCAACTGGACTTTGTGGTTTTTCTTTGAAGACGTTTTGCTTCTCATCCAAGAAGCTTTTTCAGTTCTGGCTGGACTAAAGAACTGAAGAAGCTTCTTGGATGAGAAGCAAAATGTCTTCAAAGAAAAACCACAGTTGCCTCTTGAAAAAAAAACACCTTTGGAACAAGTGATTGTCCGGTCTCTTCTTAAAAATCTGCAGTGATGAAGGCAACTTCTGTTCCACCGGTTAATGGTCTTCATGATTAGGAAGTTTCTCCTTAATTCCAGGTTGCTTCTCCCTTTGATTAGTTTCCATCCATTGTTTCTTGTCCTGCCTTGTGATGCTATGGAAAATAGATTGACCCCACTCTTCTTTGTGGCAGCCCCTCAAATACTGGAACACTACTGTCATGTCACCCCTAATTCTTCTGCAGAAGAAATCGGCCGGCAAAGCAGGTGTCGCGGTGTGTGAGGCCTGGCTACAACTGTCCAAAGATAAGTAGTAGGGCAGCTCCACCCCTCCTCCCCAAACCCTAGCTTAATTTTTACCCATCCACTCTGGAGTGGGTGGGGTTCTTAATTAGAGCTTATTTTGGGGGTAGGGTTTATATTGGGCACAGGTGTAAAAATCAAACTAGGACTTACTTTTAGGGTAGGTTGTATTTTCGGGGAAACAGGGTATCTTTTACTATGCAAACTTCAACTATGAGGAACGTTTAAAGGAGCTGGGTGGGTTTAGCTTCCAGAAAAGAGGACCATAGGAACCTGGGAGAAGCCTCATTATCCCAGAAGAAGGATGGGGTTGTTTTTTTTTTCCTTCTTTGCTACCAACTCCAAACCAGATATTTTTTCCCTTATAGCTTTTGTTTCACCCAATGAGAATTACTATGTCACGTATCAGTTGCCCGAATTTTGCTATTTCACTTTTATAACGTGGCAACAGAAGGTGACCTCTGGGATGTAAATATTACAATCATTACACGTGTAACTTATTTGAACGATTGTATATCTTAATTTTTAGGAAGAGAGGTTTATAGATGCTTTGATGTTTACCTTTTGGTTTCTGAGCAAGCTGGCCTCAGGGTATCATAAAGTATAATTTAAATTCACCCTGAATCATTCATCAGTTTGAAAAATACAACGGGTGAGCAAAAGGGGAGATATTGCTGCAATATACTTCGGTGAGAGAGAGGGGGATGGGGTGGGGAAGAGAGAGAGAATTGAATTTAAATTCATATCCCACCATGGAAATTTCTGTCCAATCATTCAGATTTAGCCCAGCCTAAATCTGCATGGGTTCCAGCAGATTGGGCTGGACTAGAAGACCTTCAAGATCCATCCCAGCTCTATCCTGATTATGAATAAATGAATGAATGAATAAATGAATGAATGATCTCACTACAGCTTAAGTAATCTTTGCTGCTGAAGCAAAGATTAATTGGAAAATGATGGCCTTGGACTGTGTCATACCTTAATGGTGTTGTGTGTTGCCTTCTTGCTCTTCTGCTGTTGTAGCTGAGAAGCTGGGAAGTTCTCCCTTAGCCAGGTACAAATAGAAGCCCAGGATCTGAATCCACAGAATAAGCAGATTGGCCTAAACACCGCAGGGCTAATTTAAAAGATGTTGAAATATGCGAAGTTAATGCACGCTGCAGTCAAAGAGCCCATGAGATGGATGACAAAATGCAAACTTATCTATATGTATCCCCGCCTCTAGTTTGCTGGCTAGGATGTCCTCTAAACTTCCATGATGCAGGATATCAATTGCTATTCCATATTTAATTTCCAGGGCCTTTTTTAAAAAAAAAATAATAATAATAAGATTTTGCAAAACGTAAGGGGTGTTGTGCTGTTACTAAGCAACCTCCTTGGTTTAACTTTGCTAAACACTTGAGTCTTTGCATGGAACGGCTCTGTGGGCTCCAATCACACCAGCTCCCAGAAGTGTCCTTCATCATTCTGTCTTCTTCTGTTTCCTTTGCACGATTAGTTTCATTTCATACGCCATAAATAGGCTGTAGCGAGGACAATACGGAATCTGGTTCTGTGGCTGTGAATATAGTGCAAATTTAAGCCGCAGCAGCAACACCGAGTACTGTCACAATGGAGGAAGGAGCAAGGATGCTGATCATATAATTATTTCACCCCAGTGAGCTGGAATTAGTAAGGAAGCAATTTTGATCTGCATTTGCCCAAGCATAACAGATACCCCCCAACTAGATAACCCAAAAGGATGAACTCAGTTACAGGGGCATGGGAAGATCTGAAAGATCGAGTTGGGCAGAGATCATTTTGTGGAGGGAAATTACCTGAGTAGTTCCTGAGAATTGATAATGATTTGATGGCACACAATCAATCAGCCAGCCAACCAATTAATTAATCAATCAATGAACTGTTGGAAGAAATGTCCATCTGGGTTCAGTTCCAAGAGGGAAGAAAGACACTGGAAACATGGAGGCTGCTTGAAAGGATGGTTTAATGGTGGACAGGAGCACATGGGTTTGAAGCAGGGGTGGGATTCTACTAGTTTGCACCTCTTTGCTAGAACCAGTTGTTAACATTCTAAGCAGTTTGGAGAACCGGTTGTTAGAAGAAATTACTGGCCTAATTCTGTAAGGAAGGCAGGAAGGAAACATTCTGGTGTTGCTTACAGAAACTGCCTCTCCATTAACCCTTATTACATTCTTGGCAGGACTGGACTTCCTGTCTCAGGAACTTCTCTGGAGTTTTTTCCCCTCCTTTGCTGGTATTTTGCTTGTGTGGAGGGACCATTCAAAGTTACAATGGCACTGAAAAAAGTGACTTATGACCATTTTTCACACTAATGACTGTTGCAGCATCCCCACAGTCACGGGAGGCCAGGCAAGGAGATGCGTGCCTCGATGTGAGTGATATTGAGTTGGCCATGCCCAGCCAATAACATGACTGCCAAGCCACGTCCACCCAGTCACATGACCACCAAGCCACTCCCACCAACTTAGCCATGCCCACAGAATCGGTTATTAAAAAACTTGAATCCCACCCCTGGTTTGAAGTTCTAGGTAGTTGACCACCTGGAGTGGAGAGTGAGTGTTATTTATACTCTCTCTTGGGCTTTGAACTTGAGCTTCTTGTTCCTGTGGCAAGGGCATTTATCCTATTGGTTGCAGTAAGACTTCCATGTGGAGTCTCATTTGTCTGAATCAAGTTGGGGGAAACCTTCCTGGGTGATGCAACGAAGGGGCTTGGTTGTGCCATGTATTGAGCTCTGCTGATAGATCATCCTATTATGTCGTGGAGGGTGAAAGTCTTTTATCTTGTAGATAAGGTGGCACCAAAATATCTGCTGGGGGCAGGGAGCTGGGGATGAGTTTCTGTTCTCTGCCTCTAAAAATCTGTTTCTCCTTTTCTCATCCAAGGAAATATAATAGTCTGCCTTTTTAATATTTCCTAAAATATTTCACTCTTCTAAGCAGGGTGGGTGCTAGACTTTCTTCAGAACTAAATAAGCCAAAGAAATTTCCATGTCCACTAAGCCATATCCTTTTGGTTACCCCACACCCCAAAAAAGACATGAAACCAACAGTCTAGATTCCCCAACCAGGTGCTCCCAGATAATCTACAAATCCCATCATTCCCTCTGTGGTGGAAGATGATTAGTCCAGTCATAGTCCAGCACATCTGGAGAGGCATAAGTTTAAGGAAATGCTACTGCCTTCCTTGTTTAAGTCGATAGGAGGAATTCAGAGGTGATACTGGGTCTAGAACAGTGGTCGCCCACCAGTGGGCTGGGGACCGCTGGTGGTCTGTGAGAAAATTTTGCTGGTCCGCAGAGAAATATCACCCCCCCCCCAAAGCAATTAATCCAGGCTGTGTGGGAATAAAAGGCTGCGCTGCCCACATGGCCCCTGGGAACACAAGGCTTGTGTCGCTTGTATTGCAAACAACCCGAGGTAGTGAGGGGAGGGGGAAAAGGGCAGAGGGGGGGAAGTTGCCCCACTCACCGCACACACCTGGCCTGGCCACCGGGCTGCTTCTTTCCACTTCTTCCTTCTGCGTTTGGCTGCACGTAAGGAAAGCAGCAACAGTCTTTCTTTCTCTCCCCCAAACTCCGCCTGAAATGAGTCTTTGGGAGCCGGCAAGGCCTCCTGCTCCAAGAGGCTGCAAAGACTCATTCCTGGCGGAGTTTGCGGGAGAGAAAGAAAGACTGTTGCTGCTTCTGCTGCTTTCCTTGCATGAAGCCAAAAGTTTCTCTCTCTCTCTCTCTCTCACTGAGAATGGAGCTGGAGATGGTATCCTGCGATCCCAAATAAAGAATGATCGATCGGTAGGAAAATGGGGTGGGGAATTTTCCTGCAGATTTTTTGGGGGATTTTCCCAGGGTCTCTGGTCTACAGGATTTAAAATGATAAATTTGGTGGTCCAAAAGGTTGGCGACCCCTGGACTAGATGACCTACAAGGTCCTTTCCAACACTGTGCTTCTATACCCCACCCCCAGTAACCCTGCTTGGTTAGTTTTACAGGAGATTCATACTTCTTTAAAAGTTTGCAGGTTGTTCTAAGGACAGGAGCTAAGACGAATGCCCATATTTCGAGAGGGATAGGCAAATCATATTTTCTGATTGTCATTTCAACAGCAACCACTCAACCTTCCTTTCATTTGGAGCTAACTGTTCCCCGGCAGGCTAATAAATTTAGATTCATTCTCTTCTCCCTCTACTCAACTTGAAAATACTAGAATTAAAGGCCCTTCTCTCTGAGAATCCTATAAGAGCTATTCAGCTGAAAACCTTGAAAGCGATCCCGAGTTTTATATCTATTGGTCTTAATAATTGAGTGGCATTTCTACAGAATGTATAAACGGGATGAGGCAGTGGGAAATTTAGTGAAACTGTAGAGAACTTGGGAAAAAAAAAAAGATTGTAAAATGTCCAAGACATTCATCTACGTTTTTTTTTTCCTCCAGTCCCTAATCTTCTAAGGTTCTTTTATGGGACAATTGCCTTGCCAGACAGAAGAATATTAAATCAGGCAAGTGAGCTAATAGAAAGTAAAGCATTTTCCAATAAACTGTGAATCCAGAAGCTCTAACAAACATCAAGAAGCCGCTATTGTTCGCCGAAGCTCGGTGACATTTTTTAACAATTGCCTTTTGTGCCTTAGTCTGAATTGCAGATTAAAGGGGTAGATCCAATGCAAAGTAAAATACTTTTAGAATCTGTCTGTGGAAGGAATAGAAATCAACAGCCTTCTTTGAATGAAGCGCAGTGCTTGGAATACAGCATCTAATTCTGGTTACCACAAGACGAAACAGATTGTTGAGACCCTAGAAAGAGTATAGAGAAGAGAAACAAAGATGATAGAAGGGTCTGGAGCCGGGGTCTCCAACCTTGACAACTTTAAGACTTGTGGACCAACTCCCAGAATTCCTCAGTCAGCCATGAATGATAGAGTTGGAAGAGACCAGAAGGGTCAACTAAACCAGGGGTCTCCAACCTTGACAACTTTAAGACTTATGGACTTCAACTCCCAGAGTTCCTCAGTCAGCCATGAATGATAGAGTTGGAAGAGACCGGAAGGGTCATCTAAACCAGGGGTCTCCAACCTTGACAACTTTAAGACTTGTAGACCAACTCCCAGAATTCCTCAGTCAGCCATGAATGATAGAGTTGGAAGAGACCAGAAGGGTCATCTAAACCAGGGGTCTCCAACCTTGACAACTTTAAGACTTATGGACTTCAACTCCCAGAGTTCCTCAGTAAGCCATGAATGATAGAGTTGGAAGAGACCAGAAGGGTCATCTAAACCTGGGGTCTCCAACCTTGACAACTTTAAGACTTATGGACTTCAACTCCCAGAGTTCCTCAGTCAGCCATGAATGATAGAGTTGGAAGAGACCAGAAGGGTCAACTAAACCAGGGGTCTCCAACCTTGACAACTTTAAGACTTATGGACTTCAATTCCCAGAATTCCTTAGCCAGCAAAGATCCCTGGTCTGGAGGTTAAATCATATGATGGACAGTTGCAGGAACTGGATGTCTTTAGTCTAACAAAGAGAAGGAATTAGGGGTGACAGGATAGCTTTCTTCCAGTACCTGAGGGGCTATCATGGAGAAGAGAAGGTTAACCTACCCTTCAAAGCATATGAGGGCAGGACAAGAAGTGAAACTTTTATCAAGGAGAAATTCAACCTGGAACTAAGGGAAAACTTCGTGTCAGTGAGAACAATTAATCAATACAACGACTTGCCTCCAGAAGTTGTAGGTGCTTCATGACTGGAGGTTTTCAAGAAGAGAAAAGTAAAGTCCTACACCTAGGCAAGAAAAACCCAAAGTCCACATACAGATTGGGTGAAACCAGGCTCAATAGCAGGAACTGTGAGAGGGATCTTGGAGTCTTAGTGGACAACCAGCTAAATAGGAGCCAGCAGTATGTAGAAGCAGCCAAAAAAGCCAATGCAATCCTAAGTTGTCTTAACAGAGGGATACAATCAAGATCAAGGGAATTACTAATACCTCTCTATAAAGCCTAAGTAAGGCCACACCTAGAGTACTGCACTCAGTTTTGATCACCACACTATAAAAAAAGATGTTGAGACCCTGGAAAGAGTGCAGAGAAGAGCAACCAGGATGATGAGGGGATTAAAACATACGATGGACGGTTGCAGGAACTGGGTCTGGCTAGTCTAGGGAAGAGAAGGACCAGGGGAGACAGGAGAACATCTTCCAATATTTGAGGGGCTGCTCCAGAGAGGAGGAGGGGTCAATCTATTTTCAAAAGTACCTCTAGGCCAGACAAGGAATAATGGATGGAAACTGAACAAAGAGAGAGATTCAGCATGGAAATAAGGAGGAATTTCCTGACAGGGAGAACAATCAACCGATGGAACAAAAGTTGCCTTCAGGAGTTGTGGGAGCTTCATCCCTGAAGGTTTTCAAGAAGAGACTGGACTACCATCTGTCAGAAATGGTGTAGGGTCTCCTGCTTGGGCGGCAGCAGAGGGGGTTGGACTAGATGACCTTCAAGGTCCTTTCCAATGTCTTAAAGAGACTGGACAGCCATTTGTCCAGAATGACATAATTTTCTTGCATGAATAAGGATCTCTATTTTCATTTGTCTTGAAGTATACCTGTAACAATCCTTCAGGTGAACTTATATATACTTAGAGGAGGCTGAATATTGTAAATGTGTTTCTAGATGCAAGATCTAGAAGAATCTGCTCATTCTTGGAGTGTAAGGAAAGGTCCACAAGGCAGGGAGTTCAGAATAAACCATCCTCTAAGCCTACTCATTTTGGTAATGTTTTTCTCCTTTTCTGTTCAATGAAGATGTATGCAGAATAATTCAGTTATTTGCAGAGAATAATAGAGGAGGACCTCAAATTCAGGTTCCATGGGCTGTTATTTGTTTCTTTCTGCTGGAGTAAAATAGATTCATGCGTGTCGTTTAAGAACAAAAAGAGAATTCAATGTTCTTTTTTTTCCCCTAAGGAGGGGAAAATTTCTCCCACCCATTTTTGTCATGAACCCAGATAATCAGATAAAGCCAACCCACACCCCCATCTGTTCCTGGTGGGAAACTAATAATATGAAACACAAGAAGGTATTGTAACCAAATTGCCTGAAATCTTTTCGAAGAGAAGATGGGATGGCTCTTTTGTGAAGCTGGGTTGAGTTGGTGCACTTATTTTCTTTTCTTTTTCCCCTGTAAGTATTTTCATTGAATGCTTCTGCCTCTAACAAAGTGAAATTCAATGTAGAAAAAAGTAAGGATTTACACCTAGGTAGGAAAAAAAATAAATGTATAGAACTTGGCTCAGTAGACTTCCTCATTAATCCAATGGAGAAGTTTTTATTTTATTTTATTTTTATTTATTGATTTGATTTGCCAATTGCTTACAAGATAATAGTAGAAACATGAGTAAGAATACAGGAAACAGATATGAATAAATGGGGACAATAGGACAGGGACGGTAGGCACGATGGTGAACTTATGCACGCCTTTTACAGACCTCATAGGAATGGGGTGAGGTCAATAGTGGATAGTTTAAGGGTAAAGGAGTGGGGGTTAGAGGATGTAATAATAGAATATTTATTCTTTATTGGCCAAGTGTGATTGGACACACAAGGAATATATCTTTGGTGCAAATGCTCTCAGTGTATATAAAAGAAAAGATACATTCAAGAGTCAAGAATCATCGGATAGAACACTTAATGATAGTCATAGGGTTCAATTAGAATAGGATAGGATAGAATGGGATGGGATGGGACAGGACAGGACAGAACAGAACAGAATTGAGTTGAGTTAAATTGAATTGAATTCTTTATTGGCCAAGTGTGATTGGACACTCAAAAAATTTGTTTTGGTGCAAATGCTCTCAGTGTACATAACAGAAAAGATACATTCTTCAAGAGCCGAGAATCATCAGGTACAACACTTAATGATAGTCATAGGGTACAATCAGCAATCAAATCATACTAGGAAACAGTCCATATAAATCATAAGGATACAAGCGACAAAGTTACAGTCATACAGTCACAAGTGGGAGGGGATTGGTGATAAGGAGTGATGAGAAGATTACTAGTAATAGTATTTATTTTATTTATTTTTATTTGTCAATTGCTTACAAGATAATAAGTATAAGTAAAAACATAGTTATGAATACATGGAGATATATATGTATGTATGTATGTATGTATGTATGTATGTATGTATATATAAAAGAAACATTAGGACAGGGACAGTAGGCACGTTGGTGCAGACTTTGTAAATAGTTGGACAGTGTTGAGGGAATTATTTGTTTAGCAGAGTCAACAGAGTCAGGGAATGCATTCCAGGCATTGACCACTCTGTTGCTGAAGTCGGTACTTTCTGCAATCGAGTTTGAAGCGGTTTACTTTGAGTTTCTATCTGTTGTGTGCTCTTGTATTGTTACAGTTGAAGCTGAAGTAGTCACTGACTGGTAGGACATTGTAGCAGATAATTTTGTGTACTACCCTAAAGTCCAACCGTAGGCGGCGTAGTTCAAGGTTGTCCAAGCCCAAAATTTCAAACCTAGTGGTGTAGATCAGAGGAGTGAAGGACTCTTCTCGTGAAATACTTCCTCTGTACAATTTCTTATGTTGTGTTACAGTAACAAAAAGCAAAGAATGGACTTTTGTGTTCTTAAGCACAGTCACACACGAGAGCATACAATCGCCTAGCCTTGTCTTTGTCTGAAGAAAAACTTCTGGATCTTCTAAAGGTCACCTCTCATAGTGAAGCCATCCAGGATGTTGTGAGCCTTGCTTTTTTTAAATGATGTCCATCAAGGAAGTCATGTTGTCAAATCCAAGCATCCTACGACAGTCATTTAGCATCCTCAGCATGGCGTCAACAGCTCAGGAAAGTTGTCAATCATCATGACAGGGTGCTAAACATGCTTGTTCTCAGTTCTTTGGTCCAATGACAAGTCTCAGTCCTGTTCAATTTTTTTTTGTTTCTGATTCCTTTCCGGCGCATTTGCCAAAGGAGTGCTGGAACCGTCTCTGATTAAAGAGCTGCAAATAAATGTGGATTCCATGTTTGTTTTGGAAAACCATCAAGGAGATGAAATATTTAAAAAAAAAATGTTTCTAGAGTTAGAGTTGAAGTTTGCCTTCCAAAGGAATTCGTGGCAGGACAAATGCTTGGCATAATCAGTCAAACAATCTGAATAGAGCTGGAAGGGACCTTGGAGGTCTTCTAGTCCAGCCCCCTGCTCAAGCAGGAGATCCTATACCATTTCAGACAAGTGACTCTCCAGTCTCTTCTTGAAGGCCTCCAGTGATGAAGCACCCACGATTTCTGGTGGCAAGCTGTTCCACTGGTTAATTGTCCTCACTGTTAGGAAGTTTCTCCTTAATTCCAGTTTGCTTCTCTCTCTGGTTAGTTTCCAACCATTGTTGCTTATCTTACCTTCTGATGCTTTGGAAAATAAGTTGAACCCCTCTTCTTTATGGCAGCCCCTCAAATGTTAGAAGACTGCTATCATGTCTCCCCTAGTCCTTCCTTTCACTAAACTGGCCAAACCCAAATCCTGCAACCGTTCTTCACATTTGTGGCTCTTCTCTACATTCTTTCTAAGGCTGGAAGACTTCAAGAAAAGATTGCCCAACCATGTGACCAGGAATGGACTAAGAACTTCTGCCTTGGACAGGGGGAAGGGGGTGGACTCAAAGACCTCTAAAGTCCCTTTTCCAGCCCTGTGATTCTGTCGTTCTATGACTCAGCCTTGGAACCAGGGGTGGGATTCTACCTGGTTGGACCGCTTCTATAGAACCAGTTGTTATGATTCTGCCCAGTTCAGAGAACCAGCAAATCATGCCACTGACTGGTCCCTCCCCTCCCTGCCCACTCACTCCTTACCTGGCAAACTTGCCTGCTAAGTTGTCCCCCCCGACCATCAGCTGTTCTGCTGTGCCGGGAGATTTAGATGAGCTAGACAGCAGGAAATCATTGGATTTCTTGCTTTCCAGCTAATCTAAAAGCAGAGCTAAACCTTCCTTGGGACTGAAGCTTCTATTTTTCAGTGCAGACTCGGGTAGCAGATTGCAGAAAGGTAGATCTCTGAGTGATTCTGTGATTCTGGGAGCAACTCAATCTGCCTGTCTGCTTTGCCTGATTTTGGGTAAAGGTTGCTCTTTTTTAAATAAAAAATTAAAGATTTACATAAATATTTACAATATTTACATACAAGCCGTGCCCAGCCAGTCACGTGACCACCAAGCCACACCCACAAATTAGGCCATGCCCACAGAACCGGTTGTTAAGACATTTGAATCCCACCCCTGCTTGGGACCCCTGAAGTGCATGTAAACAAAGAAGCGACAGCGGTGGTCTGTTCTCCTGCTCCCACCAAGGGCCATTCCTAAGAGCTTGGCAGTTCCAGGGGTCTTCTGTTTGTCATTAATCTGAGTGTCCTAGGCAGCTGGCTTTTTTCAGTTGTGTGCACAGACAATTTTTCAGTGGAAAACTCAGTTTTCAGAGCCAATTAGTGCTAGCCAACAGCTGTTCAGCCACACCAGTAGCTTGTCTCAAAACTCATGCTTCCCTAGTGACATTTCCTGACAATTAATTACCATTAGTGGAAGGGACTGTGTAGCATCGTTGCGGGCCACTTCTGCCTCGGTTGATGAGATGGATTTTGCATTCTCAATAAAGCTTTTTGATATTCCGGAGGAAGACATTTTCAACAAGTGTTTTGGATCTTCTCTGTTTATACATTCATTCCAGTCCTTTTGTTGTTTCCCTCTGTTGCCTTTTCCTGCACTCGAAGCTGCTCTGATTCCAATTTGAGTAGAAGAATTGCCAAAAAATTAATGCTAGGAATGGAGCGTGGTTCTTTTCATTCTGCTTATTATGCCTCCGCGTCTAAAGGGATGTGTCCTCACCAAGTGTTTGTTTTCTTTTTTAAAAAACATAAAATTAAATCACTTATAATTAGAATATTCTTTCTCTGGTCATGCATTTCCTAATTTTATTCTTCTGTCACGTCATCGCAATTGGGTAGCAGGTTTGAGAAAACCCTGGAGATAAAAGCTAAAAGGAGAGTATTGCACACTAGACTTTCCAAAGAAGACCCCTAGCTCTGCCATTGGATGATAAGACTTATTTACCTGTGACATGTAAGGCGCCTATAAATATAAGCCCACTTTATTTGCCAAAGAAAGCTGTTTGTTGTCAAAACATCCCCAGGCAGGAAAAAGAAAATGCCAAGATAGTAACCATGATCTGACAATCAACATCATGACCATTTTTCATACGTGGTTGTGGCTATCATCTTAATTTTTACACACACACACAGAGAGAGAGAGAGGGAGGGGGGGAAAGACAGAGACAAGAGAGACAGAGGGAGACAGAGAGAGATAGAGGGAGGGAGGGGGGAGAGAGAGGGGGGAGAGAGAGGGAGAGAGAGACAGAGAGAAACAGAGGGAGAGAGAGAGAGAGAGAGAGAGAGACAAGAGAGACAGAGACAAGAGAGACAGAGAGATAGAGGGAGGGAGGGGGAGGGAGAGAGACAGAGACAAGAGAGACAGAGAGATAGAGGGAGGGAGGGAGAGGGAGAGAGACAGAGACAAGAGAGACAGAGAGATAGAGGGAGGGAGGGAGGGAGGGAGAGGGAGAGAGACAGAGACAAGAGAGACAGAGAGAGATAGAGGGAGGGAGAGAGGGAGAGAGAGAGACAGAGAGAGAGAGAGACAGAGAGAGATAGAGGGAGAGAGGGAGAGAGAGAGGGAGAGAGAGACAGAGACAAGAGAGACAGAGAGAGACAAAGGGAGATAGAGGGAGAGAGGGAGAGAGAAACAGAGAAACAGAGAGAGAGACAGAGACAGAGAGAGATAGAGGGAGGGAGGGAGGGTGGGAGGGAGAGAGGGAGAGGGAGAGAGAGACACAGAGAGAGAGAGACAGAGAGAGAGAGGGAGGGAAAGAGAGAGAGAGAGGGAGAGAGACAGAGACAAGAGAGACAGAGAGAGACAGAGAGAGAGAGAGAAGGAGGGAAAGAGAGAGAGAGAGGGAGAGAGAGACAGACAGACAGACAGACAGAGACAAGAGACAAGAGAGACAAGAGAGACAGAGAGAGACAGAGAGAGAGAGGCGGAGGGAAAGAGAGAGAGACAGAGAGAGATAGAGGGAGGGAGGGAGAGAGAGGGAGAGAGAGATACAGAGAGAAAGACAAAGAGAGAGACAGAGGGAGGGAGGGAGGGAGGGAAGGAGAGGGATCAATTTCCCAGCAATGTGATGGATGGATGATGGGTAACAGAATAACAGAGCTGGAAGGGACCTTGGAGGTCTTCTAGTCCAACCCCCTGCTCAAGCAGAAGAATCTATACCATTTCAGACAAGTGACTGTCCAGTCTCTTCTTAAAAGCCTCCAGGGATGGAGCACTCACAACTTCTGGTGGCAAGCTGTTCCACTGGTTTATTGTCCTCACTGTTAGGAAATTTCTCCTTAATTCTAGTTTGATTCTTTCCTTGATACATTTCCATCCAATTGTCACAAATCACTCAAACTATCAGAGAGTGCAATCCACCCATGGCACAGAAGTTTTATTTATTTTTATTTATTTATTTTGATTTGTCAATCGCTTACAAGTAACAGGTATAAGTATATACATAGTTATGAATACATGAAATGGGTACATATAAGAAAAATAAAATAAACACTAGGACAGGGACGGTAGGCACGTTGGTGCGCTTATGCACGCCTTGGGATATTGTGGGAGCTTCATCCCTGGAGACTTTCAAGAAGAGACTGGACTGCCATCTGTCAGGAATGGTGCTTGGGCAGTGGGGTGGAGTAGATGGCCTACAAGGTCCCTTCCAATTCTGTCAATCTGAGAAAAAATCTGAGTAGCTTTCCCTGAGTTAACTGATTAAATAAACTGGGATGGTCAATCCTTTTATATTCCTTTTCTTCTATTAACCCTCATTTCAGAAACATACTAAGTTTAATAATCTTGACATCAATTCACTCGGAGCCTCTGGAATTCTTTTTCTTCAGTTTCCAAACCTCCCAGCAGTATAAAATGAGCTTTTATGACACATTAGTGAGGCACAAGACATTTTCTTCCTGCCGAACATTCACACGTCCCAATTGCCAATTTCTCATCCGCTGGGCGGGTGTGTAAAGATGATGATGATGATGGCAGAGAGGAAGGAAAGCAGTTTTGGTTATGTGGGCTTGGAATCAGAGACAATTGCAAATAAATAAAGAGCTGCTTCATGCAGAATGAAACAAGCGAGGCTGCAACCTGAAGTGGTGTGTGTGCATTTGTGTGTGTGCATTTGTGTGTGTGTGTGTGTGTGTGTGTGTGTCTTTTAGGTATAATCCCAGAATCCGTTCTCTAGAAACACTGATAGGAAATAGATAGATAGATAGATAGATAGATAGATAGATAGATAGATAGATAGATAGATAGATAGATAGATAGATAGATAGATAGATAGATGCATAGATAGATGCATAGATAGATGCATAGATAGATAGATAGATAGATAGATAGATAGATAGATAGATAGATAGATAGATAGATAGATAGATAGATAGATAGATAGATAGATAGATAGATAGAGATATGATAGATAGATAGACAGATAAAGAGAGATCAATAGAGAGAGAGAGATAGGTACAATTTCCACTTCCTATAGTAAAAATGCCACTGTGCTTGGTTATTACCTGTATTCTATAATGTATTGTTCACATTTTATAATGCAATAGATAGACACAGTCACAGACCAGACACAGAGATGGATGATAGATCTAGCTAATATTTCTAGATAATGGATTCTGGAACTTTAAATCCAGGTCATAAGTATACACCCAACACCTATCTGCTTTTCCAGCCAATTTCTTTTTCTTCCTTTTTCTCTCTCTTAATATTTATAGCACTAGTGGAGACTTTACTATAAGTAAAGCAAGTAAATAGTAAAGATTTACCATTTACTATTAAGTAAATCTTTCTCGTGTTATAAAATCATTCAAGGCATTTTCCAGCTATGCCACATATGGCATTAATTATACAGTTTAAGCAACTTTTTGGTCTCTACATTGTACAGATCGCATTCAACATCATCATGCAAAATTTAATTCATCGACATCATCACCATGTTAACAATTTCCACTCCCTATGGTAAAAATGCCACTGTGCTTGGTTATTGTCTGTGTTCCATAATGTATTATTCACATTTTATAATGCAATAAAACAATTGGAGGGAAAATGGAAATTTGAGAGAGGAGGAATAGATATTGACTATTGGAAATTACATGCCTTCAACAGCCCTTCCCCTATGCAATTAACTCCAAAGATTATCAACTTGCAGCTAAAAAGGTAGATCAAACTGAGCTGTGAAAGGTGGGGATTGTAGCCCCAAACTTCTAGAAGGCACCAGCTCAGAGTAGAATACGAAGGACTTCTCCTAATTGCTTTATTTTGCTTTTAAGCTCTTGTAGTCTCCGTGGATCAAATTGGTTTGAGCTTAAATTTAATTGTTCAGTGGTTGATGCTGCTTAAAAACCTTTTATGGGAATCAGCTCCGGGAGTTTTGATTAAGGTAGACATTCCTGTAATAAATAAATAATCTCAGAACCAAGTTCTTGCTTTAGGGCAGAATTCAAATAACAATGAAACATTTGTACGATGAAAACACGTATACGAGGAACTCTGCAGGTGGATGGAAAAGTCAGGTTTGTTGACGCTAAAATGACCCTCCAAGGTAATGCATTCACATGCGAGCTCCAGATTGCAATTGGCTTCCAAGTAGTCTGTGATGACCCATGGATGGGATACAAAATAAACACAGTCACAAAAAACAGATGAAGCCCCTTTTATTCCTTCACTTTGCTTCCAAGCTCCAAATATTCTTGACTGAAGACAAAAAACTCCCACACAAACAGTTACAAGAAGGAGGAAATGCTGTTTAAATTATAAAGAGTAAACAACAACACAAACCAGGCAAGATAAGGGCTGGAAGACGTTCACAGATACCATGATGCACACTGGGAAGGATGCCAAACTAAGAGAGGAACCATAAACTAGAGATATTTCCATGCTTTGTTTCCAGCACTGGCCCATACCATGTCCATCCTCTTATCCAGTTGTCACAGCTGCAGCCCATGAAGATCAAGGCCCTCTCCTCCCCCATAGACCACGTCTCTCCCTTATCCATTCCTCCCTGGATAAAGGATGAAGAGGGGATGGGCCTGGGTCCTCCTCTGACTGCCCAGCCTCCTCCACAACCTCCGGAGCCACACTTCCACTCCCTGTAGGCTGTTCCTCCTCTCCCTCAATGTCAGTCTCCACCAGGGGCATGACATAGTCTTTGGCTTACGCCACAATGGAGCCCTCCCATTTCTGTTGCTAAATGAGACAATTGTTCGGGGTGGGGGGGTTGCCTCATTTTACGACTTTCCTTGCCACAGTTGTTACATTAGCCACAGGCTGTCAGGACTCCAAAAGATCGACCCCCATTCAAATCATAAGTCTCTAGCCACATCTCAGAGAAAATAAAATCGATTTTATTAGAAGTGGCCATGTTGGCGTTAGCTGGGTGCAGCCGACACTAAAATACATCATTCATTTCCTCCTTGCGGGGTCTTCCTCCCATCCCCTGGATGTATATCCTCCAATGGGACACATCCATAGCCAAGAGTCATCAATCATGTTCTCCAGTAACATCCTTGCACTCCGACAACTTTGGGCTGTCAGGGTGATTATCTAGGCACTTAAGGAATGCACTGTTTTCCTCCACTCAAAGGAGTATCTTTTTAGTTGACACAGGGTTGTTCCCCATTATGTTAAACATAAATACGATGAATACTATTTTATTTGTTTTAAAATGTGATTAGAAAGGAGAGATTTTAAAAAATACAATAGTGGCATAATTAAAAATTAAAAAGGGGATAAATCATGGGAAATTATAACTCAATATAAATGTGTGAAGTGTTATCAGAATTGCATAGTCTGTGAAACACTGCCAATATGATTATCAATATATTATTGGTAGCGAAAGGAGTGATGTTAAGAATGTAGAGATGGACACAAAAATAACATACTGAAATATCAAATAATCAAGAATGACAGCTGAACAAAATAAGTGTATTCATATTAAATTTTAAAAGGTTATCAGTTGTATTAAACGTGAAGAATATTGTCGTATTTGTTTCAAAATGTAAGACACTCAGGTGCCACACTAGTCACACAATGATATGGTTGTTGAAAAAATAAAAAATAAAATAAAATTACTGGAACTGGGGGGAAACTTTGCCTGTCAGACTTATGACTGTATGATCCCCCTTTTGTCTTACAAGCGAAGTTAATGGGGAGGCCAGATTCATTTAATGACTTTAAGAGCTGCAGCAGTTCGCTTAACAACAGAGGCGAGAAGGGATGTAAAATGGGGCAAAACGCGGTTAACAAGTGTCTCACTTACAACAGAATTCGCAACAGAAATGTTGGACTCAATTGTTGTCGTAAGTCGAGGACTGCCTGTATACCTCCGACAAAGCAAAATAGTTAAGCTAGAAAGAACTGTGTAATATTTGCAAGCAGCTGGAGAACAGGAAACCTCGTAAAGAAATGCCAATTTGCAGGTGATGAAAACTTGCCCTGCCCAGCATGCATGGCTGCTTTTACTGATAGGATGGTAGAGCCTACAAACTTCATAAGACCAAGGCAGAATTTAGAGGTGTTTATTATTTTTGAAAGGTAATTCATCTTTTGCTGGGCACATTACAACTCCACAATTCCAGACTTGCTAGGGATTGAAAATCAGCCAGCTGTGATTTTGATCTACGGTTTTCCTTTCAACTGCTGATATATATATATATATATATTTCAGTAGATGTAAAAAAGGACTTTTCCAAAATATTGTCAAGAGGCAATAATAACCCTTTGGAAAAGCTTCATTTGTGATTTTTATTTTATTTTATTTTGCTTTCAAGGTCAATGAAGACTAAGGCTCTAAATAATTTGGTTATTATTCAATCAACCACTTCAATCGTAGGGCTGAAAGGGACTTTGGAGGTCTTCTAGACCAATCTCCTGCCTGTGGCAGGATTTCTTTCTTTCTTTCTTTCTTTCTTTCTTTCTTTCTTTCTTTCTTTCTTTCTTTCTTTCTTTCTTTCTTTCTTTCTTTCTTTCTTTCTTTCTTTCTTTCTTCTGCCATGGTTTACTTAACAATTGTGGCAAAACAAGTTTTAAAATGGGACAAAGCTCAATTCACAAATGTCTCACTTAGCAAGAAATTCTGGGCTCATTGAGGGCTTCCTGTAACTTTTCCTTTCCTTTTTCCTTTCCTTTCTTTTCTTTCTCTTCTCCCTTCGTTTCTTGGCACTTTTTAAATCCTTTGTTTACTGCGTTAGCTTTTTTTATTTCTCCCTTTCAAAACTGGGACTGTGTTTATTCTTTTAGAAATTTCTTTCATTGTGTGCGTTTGTGTGCATTTGTCTCTGTGTGTGTGTGTGTGTGTGTAAGGAATGCAACAACCATTTACAGATAAAAAGGGACCATAAAACCCAGACTGGAAAAGTAGGGAGTGAAAGAAAGAGATTTAAAATAACCCCACCTTGATTCTGCGTGGCATAAAAAGTGAGAAACTCGGTCAAGCCTTTCATGATTCTGTTGTGATACCTCGCGACAATGAAACAGCACCCTAGTTTTGTTTGCTTTCTGACTGGGCCGACCTTGAAAGGCTGACATTTTTGTGAGTTACAGAGCTACGTCTTCAGATGCATGGAAAGGTCTTGTGCCTTTTATCCAGTTTCTGATGGTTTGAGGATGCAGCAGGCTTTGCACAGGATGTAAAATCAAAAGTAGATGGGAGCAGGATATGAAGAATGGTGGAGACTCTCTGGGTTTTTAAAGGATGGGTTGATTTATTAAATGCCATCAAGTGGCTATCAATTTTAGTAACCAGATTTTCTCCATGGTGATGTTATGCCCCTGTCAGAGTCTGATTCTGAGGAGGAAGCTGGACAGCTGACAGGGAGAGGGAATGTGGCTCCATTGGCTGTAGAGGAAACTGGGAAAGGCAAAGTCCAGCTGGGCAGAGCAGGGAAGAGATAGAACAAGTGAGAGGGAATTCAGAGGAAGACACAGGCCCATCTCCTCTTCATCCTAGAGCACGCAGGGAGGAACAGAGAAGGGAGCAACGTGGGTTGCATGGCTTACGGGGGAAGAAAGGGCCCTGATTCCCTTCATTAGCCACAGCTGGGAAGACAGTTAATAAGAAAGGCAGGCTGTGTGTGGCAGCTGCTGGGAGCAAATCCTGTGTTGTCATGGCTTATGTGTTCTTAGTGTCTTTCCAACTGTATGAAATTCTGAAATTCTTGCTCCTGCTCTGCCAAACTAATTACTTCAGTTTGGCTTGTTTGGACTTTAAGTTACAGTTTGTGTTGACCATGTTTTGGACTTGATTCTCTGCAGCTGAGGCTGTTCCTGGGAGAGTATTTTTCCAGCCCGAAGGTAACCTGTGATGACCTGGGGGCAAAGTTGGAGGTAATAAAGGGACTCATATTGCTTATGTGACTAAGTTGCCTTTGTGCCACGCCCCAGGTCATCACAGATGACCAGCCACTAACCGTTCAGGTCTTCCAATGGTAGACTCATTGTTGCTGTAATTAAGTCTTGCTGTTGGTCATTCACTTTCTTTCCTCCCATCTTTTCCACCTTTAAAGTCTTCTTGAGAGCTAGGCCTTTGCATATGTCCAAAGTAGGTCAATTTGAACCTGGTCATTTGTGTCTCGAGTGAAAATTCTGGATTGCTTTACTCTATCGTCCTTGTTGTCCTTTTACGCCACACAGGATGCGGGGAAGAGGAGAGGTGTTAAAGGATGAAATGGGCATCTTACATTTCTGCAACACTTTTATTTTATTCTTAAAACCTCACAAAGATTTGCCCCAATATATAACATTAAGGTGATAGTAAGGAACTAAGAGATTTTCCAAAACAGATGTATGTGGTGATTTTTGCATATCTGATCTAACCCAGTATTGTTAACAGTGGCAGAAGTTCTCCATAGTAGGAAATGCCAGGATTTTGGATGCAATACATGTGTTCTCGCCCTGGCACTTGTCTTTTAATAAAAATGTGCTTGTCTAAAAAGATGCAAACTCCATCTGATATTCCTTCCATTCCTCGCCCAATCTTGAAACCAACTCTCATGTTATATACCTCTAGCTGCAGCTGTATCTATCAACCAACCAACCAACCAACCAATCAACCAATCAAACAATCAGAATAGAGCTGGAAGGGACCTTGGAGGTCTTCTAGTCCAGCCCCCTGCTCAGGGGTGGGATTCAAATTTCTTAACAACTGGTTCTGTGAGTGTGGCCTAATTTGTGAGTGTGGCTTGGGGGTGGGGTTATGTGACTGGGTGGGTGTGATTTGCTGGCTGGGCATGGCTTGTATGTAAATATTGTAACTATTTATGTAAATATTGAATTTTTTATTTAAAAAAGAGGAACTTTTACCCAAAATCAGGCAAAGCAGGCAGGCAGATTGAGTTGCTCGCAGAATCACAGATTCACTCAGAGATCTACCTTTCTGCAATCTGCTACCTGAGTCTGCATTGAAAAATAGAAGCTTCAGTCCTAAGGAAGGTTCAGCTCTGCTTTTAGATTAGCTAGAAAGCAAGAAATCCAACCATTTCCTGTTTTCTAGCTAATCTAAATCTCCCGGCACAGCAGAACAGCTGATGGTTGGCAGGAAGGAAAAATAGCAACTTAGCAAGTTTGATGGCGCACATACCAGGTAAGGAGTGAGTGGGCGGGGAGGGGAGGGGCCAGCCAGTGGCGTGATTTGCCGGTTCTTTTCTTAAAAACCTCCAGTTTTTGGAGGATCCACAACTTCTGGTGGCAAGTTGTTCACTGTTAAGAAATAAACACTGCAACATTTCTAGGAATGCGGCTTCCTTGTGATAGAATATTGGACAAAAAAAATCTTGACAGCCTACCTCGGATTCTCTCTGTCCTGTCTTATCTTTAGCAAAATCAAGGCAGAGTTATTTTGAGTTTCTTTCTCACACTAGCTGTTTCTTGGGGCTGAGGCATTTTTTCTGCAAATTCCTCCTTAACAGATTTTTTTTTTCAATTTATAAATTCCTCAAGGTCAGCTGCAAACTCCTTATACAAATATTCATGTCTTTGGGTTTCTGAAATGTTTGTTGCTAAGTTGTAATTATGAGGCTTGCTTGTTAAGTCTGGTGCTTTCTCACTCTGGGAGGAAACAGCTTCTTCTTCTTTCTCTTCTTCTTCTCCTCCTTCTCCTCCTCCTCCTCCTTCTTCTCCTTCTTTTCCTCCTATCCTCCTCCTCCTCTTCTCCTCCTCCTCCTCTTCTCCTTCTGCTCTTCTTCTCCTCCTCTCCTCCTCTCCTCCCCCTCTTCTCCTCCTCTTCTTCTTCTCCTTCTCTCCTCCTCCTCTTCTCCTTCTCTTCTCCTCCGCTTCCTCTCCTCCTCCCCCTCTTCTCCTTCTCTTCCTCTTCTCCTCTCCTCCTCCTCTTCTCCTCTTCCTCCTCCTCTTCTTCTACTTCCTCCTCCTCTTCTCCTTTGTCTTCCTCTTCTCCTCTTCTTCCTCCTCCTCGTTCCCTTCTCCCTTCTCCATTCCTCCTTCTCCTCCTCCTCCTCTCACACTCCTCTCTAGCACTGATGATGCTACCTAGTTGGATCATGAAACATCTGCAAGAAAATCACCCAGCTCAAACCAAGGACCTCACATTTCAACCCTGAGCTACAAATTGTTCTCCTTTATCGATAGATCGCTCGTGTGTCTCGTGTGCTTCCTCGTTCCTTTAGCCCTCTCTTCAGACATGGACATGAATAATTCAGCTTGAAGTTTTCGTCTGGAAAAACTTCGTCCTTAGAGGGTCCCTCAGCACTTAATTTTTACAAAACATAAAAATCCAGACTATTAGGAACTACAAATCAAAGCCGAGGCCTTTATGGCTTTCTTTCTGTTAGAACAGTTATCCCACAAATTGTGAAGTGTGTTTGGAGAACAGCTTCGCTTATTGTATTATCAGTTTAATGTCTACTGGTGACTGTAGATTCCTAAGGAGGTAGAAGATGTATGTGGGGAACTGGGGTTAGATATCACTGTTAGGGTTTACTTAAGAACCCAAACGGTTGGTTTACCATATATGCCTGTAAACCATAATGTCTCATTGCAATTACTGGAGCCAGGATCCTGATTGGCTGCAAGAAGCAGGCTTACTATAAAGCAGGAAGCCAGGGAGCACCTCTTTCTCTCTCCATTGCTGTATTTGAGCTCTGATGTTGCTATTTTGCTTGCTGGTTATCCTGGTTAGTTTCTACTGTATTGACTGCTTAACTGTGTATGAACTACTGATTGACATTGAATATTGGACTGTACCTATATCTTGTATATAAAACCTTTACCTTTATACTCTTTACCTTCTGTGGTTGTGTAACTTTGTGAACATTGCTACATCTTTGCGCACTACCTTCGTTTATTGAGTAATCCTTGTTACCAAGGATGCTCTGCTAATACTTATCAATCACACTTAACTTCGTGCAACAAATTATATGTCATGTCCTTGTTAGAGTCGGACTCTGGGATAGGAGGAACAGCTAACAGGGAGTGGAGGTGTGGCTCTGGAGATTGTGGAGGAGGCTGGGGAAGGGCAGAGGTCAGTTGGGCAGTCAGAGGAAGAACAACTTGGCTTACGAGAGAGGAAGTGGCCGTGATCCTCCTCATTGGTTGCAACTAGTATATAAGAGAGAGGGTTACAACACAGAGTTGCCAGAAGCAAAGCGTGTTTTACTTTGGGCTGAAGTCATCTTGGTTGGCGTCCTTCCAACAGACTCTGCCTTGTTATCTCCTTAAAGTTGGTAATTACTTCTCCTGGTCCGTTGTGGAAATTCCTTCAATGTAGTTTGTTTTTAATTTTTTATTCCACCTTCATCTGCTCATTAAGTTCGGACTGTATTTCTTTCTTTTGAAGACTATTTTTGAATCAGTTTTATCTCCAACTGAGAACAATTGAACAGTGGGGCCAAGTTGGAGGCATTAAAGGACATTTATTTACGTTTTGGATTTTGTTACATTTGTGTTACACTCCGGGTCATCACATTATGACCACAATTAATCCCAACATTTCCATTACCAAACCAGACAGTTAAGTGAATTTTGCCCCAATGTACGACCATCCTTGCCAGAGTTGATAAGTGAATCTGCGGTTGTCAAGTTAATAACTCGGTCGTGAAGTAAATTTGGCTTCCCCCTGGAGATTTTGTTTGTCAGAAGGTCGCAAATGAGAACCAGGTGACCTTGACTGCAACCGTCATAAATATGAGTCAGTTGCCAAGCACCTGAATTTTGATCACGGGACCGGAGGCATGCTGTAACGGTCGTTAAGTGTGAAAAATGGCCACATGTTCAATTTTTTCAGGGCTGTTGTAACTGAAGGGTAATAAATAAAGAAATGTAGTAGAATATATTATAGTATTAAATAGAGAGTTACTCTATAGGCATTTGTTACCTTGCTGTTAGGCATTTGTTTTCTTGTACATGTAGAAGTATCTCTGTTAAGCATTTATCACTCTATAGGCATTTCTTATCTTGCTGTTGTAGAAAAGGCTTCCTTAACCTTTCACTTGTTGTAAAACAATGATAACACATGCCTGCAATCAGTTACATCCCTCTCCTATGAAGACACATGATTGTCCCATCTAAATCAATCTGAATCCATCTGTTTTCCTGGATTGATATGTTTCACTCCAGCATCACCCCCTGAGAAGGTAACATACTTCTCTGGGAAGGTAGCTACCTCCACCTTCACACTTTTGAAATATGCTGTTAATAGCCTCCTTAAGTGGTCAATTGTGATCAATTAGTAGGACAATAGGAGAAGACATAACAAAAGGTAAACATTGCGGAAAAGACATTTGTCTTTTGCAGGAAAGATGTAAATCTAAGTTAGAGAGTTTTACAATGCAGTTACTCTACTTGTTAGAATCTTAAAGGTATAAGAAGAGTCTACTTTTTATATATGCTTTGTAGCTTTCCTCTCATATCTATCTCGTGTGTATGTGAGGATAGGTCTTACCCTAACCTTATTGATCAATTAAAGTTAGATTCTGTTCTTCAAAGCCTCTGCTTAAGTTCATTTTCGGCACATCTTGATCTTAAGTTATAGCCGGACTTTTCATAACGGTGAACAGTTTCCTAAATCAGTGGTTGTAAGTCAAAAATGCCTGTAAAGGATCCTTGCCAGCTGTTGCCCATACATGGGCCGAGCCAAAAGAGAGAGAAAATGGCTTCTCCAAATTCTTTCTGTGGTGTTGGTGATTTGGGAGAATAATGTGGACATAAAACAAAGACAATCAGTCAAGGTGATTTATTGGCAGCCAATACCCTGAGCTGTGCATTACAAAACACAGAATACAGCTGTCTCCTAAATATATGAATAGGTAATAAACTTTGGGTACCCGTGGCACAATTGCATTACTGGAAATTTCTCAAGAAACCACAGCTGTGTTCTGCTTGATGGGACTTACACCCTGGTAAATGTCTCTGAAGTTGCAGCCTCAGAGAATATTTCTTTTTTTTAATAAAAGTTTTTTTTTTTAAAGATAAACACTAACAAACACGAACATAAAACATCAACATAAAACCTTCTTCCAAAATACAGCGTGTCAGTTGGTACATTTCTTCTGTGCAATGTCATCATATCAACAGTCTTTTCCTTCCAAACATACATTCATATTACATAAACCAATTATACATATTGTATTGTATTGTATTATTATTTTATCATTATTAGACTCAACTACAATTTCATGTAATTCTTATCGAGCAATTTCTGAAGCCACATTTATTATGTTTATTTGTTCAAGTTGGAGGCTCCCAAGGCAGCAAAATAATCATCTATCCCAAAAAAATACAATAGCAGCAAGGCCAGAATAAAAGCGAATGAGCAATGAAACCCATCCAAGCCTTTCCCTACTTGGCTCCAGATAATGTCTTCATTCGTGGAAATCTGCAGTAAAGTTCTGGGCAAGGGCCGGTCATGATTTACAGATGAAATTTGGGGTATTTGTCTTAACTGCACATATATCCATGTTGTGCCTTTCATTTCAGTTTTGCAGAATTGAGAGGGTGTCACACTGTCAACGCATAAAACATTTTGTATGCACGGTTTATAATTGTTCACAGAAAGAAGGGGGGGAGAGTTTCAAAGAACAGGCAGCAGTGTGGAATCGAAAGTACATTCCATTCATATTTTCTTCAAAGACTGATTAGATGACTGAAGCTTCTGCTGTGCAAACATGTAATTGGAGAGCATGTTTGATGAATCTTGGTTATGGATGTGTTTCGTTGGATGATACACCCAGAGGGGTGGGGGGGGAAAGCAGGATCAAGGGTGACAGTGAATTACATATCTCAGAGTTGACTACGCCCAGGATAATGCCAGCATGTTAACTTCTAATAAATCCTTTTTAGTTTTCGGAGTGTGGCTCAAGGCTTATGATTGGAGTAACTGCCGGAATCCTGAAATAGGGTTTATAGTACAACAGATCTGCTCAGATTTAACTGGTTTTAGTTGTTAACGTTTTAACATCAAATATAGAAAATATAGAAAACTAATTAATAATAATAATAATAATAATAATAATAATAATAATAATAATAAATATGGGAAGCCGCACAGTTTGGTAACACTGAGTGCGCTGGTGTTGTGTGGAGAAGCATTTGAAAGAGATGATGACTTGCAAATGAGCCAGTGACCATAAATCATAGAATTATAATATCCTAAGACTAGAAGGGGCCTTGGAGGTTTTCTGATCCCCCTCCAGATTTTATTCCATGACAGATAAATGGCTGTCATTTGGTTTTCATTTCTAATTAGAATAGAGCTGGAAGGGGCCTCGGAGGTCTTCTAGACCATCCCTTGCCCAAGGCAAGAGATCTTATTCCATCCAAGATAAATGGCTGCCATTTGGACATCCATTTGTCTGGGGGCAAAAGAAGGTCTTCTGCTTTGGGCAGGGGTTGGACTAGAAGACCTTCAAGATCCCTTCCAGCCCCAAGAAAGAAAGAACGAAAGAAAGAGAGAGAGAGAGAAAGAGAGAAAGAAAGAGAGAGAGAAAAGAACTAGAAGAAGAATTAGAAGAAGAAGAATTAGGAGCAGGAGGAAAGGAAGGAAGGAAGGAAGGAAGGAAGGAAGGAAGGAAGGAAGGAAGGAAGGAAGGAAGGAAGGAAGGAGAGAGAGAGAGAGAGAGAGACAGAGAGAGATCCTGCCTTGGGCTTCCAAAATCCCTTCCAGTCTTATGGTTCTATGTTCCTGCAATAAAGAAGCATTTCTCAGCTTTGGCAGCTTTCAGGCTTGTAGATTTCAATTCTCAGAATGTTTTACAGGAAAGAAGACAAATAAGAAGTAATCTTAATAATGATTGAGCATTAAAACAGTGCTTAATACTTGCAGGCAAGTGCAGGCAGAACAAGGGAAAGAGGAAGACAAATTGAGCAAACTTTCAGCTAAACGTTTTTTCCGTTGGATAATGCATTTTTCTGACTACCCAGATTTAAAAGGCTATCAAACTTACTTTTGTTTAATGCTCCTCTTCCTTGCTTCTTTGGGGGGAACACAACAATTTTATTATTATTATTTTGCTTTCTGCAGAAGCAGATGAAATGGCTTTTCATTTTGTTTCTCTATTGTATTTTATTTGAGTGCTTCCATTTTTTGCCTAAAAAGCTCCCAAAGAGAGCAAGCGTCATCTCCACGGAGAGCATTTCCTGCAGTAAAGGAGTGGCATTATTTTACCTGCCAGGCACGCGCTGTAAGTGACTAACACGGTACATCTTATTCTGGCCCAACCTTTCCTCCCCTCAAATGGGTTGAAGCCCCGGCCAGCTGCAGTGTCAGGGATGACCCCATTGATACACCTGGAGAACCCCAAGTTGGAAAAAAGTAGCCCCGTCAAACTTAATAATATAAGTATCCATCATCTTCCAATTGCAAAAAAAAAAGCCATTTACAACATCGTTTCAAAAGCCACCAGCAGACTTCCCTTCTCTTCTTGTGAAGTTTTAATCCTGCCCGAGTGACATGTTTGAGCTGTGTTGAGACCATACTAACCAGAGGTGGGTATTCAGACGGTTCTGACCGGTTCTGGAGAACCGGTAGTGGAAATGTTGAGTAGTTTGGAGAACCAGCCACTCCCACCTCTGACTGGCCCTGCCAATCCCATCTTTTCTCTGCCTCCCATTGAGTCCCAGTTGATCGGCTGGGTCTTCTTTGGTTGCCCTGCACAGGAGAACAGAGCTGGAAAGCAGGTTAGTGGGGTGGGGAGGGAAGGGGGATTTTACAGTATCCTTCCCCTGCCATGCCCACCAAGCCACGCCCACAGACCACCACACCCACCAAGCCACACTCACTGCTGATCGGCTGGGTCTCCTTTGGCTGCCCTGCAAAAGGAGAACGGAGCTGGAAAGCAGGTTAGTGGAGTGGGAAGGGCATGGGGATTTTGCAGTATCCTTCCCCTGCCATGCCCACCAAGCCACGCCCACAGACCACCACACCCACCAAGCCACACTCACTGCTGATCGGCTGGGTCTCCTTTGGCTGCCCTGCAAAAGGAGAACAGAGCTGGAAAGCAGGTTAGTGGAGTGGGGAGGGAAGGGGGATTTTGCAGTAATCTTTCCCTGGGAGTGGGAAGGGCATGGGGATTTTGCAGTATCCTTCCCCTGCCATGCCCACCAAGCCACGCCCACCAAGTCACGCCCACAGAATCGGTGGTAAAAAAATTTGAATCCCACCACTGGTGCCGATGGTGCCATATCATACAGCATGTCAAAGATGTTGAGACTCTGAAAAAAATGCAGAGAACAACAACTAAGATGACTACAGGGCTGCAGATAAAATAATGTAGGAAGAACGATTGCAGGAATTGGGTATATCTAGTTTAAGGAAAAGAAGATCTAAGGAGTGACAGGGTAGCAGTCTTCCAATATCTCAAGGGCCGCCCCAAAGAAGAGGGAATCAAGCTATTCTCCAAAACACCAGAAGTCAGGATAAAAAAGAAGGGATGGAAACCAATGAAGGAGAGAAGCAACCTGGAATTAAAGGGAAACTTCCTAACAGTGAGACAAAAGTTGCCTCCAGAAGTTGTGGACACTCCATCACTGGAGGCTTTCAAAAAGACATTGGACAGTTATTTGTCTGTAATGGTAGAGGATCTCCTGCTTGAGAAGGGGGCTGGACTACAAGACCTCCAAGGTCCCTTCCAGCTCCTCTTCTGAGTGACGCTTTGGCTGAGATACTTTTGACTGAATTCTAGATGGCCTTAGGCAACGAGGGAATAGATGAGCAAATTAAGATGTCAGACACCGAGGAAGTTCGACAGGGAAAATGAAGGGAGTGATGGCCAGTTATGCAAACAAGAGATGATCCTGCAGCGAGGAGGAGATACATTGGCGATTTTGGGTAGAACGGTTTTTAAAGATTTAAAGAAAATGAGAAATTTCTCACCTGCCAAAGCCACTTAAAAGATAGCCGGTATTGGATGAGTTGTGAAGAAGAAATGAGAAAGGCAACAAGTGTGCCTTTGATTAAAAAAAATAATGCTGTATAAAAAGGAATAAATAAAATAAAATATGTATTCTGTTTGTTATATGGAAGTGAGAATTGGGGTGTCAGCACAAACACAAAAGTAATTCGAACACAGGCGAGAGGGAGGCGTGTTTTGAGAGTGACAAAATAGCAAGAATAGAAAAGTGCTGAGAACGTAAATGTTGCTAGCTGTGGCATCCCCATCCAGCAAAGTTGTTCTCTAGTGGTGCAGATAGAGAGAGGGATCCCCTGGTGGCCTCCTTTCCATCTCTGTTCTGCAGCCATGAACTAGAGCAGGGGTGGCTCAGGAATTTTGGGAGTTGAAGTCCACATGTTATAAAGGGCCTGTAGTTCCCTCGTGTAGGTAAAAGGGTTTAAGTCAGAACAGACGAAGGAAATTCCTCTTGGGACTACTAGTTATACGCAGTCTTGTCTCCAACTAGCTTGATACTCATGCTTCACTATGAAATTGTGTGGTCGGGATTAGTTTTTGGGGAGGAAAATAAAGGGGGGTGGGAATTCTGTCTCTGCCTACCAGCATCCATCGGTATTCATCTGGCTAGTGTCCTGTCAGTGTGTGAGAGAGTTGAGGGCTGTTTGGAAACTGAAACAGTATTTGCAGTGTGAGCAAGAAGGAGATAGCAAGGAGCCTGGGCGTGGCTTAGCTCAACTGTTCTGTACTAAAGCTGTTGGGTGCTCTGAAAGTAAAACTGAAACTGAAACTCCTCTGCTTGTGTTTTGCATTTGGAAGAGATTTCTTTTCAGGTGGGGAGGGGGAGTCCTTAGTATCAGAGCGTGTTAATAATAATAATAATAATAATAATAATAATAATAATAATACATGAAATACTAATGATCATTTTGAAAAATCCTTTCTTAGTGATCCCCTAGAAGCCAAGAGGAACATATGGGCCAAATTTCAAGTTTGTAGGCTTTACGGTTCTGGAGATTTTGTGATGATGTGTGAGGGGCATTTCGCTTTTATTTATAGACAGATGAATCCAGAAAGCTCTGGATCTTTTTGATAGAGAAACCATTGAGGGGGTTGTCAACAAGTTGCCAAACAGGACACTGCAACTGTCATAAATTTGAGTCAGTTACCAAGCACCTGAATATAGATCACGTCACCATGGGGAATGTTGCAACGGTCGTAAATCTGAAAACATTTTTTCCAGCGCCGTGCTGGGAGCTTCATCCCTGGAGGCTTTCAAGAAGAGACTGGACTGCCATCTATCAGAAATTGTGTAGGATCTCCTGCTTGGTTGGGGGTTGGACTAGATGACCTACAAGGTCCCTTCCAACCCTGTTAATCTGTTGTCAATCAGATAGTTGTAAGTTCGAGGACTCCCTGTCCTGCATTCCCATTATCCTGTCTCTACTTTCTCCTGCCCCTCTAAGAAAATACCACTAAATGATTATGGAGATTCTGCGTCCTCCAGGTTATGGTTCTCCCAAAGGTGGTTTTTTTTCAGGAGGCACCTGGACTTTCTGTTTTTTATTTTGAAGACATTTTGCTTCTCATCCCAGATGCTTCTTCAGCTCTGATTGGAGGGTGGGGAATGGGAGGATTTATATCCCTTGCAGCAGTGGTGGGATTCAATTTTTTTTACTCCCGGTTCTGTTGGACGTGGCTTGGTGGGTGTGGCAAGGGAAGGATACTGCAAAATCCCCCTTCCCTCCCCATCCCACTAACCTGCTTTCCAGCTCCATTCTCCTGTGCAGGGCAACCAAAGGAGACCCAGCTGATCAGCTGAGACTCAATGGGAGGTGGAGAATAGATGGGGCTGGCGGGGCCAGTCAGAAGTGGGATTTGCCGGTTCTCCGAACTACTCAAAATTTCTGCTACCGGTTCTCCAGAACCAGTCAGAACCGTCTGAATACCACCTCTGCTTTGCAGACAGCTGGACATTTGCATTTTTAGTGAGACTCCCAGTGGCCTCAATTACCCTCTGAAAGGATGCAAATGACAGCTGTCTGCAAGGAGCATCAATCCTTCCATTCCCCCCCCCCATCCAGTCAGAGCTGAAGAAGCTTCTTGGAGGAGAAGCAAAACATCTTCAAAGAAAAACCAGAAAGTCCAGAGAAGGGAAGGGAAATATCTATGGAGATTCTCTGCCATCCAGGTCACAGTTGTCCCAAAGGTGCTTTTTCAAGAGGCACCTGGACTTTCTGGTTTTGCTTGCTTCTCCTCAAAGAAAATTCCTCAGCTCTGACTGGATGGTGGGGAATGGAAGGCTTTATACTCCTTGCAAACAGCTGGTCATTTGCATCCTTTTAGAGGGTCGTTGAAGCCACTTGGAGGTTCCTCTGTGTCCTCGGGGTCACCTGAGTGGTGCAAGTGAGTGTAGAGGCTTCTTGGAACTGCTGAAAGGACTGTGGTGCAGACTGGAGATAGATGATAATGTATCCTTCCCCCTCTGTTGAGGGAGGGCTGTTCAATGTTGACAAAAGGAGGCAAGTGACCAGCTGTCTGCAAGGAGCATCAATCCTTCCCTCCTTCGCCATCCAGTCAGAGCTGAAGAAGCTTCTTGGAGGAGAAGCGAAACGTCTTCAAAAGAAATACCAGAAAGTCCAGCGGCCTCTTGGGGGGGGGGGAAAAAAGCCCCTTTGGGACCACCACCAAACGAGTTAACAGGGCAGCTAACACCCAACTGATCCTGCACGATCCAAAGAAGTGCTTGCAAAGCTGAATTTGAAAGCTGCCTTAATACAATTAAGTGTGGCCCTTGCTAACTGAGTTTATTTCTTTCCATCAGACGTCACGGCAGCCCTGAGCCGCCTAGAGCTACGCCAATTAAATAGCTGCCTTTTGAGTTAAAGTAAGATCCATTTTCCTCAAGCTTCTACATTTCCCGAGTTGAACTGAGCTTATCTGCCGCTTCCTTAGAAACCATTTGGCTGCGTGCCTTGGATGCGGGCAGGGCCGATTACCGCTGCACGCCGTTTGTAACTCGCTCCATTTCTGATCCTGCTGATCTTTTAAAGAGAGCATTTTCCCTTCTTCTTGTGATTCTCAGTGGAGCAACTTGCCTCCAGAAGTTGTAAATGCTCCAACACTGGAAGTTTTTAAAAAGATGTTGGATAACCATTTTGTCTGAAGTGGTGTTGGGTTTCCTGCCTAGGCAGGGGGTTGGACTAGAAGACCTCCAAGGTCCCTTCCAATTATTCTCTTCTCTTCCTCTTCTCTTCCTTTATTCTAATCTATTCCTTTATTCTTTTATTCCTTATTCTATTCTATTCCTTTATTCCTTATTCTATTCTATTCCTTTATTCCTTTATTTCCTATTCCATTCCTTTATTCCTTATTCTGTTCTATTCTATTTCTTTATTTCCTATTCTATTCCTTTATTCCCTATTCTATTCTATTCCTTTATTTCTTATTCTATTCTATTCTGTTCTATTCTATTCTTTTATTCCTTATTCTATTCTATTCTTTTATTCCTTATTCTATTCTATTCCTTTATTCCTTATTCTATTCTATTCCATTATTCCTTATTCTATTCTATTCCTTTATTTCCTATTCCATTCCTTTATTCCTTATTCTGTTCTATTCTATTCTATTCCTTTATTTCTTATTCTATTCTGTTCTCAATAGTCTGATGGAAGAGGCAGCTTTTCTTCAGATTAGCTACAAGCCAGTCAATGATTGGGGAAGAAAACCAACTTAGATGTTTTGTTCCCATCGTGGTTTGTGGTTTCAGGGGCACCCCATGGGGGATTCTAAAAGGAAGAGAGGGCAGGCATATCATCGTGATGCAATCCCACCCCTTTTATTCCTGAGCTTGCATTCACACATAACAGAATAACAGAGTTGGAAGATAACCTTGCAGATCATCTAGTCCAATCCCCTGCTCAAGCAACTCACTTAACAACTCTCTTGCTTAACAGCAGAAATTTTGAGCTCCGTTGGGGTCGTACCTCTGTTGTTGCAACGTACATGGTCGGATTCCTGTGTTAGGTATTAATATTTATTTGTTTGTTTATATCTCTGAATACAGTTGAAGAGAATAAGAGAGTTGGAAGGGAGCTTGTATGTGTCATCTAATCCAACTCCCCACCCAAGCTGTTTTCCTGCAGAGATTTTGTTACCAGGCAAAAAACCCAACATTCATCCAGGCAGGATAGAGTGAAATTGGCTAAATAACCTTAACTGGGTTTATTCCTATGAGTCTGTTCACGGCTGATTTAACAGATGCCAGAAATTGTAGAAATTCTTGGATTTGGCTTGGCAGAAAATCGTCCCAGTTTCCCAGCTGAATTTGTGGTTCAATGTGTCTATGTGTTGTGGAATTGAAGCATGTTTATAGCCTGTGATTGCCAGATCTGCTAATTTTCTGCCTGTTGTCGCTCCGTGTTGTATAAATAATTTCTGTTCTGTCTATTTTGGGGTGGCTTAAAATGCTTTGAAGAGGCAACTGTCATGCCTAAGCAGCTGAAGGAATCTGCTGGTGGTTTCTAAGACATTTTTGATGCCTGGGAAAATTATTCTTTGCGTGGATTAGGGTTTGTTGTGTTCCAGTTGGCTGCGTGGAAGGCACGTTTGAAAAATGTACCATTTGCAAGAAGGAAACCAAACCCCAGAAATAGAAGATCGCAACATTCCAACCTTGAACTAACTGTATTCCCTTTAATTGCTGCTCTCTTTATTAATTAGTTTATAATATAAACTAAAATATATATATATGAAAGAAAACAGTGGAAAAGTAAGGGAGGGAAAAGGGAAAGGAAGAATGTAGGGCAAGAGGAAAAAATAAAAAAAGGAAGTTAATGTTCAACTCTCTTTGTTGCAGTAGAATAAGATAATAGCACCAAATCTCATTTTTTTTATTTTTACAGAGTAATTTAAACTAGCCATTTTTATAACAAGGAACCTTTTGATCGGTAAGACCCAAAGTCAAATGTCTATGGAGATTCTCCATTCTCCAGGTCTTGGTTGTCCCAAAGATGCTTTTTTCAAGAGGCAACTGGACTTTCTGGTTTTTCTTTGAAGATGTTTTGCTTCTCCTTCAAGAAGCTTCTTCAGCTCTGATTGGATGGTGGAAAATGGAACGGTTTATATTCCTTGCAGACAGCTGGTCATTTGCCTCCTTTTAGAGAGTCATTGAGGCAACTTGGAGGTTTGTCTGTGTCCTCATTGTACCGAAGATGCTTTTTTCAAGAGGCAACCGGACTTTCTGTTTTTTCTTTGAAGACGTTTCCCTTCTCATCCCAGAAGATTCTTCAGCTCATGAAACGATTTACATTTTTTTTGCATCCAGTCAGAATTGAAAAAGCTTCTGGGATGAGAAGGGAAATGCCTTCAAAGAAAAAAACAGACAGTCAAGCTGCCTCTTGAAAAAAAACACCTTTGGGACAACCAAGATCTGGAGGATGGAGAATCTCCATAGACAACAGAATAGAATAGAGCTGGAAGAGTTCTTGGAGGTCTTCTAGTCCAACCCCCTGCTCAAGGAGACCTTACACTATCTCAGAGAAATGACTGTCCAGTCTCTTCTTTAAAAACCTTCAATGAGGAAGCACCCACAATTTCTGAAGGCAAGTTGTTCCACTGGGTTAATTGTCCTTTGACTGTAATAAATCAAATTAATAGAGAATCTGGCCGCCATCTTTATTTTTTAAAAAATCATGTTTTACAAATCGAAGGGGGGTCTGTGTTTGATTGTGTTTGTGTGCGTGTTTGGGGAAGGGAGTCAATCCTGACTAATGTGTTTCAGGACACATTAGTGCCCATTTCATGTATGTCTGTGTTTATTCTTGGTTTTAATTGAAGACTCTTTAAAAGCAAAACACAAAAGGAAATGTTGCAAAAAAACCCCAAACAAACCCAATGGTTAAGATGCTTATTGATGATTTAAAAGGAGCAAAATGGCTATTTATTCCAAGGTTTTTCAAACGGGAATTTTTTTATCCTTCAAATGTTTTGCTTGCAGTCCTGGGTGACGTTGATCGGTTGCAGAGTTTGATCTAGCATTTGCTAAAGTCGATCTAGTGTCTCTTGACATCAAAAGGAAATGGGCCTGAGATGCTAACCTTCGTGTCCTCCACGCCTGAAGTTATTGATCGTTGCAGAATTAGCTACCTGGCCAGCGCCCTTGGTCTAATAGATATCAAGAACGGTTGCTGGAACTGGGCATGTCTAGTCTGATGAAAAGAAGGACTAGGGGAGACAGGATAGCAGTCTCACAATATCTCAGGGACTGCCCCCCAAAGAAGAGGGAGTCAAGCTATTCTCCAAAAGCAGGACAAGAAGCAACAGATGGAAAATAATCAAGGAGGGGAGCAACCTGGAATTAAGGAGAAACTTTCTAACAATTAGAACAATTAATCAGTGGATCGACTTTTCTTCAGAAGTTGTAAATGCTCCAACACTGGAAGTTTTTTAAGAAAATGTTGGATAATCATTTGTCTGAAGTGCTGTAGAGTTTCCTGCCTAGGCAGGGGGTTGGACTAGAAGACCTCCAAGGTCCCTTCCAACTCTATTATTCTATTCTATTCTATTCTCTATTCTATTCCATTCTCTATTCCATTCTATTCTCTATTCTATTCCATTCTATATTCCATTCTATTCTCTATTCTATTCCCTATTCTATTCTCTATTCTACTCTACTCTACTCTGTTCTGCTCTGTTCCGTTCTGTTCCATTCCTATAGGCAACACAGGCTACTAAATATAGTTATAGTACTGGATTCACACTCATAACTAAGGAATAAATACTGCAGGGGGCAACCAGAAATGTGTTTTAGGGTTAGGTTTCCAACCATCTCTCTCAGGTTTGGGGGTTTTTTTCAAGTCACACAGAATTAGAAGGTATAGTTGCTGATAAATGAATTAAAATTTCCACATTATTTTCACATTAATTGCCATCAAAAATCCTTCTTCAGGGTTAAGGATCTCTCTAACCAGTCAACATCATTTGGGATTTTATTTGATATTTCTAGAGGATGCCATTTCACCTAAATTTGTAGCATCTGCAAATTGACTGAGCATTTCCTACAGTTTCTTTCAAGATATGGAAAATAATGATAATGCTACCATAGATAGCATAGAATTCTAGGAATGGAAGGGACTTGGAGGTCTTATAGAGTAGACCAACCTGTTCTTGCAGGAGCAGACAAATAACCCCCAGACAAAGGGAGATTATATCAATATTAACTATGCTTTTTAAAATGGTAAGTGGGATAAGCATGAGATTGTTTAAAACGGACATCAGAAACTAAATGTGGCCTTAATGAACAACTGCAAAATAAATAGGATTATTGGTTATATAAGAAAAGTTTCTCCCTTAAGCTTTGTGCAAAATTCTAAGGTCTCCACTTAGTATTGTTTTGTGCATATTAAAACAAAAAACAGCAAAATAAAGGGCAGGAAGAGAAATAAAAACTTTTAAAAAAACCCCCACTGCATTTGGTTTCTAATTTCCTCCTTTTTCTAATAACTTCTATCAATTTGCAGCGTTTATTAGCCTTTGAATCTCCTGAGAATGATGGTTACATAATAAGGGTTTCTTGCAAATACGGTTTGCAAATATATTGAAAACAATTCAAGGATTATTAAATTTACGCAAGGATTTGTCGAGAACAAATAGGGCAAAAACCTGTCGTTGCACGCAATATACATTGCAAGGAGCAAATGGCTGGTGGTGAAGATGACAGAATTAGCCGAGATGGCAAAATTGGCATCTTTGATTAAAAAAAATATCAACAGCTGCATTTATCAATGACTGAAGACCCCTTCTGGATTATTATTATTATTATTATTATTATTATTATTATTATTATTATTATTTTTGCTGAAAGAAAAAAGAAAAAATGAACTTGTGATTTGGAGTTTGATGATTCGAAAGTATTTCATAGAAGAAGGAAATTATGATGTAATCTTGGAAAGAGAATCTTCAATGGAGATTCTCAGTCCTCCAATTTTTATTGTTTTTTATATACAACAAACCATTCCATTTCAATCGTGCGTCAACTTGGGTACATATTTCAATTATTTGAACATTATAAATGATATTCTTATCAATACACCAGTGTTCCCGTATGTATTCCCATATACATAATAATATCACACATTATAACTCTGCTTAAATTTCTCTTAATTGCTCAATCAATACATCAAATCTTTTTTAGGTTGTTCTATTCTCCATTGATAAAATATATTCCATATCATGTAATATTCAGTTTCTTCTTTTTCTTTAATTTTTAGTGTCAATCTATTTATTTCTGCACATTCAAATATTTTTTCAATTATTTTTCCCTCTATTGGTATTTTATCACTTTTCCAATTTTGGGCAAATACAATCCTACCTGCTGTTAGTACATGGATAATTAAGTAAATCTCTTTTTTACTATAACCTTCTGGTACCATTCCTAATAGGAATGTTTCAGGTTTCAAATCCATATGTTGTTTAATCGTTTTTTCCAACCATGTATGCTTTTTAGTCCAGTACCTTTTAGCCTCTGTGCAAATCCACCACATATGATATGGTAATATATATCTGGTGTTTGGTGACATTTCCAACATTTTGTTGATTTATCTTTAAACATTTTTGCTAGTTTTGCTGGCACTAAGGGCCATCTATAAAACACTTTTATAATCACTTGGAGGTTTTAGTTATACAATTTGGGATGAACGCCCTTGGAATGGTGTGGGAATAGGAACTGATTTCCAGAGGAAAAATAATTGCAGACTACAGGAACCATTTGCGCCACTTAGGTGACCCTGAGGATAAAAATAAACCTCCAAGTGGCCTCAATGACCCTCTAAAAGGATGCAAATGACCAGATATAAACCTTTCCATTCCCATTTCCATCCAGTCAGAGCTGAAGAAGCTTCTTGGATGATAAGCGAAACATCTTCAAAGGAAAACCAGAAAGTCCAGTTGCCTCTTGGGAAAAAATAGCACCGTTGAGACTTAGAAAGAGAAGTGCAAGAAAAATGCATTTATAACTGCTGTCAGACAGATCAGAATCCATTTCTTTATATTCCTTTTCTTCAACATCTTTCTATTTTTGCGGCTGTAGCAGTTTCACAGCAATGATGGTATATAAAAATAGTCTTCTGCAGCTCTTTTCTAATTATCTGTCCATTAATGCTAATAAGAAAAGTTCTGGTTTCAGTTGAATCTTCATTTTTAAAATACACTTCATATCAGTGTATGCACAGGTGGTCCTCCAGTTACATCAGCTCATTTAGTGACTGTCCAAAGTTAAAACGTCACTGGGAAAAAGTGACTTGTGACCATTTTTTCACACTTAAGACCATAGCAGCATCCCCATGGTTACGTGATCAAAATTCAGACGCTTGACAACCGATTCATATTTATGACGTTTGCAGTGTCCTGGGGTTACATGATCCCTGCAATGATTCACTTAACGAATGTCCTAAAATGGTACAAAACTCACTGAACAACTGTCATGCTCGTCGAGTTTGAATCTGAGGAGGAAGACAAACAGATGACAGGGAGTAGAAATGTGGCTCTGTTGGCTGTGGAAGAAACTGGGGAAGGGCAAAGTTTGGCTGGGCAGAGCAGGGAAGAGATAGAACAAAGGAGAGGGAGTTCAGAGGAAGATCCAGGGCCACCCCCCACTTCAGGGAGGAACGGAGAAGGGAGCAACCTGGGTGGCATGGCTTACGGGGGAGGAAAGAGCCCTGACTCCCTTCATTAGCCACACCTGGGGATGGAGTTTAAAGGAGAGGCAGTTGGGAGGGTTGTTTGTCGGGAACAAACATTGAGTTTATCTTTTGTTGGTTGCTGTTATGTGAGTTCCCAACTGGTTTGATTTACTGCCGTGTTACTTCACTTCAACTCCTTATCTTGCCCTGCCGGATTTATTGCCTTATCTTGTCTTGCTGAATTCATATTTTAAAGTTTTCTGTTTATAATGTTTTTGGACTGGAATATCTGTAGTCAAAGGCTGTTGCAGGTTCCTGGGAGAGTTTTTCTTGAGACCGGAAGGTAACCGGGACATTGGGGGCAAAGTTGGCACTAATAAAGAGACCTCTACTTATAATTCTGGCTGTGTTGCCTTTGGCTGGAAAATTCTGGGAATCTAAGTCCACAAGTCTTCAAGTTGCCAAGTTTGGAGACATCTGCCTTAGATCAACTGCGGAACAACTTCATCACTTGAGATTTTCAAGATGAGACTGGACTGCCATTTGTCAGAAATGGTGTAGGATCTCTTGCTTGGGTGGGGGGCTAGACTAGATGACCTACAAGGTCCCTTCCAACTCTGTGAAATCTGTTAAACTCCAGTTTTTGTGTTGTGTATGGTAACACGGCCATGGTGGCTCCCCTTGTGACAAACTTGAAAAAGAATTTGCATGATCTTAAATCAATACCCGAATGTGTTTTTAATAGACTTGTGCTAATGGAGACTTTCAAATATACAGAGGTTACGTTTTTAGAATTACATCTCAACGCTGAACCCTGAAGTTAAAAAAAAAAAATTGAAGACATGATTATTGTGAGCTTATTCAGAAATCCCAGCTGAAAATCAGAATGATGAAAACTGGAACAAGGCCTATTCAATGCCGTACTCTTGATTCCTTTGGGGCAGAAAATGAATGCAAGCCTCAGGACCATCTCCACTGATCCAAGTAGGTCTTGCAAAAATGTATTGCCGTAGAACCAATAATTGCTAGGAGGGTTAATTCATATTTGCACATAGGTCTCCCAGACACCCCGAATTAAATCGATTACGAACGATGCTGCAAAAGGACAGGAGAAGCAATATGTTCATTGATGGCTTGTTGTACTGGCAAGGGTTGCGTTCCCAATTGTTGTGATTGGCTGTTCTTTGGGGAAAGTATGAATAACTAAGAAGGCACGGGAGGATTATTAATCTCTGTTGGGGCATCTGGTGGCAGGATGGGAAAGGTTGCTTTACTCCATTGTGGAGCGGATTAAAACATAGCTGTCGGGGGCAACACCAACTGTAGTGCAAGCGATCTTCATTCATAAGGGCCGCTGTCTTTTCTCGTTCTGCATTTCATTTGTTTTTAAAAAGCAACCTTGAGGATGTTCTTGGTAACCCAGGCTGAAGCTGCCGAATGTTCACCTATCCAATCAGTCCAAGAAACGTTTTTATTTTGCCTGCAATTTTCTTCCTCTTCTTCTTCCTCCTCCTCCTCCTTCTTCCTTCCCCTCTCCTCTTCCTCTTCTTCTCCTCGTCGTCCCCCCTTCTCCTCCTCCTTCCTCCTCTTCTTCTTCTCTCCTCCTTCTCCTCCTCCTCTTTCCCTACTTTCTCTTCTTCTTCTTCTTTTTTCTTCTTCCTCCTCCTCCTCCTCTTCCTTCTGCCTTCTTCTTCCCCTTCTCCTCTCCTCCTCCCCCTCTCCTCTTCTTCTCCTTCTCGTCCCTCCTTCTCCTCCTCCTCCTCCTCTTTCCCTTTCTTTCTTTCTTCTTTTTTTCTTAATTTCGTTTCTTTCTTCTTTCTTT